>VONZ01000226.1:600000-970419 GCA_012976165.1 Labeo catla | reverse complement strand
CGTCCTAAAAAACTTCACAAGATGTTTAAGTAATGAAGGAAAACCAATGGCTTAACTGATAACTGAATTGTCATGATAAAGAATTAAATAAGAATTAATAAATAAAAATAAGAATGACTGTTATGATTTCTTCATTTAAAAAAAAAAGAAAGAAAATCAAATATTTAAAAAATACAACACAGAAAATTAATCAAATTCTTCCAGATGAATATCTTGGTTATTCTCTCTGTCGCAGTGATCAAAACATGTGAGCAGACAGGATCTAAAACAAAAGACACAGTCACAGGCTTCTGAACTCTGTTAAGTCACACGGATCTGTCAAACTACCGCTGGCATCACACTGTTCCCAGATCAGATCATTGTGTTGTCTCTTGTCACGGTAGAGCTTACAACATGGAGAGGTAAAGCTGCTTCTGGGTCAGCGTGAGGATGCAAATCATATGCTGTTATGGCTGATGTCAATCAAAATTCATAGTCATAACACACCTTTGAATTTATGTTAAGGATATGAACAAAACGACTTTGAATAAACAAATGAAGAAAACCCAAGGGCATGTTGAAATATTGATTTAACTGTGATAAAACACACACACACACACACTTTGAGAGGAACTCTAGCTTTTTAGTTGCCTTGATATTTCATAAACAGCATGTCGGCATTTAACGCGAACAGTATATCTTTAAAATCTAGTCATCCCTTTTTCTCCTCCTCTTCTCCCCCTTCCTCTTCCTCTGAACATTTCCTTTGCTCTTTATTTTCTTTCAGTGTGTGTTTGGTAAATCAAAGCGCTACACAACTAGTCGGGCTAAGATTACATTCAGATTTATTTTATGCCCATTAAAGTAGTTTTAGGCACGAGGAAAGTGTCGACCGCAAGGACTCAAAAGTTTGTAGCTGGACTCTGAATAAAGTATCTTCTGTTTCAAAAGCTCAGAAACATAGACACATCCAGCAGTGGAAATGGGTGTTGGTTTATTACACGTAGCTAATGTTTACGCAGAGGCCCAGGCTGCTGCTCCGGTGTGGGTCGGTAATAAAGTAAACTTATTATGACGGCCGGGGCTCTGAAAGGAGAGGCAGCCGTTATATGAATGGCGAGAGGAGGAGTGAGTATGGAAAAGAGGAATTTACCGTCTTGTCCTGAATTCTGCAGATGTTCAGTCAAGTCACAGCCGAATGCATTTTCAGTTCCTTTCCTTTTGGACTTCAGCTTGGCAGCCTTGTTCTTCATCAGGCTTCGGTAACTAATCCAGATCAGAGTAAATACACCTTCAGATCAACCATTGGCCCCACGACGCATGGGATGGGAAGGGGCAAATCTGGTCAAAGTGAAAAAAGAAAAGCCCCGAATCAGGAAGTCCACGGTGTTAAACAAAAGAAATCATCCGCTCACATCTTGACCGAGCCACCAAAGAGCTGGTGTGGGCGAAGAATTCTGGAGCGCGGTACACGCCCAACGTCACTTCATCATCAGGCTCTCTCCTCCCTCGAGCCCTTCTCCAGACCGTGAGGTGAGGGTCTGTGTCGCGTCTCGGGGCAGAAGTTACGACTACAAGCCTCCGTCCCACCAAGACGCTTAGCAGAAAACACGGTTTCCTGTTCTTTCTACTCTGGCTATCTATCTATGCTTTTGGTTCCACGTTGTTCAGGAGGTCATGGAGCTGCTCTTGAGTGGAGGCTTGAAATGTCAGAAGTTTTTGCGAAGGGGAGGGCAGAGGAGCGAGGGGAGGGGAGAGAAATAGCTGCCTGCATTTTCTTCAGCGCTTCGGACATTACTGAACCCCTTTCACCCAACCCCCCCCCACCCCGCTTTCTCTCTTCCTCCCTCCTTTTATTTTTTTTTTTCTTTTTTGTGACCATGGCTCCAACAGGAAACCTGCTCTCTGCCTTCCTGAATGCTTCCAGAATACACAATTTCCTGTAAAGGGAACCTTGTTTGGAAAACAAAAACAGACAGAGAGAAGGACGTCGGGGAGAGAGGCGGCAAGATGGGGAGAGAGAAAGGCAGAAAGAGATAGAGAGGACGTGGAAAAAAAAATGGGAGAACAGAGCAGATGAGAGAGGGGAACACACAAGGTTCCCGTTAACCACGGCTTGTTAGCCATTTTGCCTGTTTCTTCATCTGCAGGCACTTTTGTGTCCCAGGCACTAACAGAATCCATTTTGCAGATTTCCAGCTTTTTGATAAATGAATGTCACATTAAAACTTTTATACCATTTACCAGATTTTATTTCTGTTCGTTTGTCCCAGACCTTAAAATGTAGAACCCGTCAAGACCAGTTTGTACAGTTTTTGACTTCCCCCCCTAAGCAGGATGCCATCACAGTCAACATTTTTTGCCACTTAAAAGATACTTTCAAAAGTTAGTGTACTTGGTGTTAGTGTACAATGAGTCAAACATACTTGAGATCAGTGTTGGGAAAAGTTACTTTTAAAAGTAATGCATTACAATTTTGCGTTACATTTTATGAAAAGTATTGGGTCATGTTACTTTTGCGTTACTTTTTAAAATCTGGGCAAGACTTGCTTGTTTTTAATATAAACATTCTGTTTTTGGCAAATGTAAAAGCCCTTTCACAACAAAAGCCTCAGGCTGAAATAAAAAGTAAATTCATGTCTGTACTGTATGCAGAAGAAGAAAGTTCAACACTCTTCAGCAAAAAAAACAAAACAAAAAAAAAAGGTCAATAAAACGGGATTAAATACATAAAGGATATTTGTATTATTTAACATTAAATTATTGCAGGTTTGCATCATATTCTGATTTGCATTTTAATGTCTTTATTCATTTTGAGGAATACTGAACCTATTTTTTTATTTCTTTTTTTTTTGTGAGATGAATTCACGCATGTTCACATTTATTCTAGAACTAAAGTAACATCTTGCTCCAGATTTCTCTCAACATCACATTTTAAGTTCAACTCAAGGTCGACTCAAATAAGTTTAGGCAAATTGAAATGTTAAGTTGTACTAAGTCACAACTTAGATTTTTGGGTTGTCTAAACTAAAAATTTGGGTTGTTAAACTTAACAGCTGGGCTTGCTACCCAGCTGCCTTAAAAATTTAAGTTGAATCAACTGAATTATATAAGTTGTCACTTAGTACAACATTTCAAGCTGACTAAACTTTTTTGAGTTGACTGAACTTAAAATTTTAAAGGCAGCCAGGCAACAAATTATTTTAAGTTGACTCAACTTGTTTTTTACAGTGATGGGGACAGGAGAAGTTTTAATCAATAAATGGGGAAAAAAAGTACTTATTTGAAAAAGTAACTCAGATATTTTCTTGTAGATTAAAAAGTAATGCATTACTTTACTAGTTACTTGGAAAAAAAGTAATCTGATTATATAACTCACGTTACTTGTAATGCATTACCCCCAACACTGCTTGAGATTGAAGAGGAGAGGTGATGTTTGAAGAAAACAATGACAGACCTTATATTTGTGAAAAGAAAACTGTTTTATTGTGCACTGTAACCAAGCTGCCTAATATTTAAAAAAAAATTGTGAAAATATTATTTGTGCATTTAGAATACATGCACAAATAATATGCTAGCTGCTCAGAAAAACACATATCGGTGTTTAAAAAACATAATTGAGACAGCTTGCAAGGAGTCATTTTGCTGTGATCTGAGAGGAAGGAAGCATGAAGGATCGAGGACAGTATATGCTGACAAACTTGGCCATGGAAGCAGAAGCCGTAACCTTGACAGAATCAACACAAAAGTGTCACCAAGCGAGCATCTGTCTTCTACAATGTTAAGACAGTTTGCACATCCAAAAGGCTTAATCCATTTGTGCAATAAAACTTCAGGAGGTTTGTTCATTTAATTTCTAAATGTTGTTGGTAAACTTTTATGGTGCAAAGTACCAGGGCACATTCTAACCTTTTCAAATCCCAGTATTTAGATTACTGTATTTTGTGAAATATTATTTCAATTTTAAGTATCTGTTCTTTATTTTTAAATATTTAAAAATGTAATTCATTCCTGTAATGTAAAGCTGAATTTTCAGCATCATTACTCCAGTCTTCAGGGTCACACGATCCTTCAGAAATCATTCTAATATGCTGATTTGCTGATTAAGAAACATTTTGTTTCTTAATTACTGTTATTATTACAGTTAAAAACAGCTGTGCTGCTTCATATTTTGTGGAAGCCTTTTTAATGCATAGAAAGTTCAAAAGAGCAGCGTTTAGAAATAGCTGAAACAAAGTATTTACTGTTAGCTTTGATCAAATGAATGTATCATTGCTGAATAAAATAAATATTTCTTTAATAAGTCTCACTTGATCGTTAATAAATGATCAGACAATGTAAATGATGGGAAATACGCTTCTGTTTTCTCCCTGATACATGACAAATGGCCTTCTATCAGTAATCCACATTTCTTCTAACAGCTTTTCCTAGCAGACACTGAAATTATTAGTATCAACAGACAGAAAAAGGATCCTTTCAAATATGACATAAAAAAGTCATTAAAGCGTTTCGAGGATAAGAACAGACTCTTTTTTGTGTGTAGTCACCATGTGCCAAAGGTTGTTCTTCTTTCTATAGGGGAATCCTGCATCATGTGACAGAAGCCAACAAAGAGCGAATTCAATGGGATGCCTGTCAGACAATCTCAGTCCATGATGTAATAGAGCTCAAAACTGCCCACTTTTTCAGCGGCCTTGGTTCCATAAGCGTTTTCCCATTCATTTTCTCCATGGGAATTCAACAACAAACTCGTAAGTAAAAGAGACTGGAGAGCTTTATGTTAGCAGACAGTCACAGCTACAGTATGCTCTTTTCCAGTAATCAAAAGCAAGTTCAGAGGATGAATGAAATCACCTCAGTGTGCTTTTCATACTGAAGATGCATCGGCTTGTGCTGTGTCTCAAATCACTCCATATCCCCTACACAGTGCACTATATAGGGTGTCATATATAGGTATATATAGGTGCCATTTTGTAGTGGTGTCTGAATTTGTGTGAAAATGCGTTCAAAAGAACAGCATTTATCTGAAATAGAAAGCTTTAAAAGAAATTTAAAAGAAGACATTAAATAAATTATTCATTTGATCAAAAGTGATAGTAAAGACATTTATGTTTCAGAAGATTTCTGTTCTTTTGAACTTTCTGTTCATCAAACAATCCTGAAAAAAAAAAAAATTGTATACAACTATTTTCAACACTGATAATAATCAGAAATGTTTCTTTGAGCAGAAAATCAGCATATTAGAACCATCTCTGAACACTGAAGCTTGAGGTGGTGATGCTGAAAATTCAGCTTCGATCACAGAAATCAATTACATTTGAACAGATATTCACATACAAAACATCTCTTAAACTGTAATATACTTCTTTCAATACACATAAGCAATACTGTGTTTGCACAAATATTTTTTCTCATGTTACTCAAATAAAAAATAAAGAAAGAAAGAAAGAAAGAAAGAAAAATAGAAAATGAAATAAAGTGAAATAAAATAATGTATTTTCTGAACATTTCAATTCATGAAAAAATCTGATCTTTGGTCATCAAAATAAAATATTTGTTAAGTGATTTTTTTTCTTGTGAAAATAATTTTCTCATGCCTTAAAACAGCTTGTATGTACTCTAACCCCCCTCCACCCCTTTGCTTCATTTACTATACGCGAATCTATGAATATACAAATCAGCCCCGCCCCTACGCAGTCACACCAGCCAGAGCCCCCTGATCCACTAACTGAACTGTAGTAAACGCGATATAATGCTGAAACACGGATAATGACTGATAAAACTATGTTTTCACTAGCGGACAACTACAGTGGATACTGTAACATTTATTTACTTGACGATGTTGCGCCCTCAAAATGCCTTGAAGGCTTGAATGCAGCCTAGTTTGTGATTCCAGCAAAGAGTATAGAAGTACCAAGAGGCGAAACTCTGTACTGATATGGGCAACAGTCTATAGATGGCGCTGCGGAGGCGTTGCCGCCATTTTGGACTGACACCTGCAAAAAGTGTGTAGAAGATGCGAGCGAGCAAGTGGCTGAAACGTAAGCAGTGTGCTGCAATAAATTGCAGCAATTATCAATCCACCAGGCATGATTTTGCGTTTCACCGGTTTCCAAGTGATCCACAAAGGTAATAATAATAAGGGGAAATATTTTAACTATGAATCGATTTTACAGTACATATTAAATTGTTAGCAGGACTGCTTAACATTAACATCCGCCAACTCGCCAAATGCAGGTTGATTTCAGCTGTAGCGGGTAACACAATTGCCGGTGGTGGTTTTGATCTCTGTTGCCTATTTGATTTTGATCTATTACTATTTTCAGTTCAGTGTTCACTTAATACATGACAAATTACAGAGACCTCACAATAGTTGGAGTCCGTGAGACAATGGTTGCTAGGTGTTCATATTTTGTGATAAATTTGAACAGTTTTTTATGAATGTGTACCATTTTTTTATAAATGTATTTTTTAATAAAAAAAAAATTACATTGTGAATAAATAAATTTGAGTGTGTCTGACTCTATCACTACCAAACATCGAATCTGGTTATTTCACTACATTAAGTTTTTATCTTAACAAGGAAAAAAATACAATAGAACATAGATATGGGTAAGTAAAGGGTTTGCAGTAATTGTATCGGTTTACTTGGTAAACAGTAAGCAGTATGAAACAGTCTAGTCAATTGGTGAAGGGGACCTGTCTATAATATTTAATTTAGATATAAATACATATATATACAAACTTTACATAAGTCATTGTAAGTTGGTCAAGCGCGACTGGCTCGTATTATTCTACGGCGTTTTGTGTAGGTGTCAGTCCAAAATGGCGGCAGCACAGTTATGTCATGGGCGGAACTGTTGCTATGGAGCGTTCTATTGAGTTTCGCCTCTTGGTACTTCTATACTCTTTGATTCCAGTTCGCGCCCGCGAGCATATGCGAGTAAAGTGCAGACGGCAATGCGGGAGAGGTGCGTCCGGGTACTTTTACACTGTTGCCGGGGGTTATTTTTCAAGTTAGCGGTTAGCGCCTAGCGATTGTACTCTATTTAATGCTCAATATGCTCGATTAAATGCTCTACTTAATATTTGGTTTTGTGCTGATAATCCTATTGGTATATTTTGCATGCTAATAATAGGAATCTATCCTTTGACGTGATTGGTTATTGAAGTTTGTGACGTAGCAAAAAAAAAAAAAAAAAAGGCTGTTTCAAACCGTATTTCTGGGACAGTCTTTGGGAAACTAGTTTTAAGGAGAAAATACTCAGCAGTGGTGTTGATTAATGGACTGGCACATGGTTTGTCTAAAAGCATATTAAAAACACCACATGGACAAATAAACAACATAAAAGCTTGATTTTCACTGCAGGGAGAATTTTTAACAACATTACAGTTCAAAAACAGATGGGTTAATGATTCTGATTCATTGTTACAGAATACACATTCATTATTTCTTTCAGTTCGACATATTTTGATAATATATTTTACTATAAAGTTACCTCTTCAAATGTATTGGTTAACAGTGTTGGGGAGTAACTAGTTACATGTAACGGAATTACGTAATCTAATTACAAAATAAATGTAATTGTAATTAGTTACAGTTACTGAGAAAAAATATGTAATTAAATTACAGTTACTTTTGAAAAATGCCAGTGATTACAAAGGGGATTACATCTGACTTTTTTCACACACCCACCTCCACTTACAGATTTAGTTGACTTCTTTTAAATTGCATTAACTGCTCTAAAATGAGACACCAGTGTTTCAGGAGTTTAGGCCCAGCAAGGGTAAAATCTTTGCGTGGCAGGGGCAGCTGCCACAAAAACCTGCCACTTGACCCGTCACCGCCAAAGGCAGCTGCCACTCGACCTGCCACCGCTATATGCGCCTGCCACTCGACCTGCCACCGCCACAGGCAGCTGCCACTCCACCCGCCACCGCTATACGCGCCTGCCACTCCACCCGCCACTGCCAGATATGCATCAATCGGAGTGTATACAGTGGAGATGTTGAGGCACGCGAGACGCTTCGGTGCTGCTCGCGCCATTGTGGATTTAAAGGGAGGAATAAAACATAAGTTAAGGTAGCAAATATGTAAATAAATGTAAACTTGCTCTGTTTGTTTGTTTATATTCATCAATCGGAGTGTATACAGTCAGAGATGTTGAGGCAGGCGCGATTCTTCGGTGCTGTGTGCGCATTATGGATTTAAAAGCCTAAAGTAACGTAACAAATAGGTAAATAAGTATAGAATTGCACGGTCTGTTTACTTAAGTGCATCAACCGAAGTGTAAACAGTAAGAGGCAGCTGCCACAAAACCTGCCATAACGTACCTTGTTTTATTCCTTGCTGCCTTAACTTATGCTTTATTCCTCCCTTTAAATCAATAATGGCGCGCGCAGCACCGAAGCGTCGCGCCTGCCACAACTTAGCGTAGCGCCTGCCTCAACATTTCTCACTGTTTACACTCCGACTGATGCATATAAACAAACGGAAAGTGCAATTCTACTCTTATTTACATATTTTCTGCCTTACTTTATGCTTTATTTCTCCCTTTAAATCCGTAATGGCGCGTGCAGCACCGAAGTGTCGCGCCTGCCTGTAATGTAAGTAAACAGACCTTGCAATTCTACAATTATTTGCCACATTATCTGATGTTTAATCCATAATAGAACACACAGCGCCTAAGCGTCGCGCCACCTGTTTGCTATAGCGGTGACGGGTCGCGAGGCAAGCGCATTCAGCGGTGGCAGGTCGAGTGGCAGGCGCACATAGCGGTGGCAGGTGGAGTGGCAGGCGCATTTGGCGGTGGCAGGTCTTTGTGGCAGCTGCCCCTGCCACGCAAAGATTTTACTCTCTCACAGAATAGCACACATGCTTATTCGATAACTGTTTTATTTCCTATTTGGGTTTATGCATAAACTTTTTTAAGATTGTTTTTTCCAAGGCATTGTTAGATGCTAGTGTTTTCTGTCATAACTGTGCAAACATTTGATTTCAAACCCAGCATCATAGCTATTAAACTATTTCTTGTTATGATGTTATTTATATTATGATCTGGTTATGACATATAGCGTAACTGCGCTCACGGTGACCTGAGTTCGATTCCCGTCTCGACGTCCTTTGTCGAACCCGCTCCCCTCTCTCCTCCCAGCTCTTTCCTGTCATCTCTCTACTGTCCTATCACAATAAAAGGCATAAAAAGCCCAAAAATATAAGTAAAAAAACAATTTCTGAATTTGTGGTGGCTGTGCTTAAAATTAAATAATTATACAGCTCAGACTCTTTTGGAACAACTTAAGTCAGTGCTATATGCTTGATGATTTTCTTGGTGGAAGCTTTGCGTTTGGTTAGCTAATAAAATATTAAAGCTTAATTTAATATTATGTGTACAATTTCTTAATTCTGTCATCCTGGTATCGTGGACTTGCTCTATTGTTTCATACAAACACAGCTGCTGCCATTTTTTATTTTTTTTTGGTACATTGTAATGGATTATAAGATAACTAACAAACTAGTACTACTACTTATTTATGTGGTGAAATGTTGTGTAAGAAAACTGGTATGACTGCACTGTATCCCTAAAATGTCTAGTTTGAACTTGCCGTTTGCTAGCAACTGATTTCTTCATGGAAGCTTTGCGTTAAAATATTTCAACTCAGATCAGTGTTTCGTGTCTAATAATTTTGACACGAAACATCTAAATAATCTATCAAGAAGCTGTGTAATAAGTGAGATAATGTACATTCAGCCAGTTGTTATCGCAAAATAAAGATGTATATTATCCCTTACTTATTATAATCTTAATTCAAGTGATAAAGGATTTTGAAAGTCTGACAGTAATCAGTGTTGAACACTACTGTAAGGTTAACTCTGCCTGGTTTAAATGTTTCAAAATGATTAACAGTTGAAAATATTAGAAATTTAGAAAAGTAATCAAAAAGTAATTAAAAGTAATAAGTTACATTACTTTAATAAAGTAATTGAAAAGTTACACTACTTATTACATTTTAAATCAAGTAACTTGTAATCTGTAACCTATTACATTTCTAAAGTAACCTTCCCAACACTGTTGGTTAATAAGTGTTTGTTACACTGATTTCATACATGGGTAGATTGCATATTAACATTCCAGTAACTGACACTAGGGGGAGTATTTTTGCTTCTGCAAGAAGATCTAATGTGATTTTGCTAGAGTTCAGGATGATGTGATGAGCTCCAGCATCACTGGACCCTATAGAGGACAAGCGGTTTGAAAAACAGATGGACGTTTTTTGTTACATTTTCTAATAATTCAAAATGATCAGTCTTAACCCATAGCATGTCCTTTTAAAATTGAGCAAAATTTTTAATTAGCATTGTCTTTCTAGTCGTTATTTTTCATTCTTCATTCCTAACAGAAATATCAAATACTGAGTGCATTTTTAGCAGTAACAATTCAACTGATTATTATTATTATTATGAGAGTTTGCGTTGTCTGTGAGATAACGTTGTCTTAAATTTGACTTATTTTATACATTTTTTGTAAATATAATGTTAGCATTTGTAAAACTCCTTGATTAATATTAAACGGTTGTGCTTTCTCTGTGGAGTTTGCATGTTGTCCCCATGTCTCTGGTTTGCCCCACAGTCCAAACACTGTAGAATTAATTTGTCTGTCCACCATTAACAGGGGATTTGTTCTCTTTTAATGTTGCATAATCTGATCTCATCTAATGCCATTTCTGCTTGATATAAGCTCCAGGAATTCATCAGCAATGATTTTATGTTCCTTAATTAATTTTTAAAGCTAGCAATTTCTGTTCGATGGCAGGGATGACTGGTATACAGGGTCCCACAGAATTTAGTTTAAAACATACAGTTATTCAATGTTTTCATTAATTTGCATATTTTAAGTTTTGCTTAGATTATTTTCCTTCCTTTATTATCCTTCCTCATTAAGACTTCCTTTGTAGTATATGTAACTTCACAGATTCTTGGTCAGAGTACGTAGAAGATAGTTGGACAATTCCATGATTCTCTCCACCCTTTATTATTATTATTATGTCATGAATTTCCTTATCATTTTTATAGCTATAAATCTCAACTCATATTTCATTAGCTCCAGTATCTTCCATAGGCTTTTTCTAAATGGGCCTTACTCCACAATCTCCTCACTGTTCTGTTCAGTGTTAATTTTGACAGGCATTTTTGATTTAGTCTCAGTCTTTATCTTGTCATCAAAGTCACTGCATTTTTGTCAACTTTTAGTCATTACTTTAGTCAAACTGCAGTTACCAACATTTATTTTGGTAGCTATTTTATAGTAATAAAATATTAAATAATAGTTAATAACTAAAATAGTTATGAATTCTTCTCTCTTTAGACCAATCAATTAAGCTTATAAGAAATTTGAATTAAGGATTGAAAAGAAATATTTTTCGTCGTCGTCTTTGTTGACGGAATTACCAACTGTTCTGTTATATGCCAAGGACTCTTATTTTGATAGTATTTAGTTCCATTGTGTCTGTGTTAATTTCCTGTTGATTAAATAGTGTTGGGGCATGATCCAGTGTGTGACTGCATCAAATGTTTCTATTTACAACGTTTTCACAGCGTTTGGTAATGTTGCCCTTTACAACAGCTGTTAATTAATCTGTAGAAATCTGTTGATTTCTTTAAAAAATGGTCAGTCAGAGTCAGAATACACTGACCACTCTGAGTTTTTGTCCAGTGCTGAGTAGATGCTCACAAATCCTCTCACAAACCAAGTGCAGACATTATGTAAACAAGAGACTTATTGTGTGGTCAGCTTCACTGATTATAATGAAACTGTGATGAATGGAGCTGAGTGAGCTTTTAATGATTATAAATGGAGCACTCTTTGCACGCTGTCTAGGTGATATATTTTATATCACATGTATTCAGAATTTATCTGAATCATTTATGCTGGGACTTGTAGGTTGTTGCAGGACAGCTAACTTGAAACTATTTCTTAGAAATCTATCAGGGCAGTTGCTGGTGCCCCTGAGAAATAAAAATAAATAATAAAAATAAAAAAGTGAATATGAAGAAATTTTAATTCTCCCAGGCATGGAAGCCAACTACCTTCATCCTCCACCAGTTCCATACAGCTTGATTTACTCCCTGCTTCTGTCCACTTCTCTGATCCTTCCTCCTATGCTGGTTATATCCAGCAAAAATGACTCTCTGGTTCCATCCAGATCCCTGGCCCTCCTCCTCCACTGGTTCCATCCAGAATGGATTACTCCCTGGTTAACTCTTCCTGCTCCATCAGTCTTCAATGGCTCCCCTGAATTCTCACCCTTCTGCTCCTCCAGTCCTCTAGCTTCACCAGGGCGACCACTGCCTCCTGACCCACTAGATCCACTGAGTCAAGGCCCAAGCCTGGAACTTCTAAGCCTTCAGCTCCACTGTGGTCCTCCATCCTTTCGGCTCCACCAGGGTTCCTTGTCCTTCAGGCCTCACCATGAGGGCCCTTTGTTTCATTAATTCATAGTCCGATCTTGTTTTGTTCATATATTTCTACATTGCATTTCCTCATTCCAGAGCGACCCAGATTAACAAGATTAGTTCAAAATAGTTCATTCGTTTTTGATCGGTGAAGGTTGAAGAATCTGTAATAAGGACCTAAGAGCAGAAACGTTCAATGCAGAAGGCAACAATCAGAAGTTGGTGAGCCGCCAAGTCCCAGACTACTTCCAGGACTGTCAGACAGAGGATGATGGGATGCTTAGAGCAGGCAGAAGGGTGACACAAGCAGTGGACCAAGCTTGGTCACAATCAGGAACGGGGCAAGGTCGTCTGCTCAAGGTCCTGATTCTTACGCTCAGTGTTCACTGTTGGACTGTGAAAGACTAGCAGTAGCACTGATCTGCCAACAGTATTCCAAGACAAACTTAGACCCCCTGTCAGAGACCATAGCATGTCCTCTGTAAGACCATGTCCTCTGAAGATGTAGTCCACGACCATCCGTGCTGTCTTCCAAGCAGACGGGAGTTCGCGGACGGAAATTAAGTGAACCACTGTGGAAAAATGGTCTACCACAGCACAGTAAAAATCACAGCATTGCCACTGGATGGAGGAAAACTGGTAAATGAAATCCAGGGCAATATATGACCAGAGGAAGGAGGGGATGGGAAGCTGTCCAACAGGAGAACTGGATGACGTGTTTTGAGCATAGACTGACCAGTGGATGTCTTCCATCATAAAAGTGAAAATAAACAACTGCCGGTGACCTGCTCACTCTAAGATGGCAAAGTTGACACTGGTTTGTCCAAGGTACACTAACAGATAAGGCTTATGTTCTGACATCCATGTATTAATGGCCCATAGAGTTGCACTTTTCACTCTTTTCATTTGCTTCATTTCCCGCTTGCACCTAAGCCACGTAACATCGTTTCATCTATTCAATAGCACTCGTGACTGGCACTCCCACAAAAGTAATGACTATCAGCTAAGCTATCAGCTCTCTCACTGATATTATCTGACCATGTTGTTTTGAATCTCAAGAAGTAGTCTCCTTTTTTTGCCTGGGTGTTGGGCTTTTTTTTAATGCCATGCCAGGTAGAAGAGTCAACTTCTGCCTCTATTCTTGGCACAGCTCCATTTGAAATGATAGCTGCTCATGAGAAATGCTGCTCTTTGTTTTGGAAGAGGAATCCTACTTGTCTAAGATATTTTTGTTGCTATTACTAGTCAGATAGAAAATGCAAAAATTAATGTATATGACTTGAAGTGTTGTACAAGTTAACACACAGTAATGAGTATATCAGATATTTCTCCCAAAACAGCTCTGATGGATCAAGGCATGGACTCCACCAGACCTCTGAATGTGTTCTGTATTATCTGACACCAAGACATTAGCAGTAGATTGTTTAAATCCTGCAAGCTGCAAGGTGGGGTCTCAATGGATTGGAAATGTTCATCCAGCACATCCCATAGATGCTCAATTGGATTGAGATCTGGGGAGTTTGGAGGCCAAGGCAACACCTTGAACTCTTTGCCATATTCTTCAAACCATTCCTGAACAATTTTGGCAGTGTGTCAGAGTGCATTATCCTGCTGAAGGAGACTGCTGCAATCAGGGAACATCATTGCATGAAGGGATGTACGTGGTCAGCACATATTTTAGGTTGGAAGTACGTGTCAAAGTAACATTCATGTGAATGCCAGGACTCCAGGTTTCCCAGCAGAACATTGTCCAGGCAACCTTCTTCCATTCCTCCATGTTCCAGTTCTGATGCTCACGTGCCCATTGTAGGCAATTTCAGCAGTGAACAGGGGGTTATAATGGGCTCTCTGACCAACTGCAGCTATGCAACCCCATACATAGGAAACCTAAGCATGCTAATCAATACCAGCACTAGATCACATATTAAAGCCATACCTGTACACAACATATCTGACCAAAGGAAAAAAGCAACTGTGTATGTTTAATATCATTCTTTATTGCAGTATTAACATCAGTAAACTGGCTTTTTATCAATAGCCGACACACACAGGTTCAACACTGCATCAGTGGTAGGCACTTTCCATGAAAGGGGTACAAAACCAGACTTTAAACTCTTGCAAAAAGTTTCAATCCATTTTCAAGAAAGATTCATCAAAATGGAGTGCTTCACCTTCAAAGAAACCTCAAGAGGTCAAACAAAACATACTTAAAAAAAAAAATAAAATCACAACATTACGAGAGTCAGCTGGAGTAGAGTTTCAGTGTTTTTAAAAGTAAATACTCGTGTGGTAATTTTATGTTAGATAGTTTTATCTAGTAGTTTTTGTTTCACAGAACATGGGATCTCTGCCCTTTTGACTGCTTTACAACAAGTAATAAAAGTAATTTGTACCCTATTCGTGGAAAGTTCTCATTAATATTCACAAACCTTTGCCCATGATTTCTGCACAGTATAAAATTCTTAAAATGTTCACAGTTACAACACCCAAATCATTTTAAATGTGTGCCACAGAATGTAAAATTTGAGGAAAAACTGTGGAAAGTCACTTTTTAATTATGATACCAGGTTTTCAGGACTAGCAAAAACAAAACAATTAAATTAAACCAATAATGTCCACAGAAAATACCATGTTACTTAAAAGATCCTCATGCACTTTTTAGTCTTTAAGTGTAATTGCTTAAAAAACTGTTTAAAGTCTGATTGTGACACGATATTTGATCTTTAAAAAAAGCAGAGGATCACGCCCTAAGATGATGATATCCTACGTAGACAAAATCTCTTTTTCTCTGATCATAAATTCAGTAAGGTAACACCACCCAGTGTTACAAATTAACATCCATTCTGTCTGAACAATGTAAAAATGTAAAATAATTAACCCATCTACAGCTACATTTCACTGAAATGAAACTGAACTGATTAAACCATATCTTTGGACCCGAACACCTACTACAAAATCTACAAATTTCCACCAGACAGATATTATAAGCACGTTCAGCTGGAATCATCATCACAGAACATGCAGATTTGTTGTAAAGACTCAAGTACACCTCCTCTGCCCATTTACATTCATGTCTAAATCAATATTGAAGTCTACATAATATATACCTATTAGCCTGTCAGGTACAGCTCCTCTGTTTTCCATTACCTCCAGATGTCATGCCATATTCTGTAATGATCTAAACGAATACAAGTCATACAGAATACATTATATAAACCTATGACTTCATAGCTAGCTAGAAGTAATGAATATTAAATTCATTTCAACCCCGAAAGGTTTACCTGATCAGACTAATTTGATTCTACTTGATTATTGTAATACTTAGAAAGTAGTGTTTGATCAGAATTCTGCCCATTTTATCTTGCAGGGCTTAAAGAGTAACGTTGGACAGATCCAAAGTGCAACCTGGTGCAACCTGATCTGCCAGGCACTGGTGAATGCTGAGTTTCAATGCAAACCGTCTCTTGAATGTCAGTCTCCAAAAGCTCAGTGAGCACGCTCCGGCCGGCCAATGTCCACGGTGATGTTGATGAAGAGCGGTGCTCTGTGGACAGACAGAACTTTGTAGGAACAGGAGTTCAAACCATCCGTCTTCCACGCCTGATGAGTGCGGCGTAACAGACGCATCCTGTGTCGGGCAAAGTGAAAAGAAAGCATGAATAAATGCCACAGAGAAATCTATTACATATCTAAAGTCTCTCTCCTGAAAACATTTACATTTGAAGTGTAACATTATTCTATTCCTGAGTTTTTAAAGAGTCATTCACTGCATTTTTGTTTATTCTACAATATTTTCACTTATAATTAAGATTTGGCCATCTGACTAAAGCACTCATTTTGGGGTTATTTCCCCTTTAAGGCTTCACTATGCTTGCCCTTTGCATGTTTTCAAAATCTGTATGCTAACAAAGTAGAAGAAAATGAACCCCTAAACTCTGAAAAACTAAACTACATTTTCTGACAGGTATTTGTGTTGTACATATATAGAATATGTTAGCATGTCAAATTTAATTTGTTAATTTTGAGCTTACTGATTTAAAATCTTCATTGTGTCAGAGTCGGTGTTTTGTCACACCTTTAGTACACTGATGACTGCTCTGTGTCGCATAATTATTCATAAGACTGCATTTACTTATTCTATAAGACACTTAGTGATCGAATTATTCATGACAGCAAGTGTTAATTTCCTGTGACATACACTTCAAAATGCGAGATCACAAGCTGTATGTGAGAGACGTGTTCGTGGATTGCAAGCGGATGTTTTAACTTTGTATAATTTTTTGCATAACATAAATTGTTATCAATATACCACAGAGTCTCTGACACAAACGTGATTCTTCTGTACCGCGAGTGTAACCGGTTCTTTACGAGTCCTTGATATAATCAACTGAATGCTGTAAAATACCAACGTTAATAAAGACATTTTTAATGCAAACAGCTGTGCATTTATTTATGTTCAATACAGTTTTTCTAAATCATTTTGGCTAATTCTTGAATGAGAGTTTTTGTTTGTTTGTTTGTTTTTTTTTTCTCTCAAAACAATAAGTTGACATGTCCGAACAATTAGTTTCTCGTTCAAATCAGATTTGAATTTTTTATTGATTTAAACAAATTGCATGTGTTTTGCCACATCAGACATTTATGGCCCTTTTGCAACCCTGCTTGCCATCATAATGAAAGAGGAATCACAAACTTGTCAATCAATAATTTTTGGAAGCATGTATAGAGTTTGTCAAGCACAATCACTACCATTTTAGAACAAGGAGGAACATCACAACCCTAAACAGCAGCGGCTACAGCAGTACTGTAGAAATACAACTGTATTTATCTTTGCAAATATGTTACATGTGGACTGAACATTCACCGTTGATTGTTGTGGAAGAAAAATGAATAAGCAAGTGTTAATTTTCAGTTTACATGTAACACTTTACAAAAATAAAATGTACTGTATAAATAAAAATGTTCATTTTCTTTTTCTTTTTGTGTGCTATAGTATTGACTTCACCCAATATATTTTTATCTATTGTCAGAACATGCATCTAAAATGTAGTCTGTCAATATTAAAAAAAAAAAAAAAATCCATATGACAAATACGAAATGAAATTGCGCATAACAAAATGAAATTTCAATATATGAAATGAAATAAAATGAAATTTGCATATAACAAATATTTCCAACATTTTGACCAGCGTGGCTCACATGATGAACACAAAAACTTTTTATATTGGTGCCACTGGCCAAGCCACTGACATAATAACTGGGTTTTGAAGCATAAATTAAATGTTTTGGATCAGTTACTACATTTTGCAGACATGCAATTCTGTCTGCCAAATGCAGTGACTCGTGCAACTGCACTTTCAGTTTAGAGAAACTTAAAACTGTGCCAAAGCAATTAAGAAAAAATTTAATTTACAGCAGCTACTGGATATCTATTTGTGTAATGTGTAAAACCACGTATAATGTTCATTTTGATGCATGCAGTGGTGAATTGCAGTGTGCATTTGTGGAAGTCTCTGATGCTTTTTAACTCAATAAGACTGAAATAAACCTGCCAGCATCGGAGCAGTAGTGTCACAACTTGCTTACGTGTTGTGACATTACTGTCGAGTCCAATCATGCACAATGACTGGTTTAGAAATTAATCCACAGTGAAATGTGCTGAACAAACAAATGATGCTCTACTGATGCAATTAGACGCATAACCATCAGCCACTTTTTCCTAATGTTCAGACGATAATGAAAGAGATTCAAACTGCACAACAGCACAGTCTCAGTCATCATCCACAGACCAGCTGGTGATCCGAAGAAGCGCTGGTGGATAAGCAGATCTGTCACTGTGGAAGTAATCTTGAACTGATTTATTCAATCACGTGAAGTCATGTTGGCCAAGCAGATAAAACAGATTTTTTTTAAGCTTGGTCTTTTTGTACTTTTTTTTTTTTTTTTTCAGAACTCATTGTTTTGAGTTCTGAAAATTACAGTATGTTTTATAGTACACATATGACTATAATATATGACCACCACATGAGCCCTTCAAAAGTGCATTCAATAGTTGGTGCTAATTTAAAAAAGTTAGCACCCCCTTTGGATAAAAATAACCGAAATCAATCGCTTCCTGTAACCATGAATGAATTATGAATGAATGAATTTTGGAGCACTCTTCTTCTGCAAACTGCTCCAGGTCATTGAGATTTGAAGGATGTCTTCTCCCAACTGCTGTTTTGAAATCTCTCCACAGTTGTTCTATGGGATTCAGATCTGGACTCATTGCTGGCCATTTCAGAACTCTCCAGCGCTTTGAGTGCTTTTTGAAGTGTGTTTCGGGTCATTGTCTTGCTGGAAGACCCATGACCTCTGGTGGAGACGCGGCTTTCTGACACTGGCCACTACGTTGTGCCCCAAAATTCTGTGATAATCATCAGATTTCATGATACCGTTCACACAGTCAAGGCATTTAGTGCCCAAAACATCTTTGACCCTCCACCATGTTTGACTGTAGGGACTGTGTTCTTTTTTTTTTTGATGGCCCCATTGCTTTTTCTGTAAACAGTGCCATGATGTCCTTTACTAGAAAGCTCTACTTTTGTCTCATCTGTCCACAGTACGTTCTCCCAGAAGGAATGTGGTTGTGTCACGTAAGTTTTGGCAAACTCCAGTCTTGCTTTTTTATGCCTTTGTGTCAGCAGTGGTGTCCTCCTGGGTCTCCCACCATAGCGTCCCTTTTTCGAGGGATAGTGTGAGCTGACACTGTTATACCCTGTGTCTGCAGACCAGCTTGAATTTGTTTGGAAGTTAATCAGGGTTCTTTATCCACCATTCAAACAATCCTTTCTTGTAATTTTTCATTAATTTTTCTCTTCCGTCCACGTCCAGGGAGGTTAGCTACAGTGCCATGGGCTTAAACCTCTTGATGATATTGACCACAGTGGACACAGGAACATTAAGATCTCTGGAGATGGACTTGTAGCCTTGAGATTGTCCATGTTTTTCCATTTTTTTCTTTCAAATCCACAGACAACTCTTTACACTTCTTTCTTTTCTCCATGCTCAGTGTGACACACAACACAAAGGTTGAGTCAACTTTTCTCCATTTTAACTGGTTGTAAGTGTGATTACAATATTGCCCACACCTGTTACGTGCCACAGGTGTGTCTAAATACAAATTACACGACCATCACATGCTTGAAAAGCAATTATTTCTTACAATTTTGACAAGGTGCCAGTAATTTTGTTCAGTCCATTTTTCGAGTTCTGTGTGAAATTTTATCAAGTTTGACTTTTCTTCTGTGTTTTTTTGTTGCAGTGCAAACAAAAACAATAAGCACGTGAATACCAAAACATTTGCAACTGGAACAATTTCCTGAGAGAAGTGTTGCATTTTCAGACAGAAATGCAAGGGTGCTGATATTTTTGACCATGACTGTATACAATATAGACATTGTGAATAAAATTGGCAACGTTTTATTTTTAAGGCCCAATTTTTTACTATTAACTATTACTTTTGCCTCCTAATTTGCTGCTTATGAATAGCTAGTAAGGTAGTTGTTAAGTTTAGGTATTGGGTTTAAGGATCAAAGAATCAAGAATACGGTCATTCAGAATAAGGCTTTAATGTGCTTTAAAAGTACTAACAAACAACCAATATGCTAATAAGATGCAAGCTAATAAGCAACTAGTTAACAGTAAAAAATTGGTCCTTAAAATAAAGTGTTACCAAAATCAAGGGGAAACAAAAGGTCTGACGCCAGAAAAAAGGGTTTACGAGCAATACAGACTGTAGAAAGATTTGATGACACTTTGTGTCCAGATTGCTTCATTTTGGGTTTGACAGGTAAACCACTCTCCAAAAAAATGTGCTCATTAGTAGATCAGCTTATATGTTTTTAGACATGCAAATCCGCAAAATCAGACACTACTGTTTAAATTTAAAGGACTTTCCTATGTCCTAAATATCACTTTTTTTGCTTCTTTTGTACAATTACTTATTTACACTTACGAATTTACGCTTACGAATTAACATTTACGAATTCAGTCATGCTTTGCTCCATCCTGTTTGACAAATTTACAGAAACTGGTTTGAGACATTTTACAAATTGTAAAGCTAAAAAATATGAAAATGAAGTAAGATGGCATTGTCATGTAAGCCAACAATAATTTAGTATTTACTGATATAGTGACTGAGCTTGAAGGACACATGACAGACACAGACAAACCCCACAAAGTATGATAAACAAACACATCAGGGTTAAAAAATAACACCTGCTAAACTACCAAGTGTGTGCAAAATTCACTAGCCAATTTAGTGGGTTATGATTCATAAATTCACTTTGAATACCACTGCTCTGTAGCGCACTTGACTGGAGACAAGAGGCCAATTTTCAACCTGCTCTCACTGCCTAGGTATCCTTGAAATGCTGCATATCCAATATTTTTGCACATCACTACACAGACACCAAACGCGCCCTCATTTGGGGCATGACTTTCACTAACATCAATTTGTCTTGAGAGTGAAAACAGGCTGGAGTTTTCTGAATTCATGTCAATGAAAGAAAACCTTCAATACAAGTATAGTAAACTGACTTTTGTGAGGAAACAGCTGATCACTAAATTAACTGACTGCCTGTACACTGATCTTTAACATTTTTGCCATTAAACATTCATTTTGGAGTGATCTATTCATTATATAAATGGTGTTTTACAACAGATGTCACAGAGAATTCTGTGACAGGCAGGATTAAGTTTATGGCACAAACCATAAAAAACTTCAATTATTCAGAATCATTTTTTTTTTTAAATAAACATTTAAACTGGGATCTGAAAAGTTGATAATCTGGTTAATTTCTGATATTTTTGTTTTGGCTTGTAGTTCTCAATGGCTGGTGACTTAAGTTTAGCAGAAATTTAAAAAGACAGATTTTTTTTTTGTATTACTATAAAAAAACTTATCACTGGATGTACCAAACTCATTTCCCTAAATTAGTTTTAATTTAACTCTTCTTGTAACCATGCTATTCTTGTAATTTATTCAAGAGTAGCACTCTAATATCACAACATTTTACATTTATTTCTCAGTCACACTTAAACTGACCTGTCTTTATTGATTTGATTGCCGCTGTCCCTGTTGTGAAAGACCATGGTGTAGCGCGCCACTTGTGAGGATGGACGGATTATTGACATTTTCTGTAGTGTCACCCTGAAAAAGATGGTTAAAATCCTTAATAATGAGATAGCAATGTTCAGACATGGATGGTACCATAACAGGAACTGACATTTCCCTTCACTGAGACACACATTCCCCTTCATATGAAGAGTAAAGCGGCTTTACATTTTTATGCCCTTTTTTAATGTTGTAAAGATTACAAAAAGCTCTTTTGTGAAGTCACCTACTGTATGAGTACCTGTGCACATCCTAAGCCATATCATCCTAAATTTCTCTCACCTTATTCTCAGGTCATCGTCTTCTCCACCCCAGCCCCAGTAGGAGTTTGGGAAGCCATTGACCTTGAGGAACTGCTCCTTCGTCATGGCCGAAACTCCCCCAAAGTAACCTTTGTATCGGAGTCTGGGAAGTCACAGGCAAAAAGTAATGAATGTCTTTCTCATACTTAACAAGAACTATAACATATAATTTAACAAAATAATTAAATTATGCAATTAAGAAATTACTTGGGGGGACATCATATTCAGTGTAGCTGAATACCATTGGAAAATGGAGAAGTTACTGTAAAACTGTAGAATGCCAAGGTACAAGCTACTAATAGACAGATGGAGTACTGGTTCCTTGCCGCTGTCGCCTCTGGCTTGCTTAGTTGGGGACACTTCATTTCCAGCGATATCGTATTCTATTTGAACTGAACTGAGCTGAATGATGACATCACTGAATTTAATGATGAACTGCCCTTAACTGAAAATTGAGTGTTTACTGTTTTACTGTTTACCTTTAGCATTATTGACACACTATTTTAATATTTAATACTGTAAATTTGCTTTGACACAATCTGTGTCAAAGAAATACTGCTGCTGCACATATAATATATATGAATAACCACCATAGCATACATGAATCACCTCGTAGCAGATCTATACAGGTGGAGCTGGGGAAGGTGGAGGGTTTCTGAAGCATGACTGCAAGACTGCTACAGCAAGCACTAGTCATATATTTGAGTGCTGAGTAGTGAGCTCATTGGCTACTGATACAGGAGAGAACCAATCAGGTGTGCCATGTGATAATGATGTCATCAGGTCAGATTGAGTTAGATCTATCGAAACTGTGCCATCTAGAGTTTCATGCCAGAACTCTGTATATAACGAAAGCTGTTAGATATGGGGGGAAGAGCATCTCTATAATACTTGATACAACCCACCTACAAACTACCTTATAAAAAAGTTTACAAAAAAAAAAAAAAAACATTTTTTTTTTGCTCTTTGAATTCATAAAAATTGCCTGCAATACTTCAGTAGTAGCATTTGTTAACATAGTCTGGAAGTGCAGCTCCTACTTGCAGACCAAAACAAAATAATTGTCTTAAAACATGTCAGTCCCTCCAGGACTTTGTGATTTTGCAATTGCAGAATTTAATGCAAAAGAAAAGCAAACTTTTGACTTATTATTTGCAAATTTTACACAAAAATGTTAACTTTGGAGGGCTACAAGCAAAAACAGCTTATCAAAAGCCATAAAATCCATCAAAGGAGAAGGTAATATTTCACGTTTAAAGTGATTTGTATTCACGACCTACACTTGTCTATTGTCTTTTCAACCTGGTCACTTCCAAAAGCTGCGAAATACGCAAGGCTGCACAAGAGATACAACCCTGTGTTTACTTTTACTTGTGAAGTCTTTGAATGTTTTTAGAGGTGTAATGATGCTATTAAATTACTATACATAATACTAAACATTTGCTTCATGCTTGATTTCACCAGCAGATTACGTCAAAAAATGCTACAAATTTCGCCAACATTTTTTTTTTTTTTTTAAGAAAAGTTGCTGCAAAATCTGACATTTTAGTTGCAGAAATCAGAAAAAATTCAATTGAAATCCTGGTGAAACTGAGATGTTTTTGTGATGAAACGTGCCAAGTACCTTTGATTAGTATTGCAGATTAAAAACCTGTATTGTGTGTACAGAAGTAAACTGAACAACTGCTGTTAACGCAGAGATGTCCCTCTTTTGGACACTGACAGCTCATTACAAAGGGGACATGATTTAACCCATTCAGAAACACTAGTCTGTCTCTCTGTGTAGTTTCGTCCCCCACAAACCCTGCAGTCTGTAATGTACATTTACATTCCACATGAATCAATAATTTAGGGGACTCACAACCACACTTGAATGTTGTCATCGCACAACTGCGCAGGGTGTGTGAGGCCTTTATGCTGCACAGGTGCAGAAACTCAAATGTATTGAATTCTTTTTACGATGAATTGAACAGCGGTCTCCAAACACGCCCATTAATTAAAATAAATGGGATTCCCCAATGCTTCATGTGAGAGAATGGATCATTTAGGAGGGCGTGTTTGATCATTACCTGTTCTGATACAAAAGGAAATATTTGGTCACAGCTTTGTTAAGTAACTGAACAACTAATCACTTCTGCAAAATGAAGTTAAACTAGTAGTGTCACTGCTTTTGGTTACTCCCAACACTTCTGTGGCTTTCGTATTTTAGAGAGAAATAGCGCTGCTAATTGATTTCAGTGTTGCCCGTCGAAGTCAGATCTTGTATGTCTAAATCCAAGAACGTATTGTAAGTTGCTCAGTGTTTGTTAAATGAAGGAGACAACATTACTCACTTGTACCCGGTGGAATTCCTCCCCACGACTAAGTGCTTAGGCTGTTCCTCACACATGTATAAATTATGATCGTTCTCAGGAACTAGATCAACATCATGGAAGACGAAACAGTCCCAGCTCTGGTCGTTCAAAGCCTCGAGGTAGCCCACATTTAATAACTTTGCCCTGTTAAATGTGGCATCTCCAGCCTACAAGACAAACAGACACATACATCATAAACACGCTGCTTATAAATGCTCGCAAATCTTCTGTTGTGATTTCCTGTAGATTACCAGGTCTTTTCTATCACTCTCATTTCATGACTTCAAAAATCAAATAAGTCTTGAGAATAAATTAATTTTAGGTGTATACCACCAGTGACATGAAGAGCTGGAAAGGTGTTTTTTAATGGTTTTATACGGTTTCTTTTCTAAAGCAAGAACAGAATTGTTGTTGTAAGCTCTAAATCTGACCTAAACCGTTTTTACTAACAAAACAACTGGCAAAACTTAAGGGGAAACAGCACAACACTGTTTCATGACATGCTGTTAAAAAAAAAATCTGTAAAATGTACGGTTGCTGTAGTTGCCGGAATTTTACAGTAAAAAATACGGTAGCAACATTTTCACTTAAATTTACAGGTAAATACTGTAATTTTATTAACTGATATAATGTTAAAGTACAAACCTACTGAAGTACTGAAATCGGTTTTGCACCTTTTTAATACTGTGATAACCACCAAAATCAGATGGTGATGAGAAAGTCAAATGATGAACCAAAGACCATCACACAGCAGCTTTTAAATACTAACATATAGGGCTGGGCGATATGGGCAAAACAATTATCACAATATTTTTTTTTCATATAAGTTGATATCGATAATTATCGCGATAAATGTCAAATCTTTATTTGAAGTTTAAAAGTCAGATTTTTGCTCCAAAATGAAAGTTGTAGAAACCAGACCATTAATTTTCCTGAACAATATAAATAACTAAATAGAAAAATTAATTTCTGCATGTTCTAATGAGTTACATTGTTTCAAATCAGGAAACAGGTTTGGGTTGTCTGATAATGATAATAATAATAATAATAATAATAATATCACTTTTTTGTCTCTTAGAAATGGACATTTGATAGTAGCTTGAGGATGCAGAGGTAAATTTTGTTCATTATCAATCAGTAACATCTGTAAAAATTGTAGCAACCTCAGTTTTATATGGTTAAAATTATTCTGGCCCAGTTTTTTTTAATTAATATTGGTCTCCCATAGTAGCAAGCATACATTTTAAATCATGATAAACACAGTTAAAACCACACATAATGGTACCTCAATGCCATGGTAAAAATATAACTACATGGTTTTATAGGTAGCCTATATATATGACATTTGCATAACACATTTAGTATAAATGCACACATGCATTTATAGCTTAATCACAAATACATACTATAACTATATGCCATTACTCCTGTAATAAAATTTAATGTGAATATCTCACATTGCTGCCACAATACCATGGTACAGTGAGTGTTACTACAGTAAATCCATGGTAAATGATGGCGACGTGTAGATTGAAAAGCCTTCTGACTGTCTCGTTGCACACAGCTTTAAACTAGTTTGAATCACAGAGTCATTTGTGTTCATCGCTAAATTCAAGCGTTTCACACTGGATCTCACAGCGCTGTTCAGTGCTTGTGTGACGGAGCCGCTCACATATCGCGTTTCTTGCACGCTCAAGTTGGTTATTTCAAATGTAGGCGCGCGACACGCTGGGTTTTCTCACGCACCACCGCAGTTTGAACATTGGTCCGAGCGGATAAACGGTCCCTGTGGTGCGATTCAAATGAGTCGCACTGTTTCGTTCCACTTTTGGCACATAAAAATTATACTGAACATTTATCAAACTCTCTTTATATCGTTTTATTGAGGAAAATTGTATCGTGATAATTATCGTTATCGAATTATCGCCCAGCCCTACTAACATATATAAAAGGTGCACAGTGTCATTCACACAAACACTAAACATCATCATGGAAACACACATCAACCTGAAATAATGCAATAAAAATTCATTTACTGGATTAGATGTAACATACAATGTAAAAATGTAACACGGAATTCTGGGAATGTCAATTTACGGTTATTCACTGTAAATTTATTAAATTTATTTTACTGTAGCATTTTTACAGCTTTTTACTGTTAAATTTACGGTCATTTTTTACAGTGCATGAGAAGAAAAGCACACATACTTTTCATAACACCTTGAGCCTCAGAGTCTATCATTTTTACTTTCCTAACTGAACATTTTCTCAAAATGAAAATTTAAAATAACTTAAAATATTCACATTACCAACATCAGCTGGTGGCATTTACCTCTATTGTTGTAAAAGATGTCATAGGAAGAAAAAAAAATTCTTAGTAATATGAAAACAATCGAGAACTAAAGTTGAAGGCTAAACACTAAAAACAACAAAAACTGCGAAAAACAGACAACTGCCCACATTTACTTGTCAAAAATTGTAATTCGGGAGTCAGAAACTTGGCCTTGCTTTGCTCACTGTAATAATGAAAAGGAAGTAACACACTATTGTTGAAGACAACAATACTATCATTCAATATTTTCTTTGTAACTAACAAACAAAGAGTGTCCTTCCACATTGACTCAATGTTAGGAAAGTGGGTTTTAATATTTGCAAGGTCTTACCACTTTTTGCAGAACGGATTCTTTGGTGAATGTGTAACAATGTATTTCATTCTTTGCAAACAGGCTGTTATTTGAGGATGAGGCAGTGCAAACTATAATGGACCCGGGAGCAAAGCCATAAGTAAACACTCTTATGCATTTCACATATGAAGAGGGCGTTTACGTTTAAGTCTCAAATGTATAGAACCAATAAAGGTGCAGTTTAATCTCGGAGAAAGTAGAAAATGCTCATAAACAAATAAATTATGTTTGTTGTCCAAGAAACCTTACTGACATAAAAACGAACACTGAACCCTCTAAAAACGGCACCAAATTCTTGCAACAAACATCATACACTACCAGTCAAAAGTTTTTGTACAGTATGTTTTTTTTTTAAAAAACGATCCAAAGTACAGCAAAAACAGTAACATTCTGAAATATTTTCACTATTTAAAATAACAGCTTTGTATTTGAATATATATATTAAAATGTAATTTATACCTGTGATTTCAAAGCTGAATTTTTTACTCCAGTCTTCAGTGTGACGTGATCCTTCAGAAATCATTCTAATATGATGATTTGTTGCTCAAAAAAATGTATTACTATTATTATGGTGAAAAAAATAGAATTTTTCAGGTTTCTTTGATGAATAGAAAGTTCAAAATAATCTGAATCTGAAATAAAAATAATCTGAAATAAAAATCTTTTATAACATAAATGTCTTTATCATCACTTTTGATGAATTTAAAGCATCCTTGCTAAATAAAAGATACAAAAAAAAAAAAAGATACTGAGTCCAAGCATGGTATGGTCCAGGGGTGGCGAACTCTGGTCCTGGAGAGCTGCAACCCTGCAGAGTTCAGCTCCAACTCTAATTAAAACTTACCTGCCTGTAGCCTCCTAGTAACCCTTCAGACCTTGATTAGCTTGTTCAGGTGTTTTTGATAAGGGTTGAAACAAAACTCTGCAGGGCTGCGGCTCTCCAGGACCGCCGTTCACCAGCCCTCGTATAGTGTATAATGTAATACAAGCTCTTTATTTCAGATAAATGCGGATCTTTGGATCTTTCTATTCATCAAAGAGTCCTGAAAAAATTTACTCAACTGTTTTAAATATTAAAATACTGATTTCTGAAGGATCCTGTGACACTGAAGCCTGGAGCAATGAAAATGTAGCTTTTATCAGAGGAATAAATTACATTTTAAAATATATTCAAATAGGGGTTATTTTAAATGAATGCAATAAGCCCCAAGCCCCAAGCCGTGGTTAACGGTTTATAGCTTCGCGTCATGCGTAACTACACCACTTTGCTGTTATAAATTCACTATAGACCATGGCTTTACAGGGCTTGTTGCTTTTATAAAACGGTACATCCATATATGTAGTAAGGTTTCACAAAATAAAACAGAGCAAATAAAGTGGAATGATTTTAATACAAAAATCATTTTTCCACCAAACAGTGTTTTTCATCAGAAACGATTGTGGCTGCAACAAAGTGGTCGCTGAGCAACACACAGATGTAAAAAAAAAAAAAAAAGGTGTATGCTTGTAGAGTAATTTACACATGCGTCTCATTTCGGAGGCTGCGTCCTGTGGAGATCACATCTGAGGACTGCACATGTCATTAAGGATGTCTTATTTAAGAAAAGTAACCATAATAAAATTGACTGTTATTCCTTGTGAGGTGTAAAATACCATAATTTCTTTTTTACTTTGCAATTTAATGGTTACTTTTCTTAAACGATTCTTCCCCGATGCCGTACGCAGCCTTCAAGTGCGACCTCTGGAGGACGCAGCCTTTTAAATGAGACGCAGCTTACAACTGCTTCGAACGCAGCTCAAACAATGAGAATCAAGGACCGGAACTAACTGTTTTATAAAGAAGAAAATCTCTCAATATGATTGTTTCTGCTGTCCTTTGAATCAAATAAATGCAGGCTTAGTGAGCAGAAGAGACTTCTTTACAAACATTAAAAATCTTACTGTTCAAAAACTTCTGTACATCTACAAAAACTCCTGCCATGGCTAATGGGAGTTGGGCGCACCTGGTGAATGACGTAGATGGCGTAGTGAAGCTGCTGCCTCTGTAAGAATGGGTGAAGGTGGTGAAGGAGGTAGAGCAGGTGCTTCTCTCTGTTTCTGTGAGGGATCAGGATGGCCACGCTCTGTCTGGCCGTACAGTCAGAGGGGTTATACTGACCCTCCACCACCTCCCCGTTTTCACTCTCTACCTGCCCTATCGTCAGTGAGGGATCAAATGACAGCTTGATAGCACCTCCTGTGGAGAAAAACAATCAGAAATAAATAAACACACATGGACACAGGCCCACAAGTAAGTGAAAGGCCCACGGACCAGGTGCAGTCCTTTAATACAGCACCAGCTGGGGCCCACATTAATTACAGGGCCCCATCTTTGGAAACGAGCCCGAATTAGCAAGCAGCTGTGGAAGGAAAAAACAGTGATGTGTAAACATTGACATTCACATAGAGGTGGTTCCCACATGTTTCTGTGTTGCAGTTTCATGGTTCAGATCTTTTGCCAGTATTATCAGCTCAGTTTTAAAGGTTACTGGTATACAAAAAAAAAATAGTTCATCTGTGACATTCACCAAAATTTTTAATATTAAGTAAACAAAAGTCAAATTTTGATCATGAGTACAATTTATCTGTGATCTTATAGCGTAAAATGGTGAGCTGTTTAAACTTCTATAAACATATGAAATGCTATATCATGAATATGTCGCATGCCGTCTGTACAGGTTAGGACATATATATATGTATATAAATAAACCTATAAATTAAGCAAATTATCATCCATAAATCCTCCTTGCTGCTGTGGCACTTTCCAATTATATAAAACTGGTATGCTTAAAATGTTTTGCCCTGTGTGACATCTATTTTTATGTCACCACACATTTACACATTTTGTTTTTCTACAATTGTCAATGAATTTCATGGTATATTTTGTTCGCTCCGCTTGTTTGCAAACTTAAATTATCAACAACTTAAATACAGTAGATAACACTTTAGTTTAGGGAACACTATTCAGTTTTAACTAGTTGCTTATTAGCATGCATATTACTTGCATATTGGCTGTTTATTAGTATTTACAGGCTAAAGCATTTATTAATGCCTTATTTTGCATGACCATATTTTAGACCCTTTAATCCTTAAACCCCATATGAAAACTATTAATAAGCAGCAAACTAGGAGTACATCAATCTTTACTTTTAATACTTAAAGACATTAAAAATCAAGCACTTTTGCTAATGATTTCACGAGGTAATTTTTGATTTTACTATTCTGATAAAGGGGAATAAAACAATGTTTCAGTCTAAAATTAACAAACAATAAAGAGTACTTTAACTGGTGTAATATTTTAGAGTATCTATACTCAAAAACCTGAATTGTGTGTTTCATTGCCCACTGATGAGATGCTGATGGTGATTTATGCTGCCAAGTTCCAAAAAGAACAAAAATGCACTACAAATGCAACAAAGCAGTCCATAAGACTACAGTCTTATAAAACCATTCGACAGGCTTGTGTGAGGAGCACATCGCAATTTAAGTCATAATTCTATGATAATCTTCCCCATCTATGGACCTCATTTGTGACACTGGACCACAAAACCAGGTATATTTGTAGCAATAGTCAACAATACATTGTATGGGTCAAAATTATTGATTTTTCTTTTATGCCAAAAATCATTAAGATATTAAGATCATGTTCTAATAAAGGGGTCATCGGATGCCCATTTTCCACAAGTTAATATGATTCTTTAGGCTCTCAATGAAAAGTCTATAATATACTTTGGTTAAAAATTCTCAATGGTTTTGTAAAACAACACCCTTTTACCTTGTCAAAATCAGCTCTGCAAAAATCATCTCATTCTGGTCGAGGCTGCTTTAAATGCAAAAGAGCTCTGCTCGCCCCGCCCCTCTCTTCTCTCTGTGGAGAGACGAGCCTGTTTACTTTAGCCACATTTAGCCGCGTTTAGCCACTGAACTTGCTAAACAGCACATTATAAGGAAAGGCGATCGCAAAGATTCATTAAAAAAACCCTTATACTCACTTCTGCTGTAAGTGAAGCTGGATCACGAATGATTCGCGCAAACATAGACGGATATATGTAGATCGGGAGGCGCATTCCCTTCACAAACAAACGTAATCCACTGAATCTTCAGCAGCTCAGATGTCGGGAGTAAATGACGACCACTATGTTCATTATTACATCCAGCAACACAACACCTCAATCGCTCAATCAGAGATATTCTTGTCTAATTTACATCCCTGCTCCAGCATCAAAACATGGAGGTCGGACTGTTACAACTAATCTGAAGTAAGACGCTCATGTCAATCAACTATCGTGGGAGCGGCCTCTGTGGGTGTGACGGCACAACGACAGGCATCTGAGAATGGCTCGATTTGAAAAAGGGGATATTATTTTTACAGATTAATTAAAAACCACTGCATGGATTTTTATCATTATAGGGTAGATTTGTACATACACTGCCAACACACATTAATGTTCAAACAACATGTAAAAGTGAACTTAGCATCCGATGACCCCTTTAAGATATTTAGTAAATTTCAAACTGCAAATATACCAAAACTTAATTTGTGATTAGCAATATGCATTGCTGAGAACTTAATTTGGAAAACTTTAAAGGCGATTTTCTCAATATTTCTGACATTTTTTTTTAAATAGTATCTCGGCCAAATACTGTCCTATCCTAACAAACCATACATCAATGGAAAGCTTATTTATTCAACTTTCAGATAATGTTCCAGAAAATTTGCCCTTATGACTGGTTGTGTTTTCCAGTATCACGTTTGTGTTTTCAAAATGACAATGTGGCCGACTGCTAAGCGGCACACAGCAGCTTTATTTTGTCTATTATATAGCTTGTGTAAAACAAGAAAACAAGTTATATTTCACAGTATAAATCATCATGCATTTGCCCTAGATAGATAACAGGCTGGAACATTCTGCCTCTTGCATTTTACACTCTTAGAAATAAAGGAACGAAAGCTGTCACTGAGGTAGTATTTTTTCTAAAGGTATACCTTTGGACCTAAAGGGTCCACACTGGTACCTTGAAGGCACATATTAGTACGTAAAAGGTAATGCACCAGTGACAAATTTTCTATCTTTATTTCTGAGATCAAACAGAAGAAACAAACAATGGAGGGTTGAAATGACAAGAGAATGACTTGATCATAACACAGTTTGCGTAGACCATTCCCTGAACTTGAAGCATAACATTTAATCCACAAAATAATAAACTCAGACGACACTTACGGAGCAGGGGTGACTGCTCTGGACAGCTCTCTTTGGCAGACTGCTCCTCGACACGCTCCTCGACGCTCTGCATCATCTCTGATTCCAGCTCCATCTGAGCAAACCCTCCGACACCCTTATCGTCGGGAGAATTCGATCCGTCCTGGACAGCCTTATCTGTGTCGTCATTTGAGAATGTTGCGATCCACGCTACAACGCAAAGACACAACAGTAGAAGAAACAGACACTTCCCCTTCCTTATGATCTTGAACAAGGATGGAAAGAGGCCCATGACTGAAGTTTAGTTTGAGGCAAAGTCCAGAGAACAGCAAGCAAGACACATCTGAGCATCTGCTCGAAGATAAACAACCCCTCCTAAAGCTGACAAGAGTTCCTCCAAAAGTCTCTTTCATCAGTTTTTTCGTTCATGTTTTCATTTGAAGGGGAATAATACTTCAGCTGAAGTAACTTGTGAGAACTCTTTTATGAAGAAGCTGAAACACACAAAAAAGAACATGTGTATTAGGTTGATTTTTTTCTTGAACACATTTTGATTCAAATGAGTACATGGATTGGTATTTTAAACATGCATGTGTCACACTGCAGTGCTATTTAAGTGAACAGCAAAAATGCTGAATAACTGCTTAAAACAACAGGAATGTAATTATAGCACATTTAATAGTCATAACATAGTAAAGTTGTTTCAAAACTGACATAAATGGAAGTTTAGGAATTACGTAGTGAGCAAAATGTAAAATAAATCAAAACTTTATTTTATCATTACAATTACAACATCACACACATGCCACACTACTTCCTTTACTGGCAAGTGTTACCTGTTAGTCACATTCTTCAGGTTTTTTCCACCCTGAACAATCCTGTTCTTTTTCTTTCTTACATAGTCTGCCACATCTACGCCCCTCTTCTCATGTTTCATGTTGACACACTTCACTGCTTTGTTGTGTGCATTTCATCCTTTATTTTCTTTGTAACAGGACCTTCTCTTGTCCTTGCCACGTCAAACAATTTCTAAAGTTTACGGTTTTCGGCTAGTGCTTCCGAATGCACTGTTTACAGTTCCTCCTGTATTCTCAAGATGTTTAATCAGTCACTTTCGTTTGTTTTCTTTTAATTAATAGTCAAAAGAAATAACACTGTATATGATGGCTGGTTGGGGGTCAAAACGACGACAACCCCGCGTCTGTGGTATAAGATAAGAAATTATTGCAATAATGTTTCTTATCGCTTGATGACTGTCACTTGAAATGTCATTGCTTCATCATCATGTGATGAAATTAGGATTTAAATCAAGTGCTTGATTACGACGTCTTGAGATCATGCTGAATTATATGACATATGAGTTATTTTGTCCTGAAGCATCTACAATCATTAAACATGAACAGAAAATTAGGAAGAGTGATATGCGTATAACAGTGCCTGTTTCTAATTTATTAACTACAGATTCAGCACTGAGAGACGTACAGAGCAAAGCAGTTACAGTACTGTATTTAATTAGTAATGTTACAGATTGTACATACGACTATTTGACAGCGTGATTTAGGTCTATGCCCGTACATTCGACAAAATAAACAAAGCAGCGATTCAACTGAACGTCCACATGCTAGTGTGCTGTACTAGGTGCGTACTTCTAAATTGCTATTTTTCAAAGGGAGCACAGACATTCTAGAAAAGAATAAAGTAGGAAGTAAATATGGGGTTAAAACGACTTACGGCTGTGAAAGCAGCTGCACTCAGCTCAAGCCCACCACTGTACTGAAACACAGCATTTCCGCAAATACAGACGCTGGAGAGACGTCATTGGCTGGAGTCATCCCACTAAAGGAGGCTGGTTAGCTGGTTAGCATCGCAACACCTGCCGGCAGATGCGGTAACTACACCACCCTGCCCGCAAACAACAGCTTTTTTACACGACATACACTTCTAGGGCTTGTCCAAATACCCGCACTTGCGGTCTTTGCACTTGGCCACTTATTTGACGTATTTCCTGTATTTGTCTTACAAAAATGAACCATGGTTTTACTACAAATAAAACCCAAAGTGGTTTCTATTGTTAAATCATGGTAACCACAAATTAACCATGGTCATGTTACACTAACCATAGTTTAACCATGGTAATCATTACGCCATAAATCAATACGCCATAAATAAATAAATGTTACTACACTGTTAGTATATAAAAGTATATACTATATATTTTAACAAAACCATGGTTAATTTTCGTAAGGGCTGGCCCAAGTGTTAAAGTGGGCGTGAAGACCACAAATGTTTGTAGAACTTTACATTACCTGAAAACATTACCCGAAACTTGTCTTGTTTTTTTTTTTTTTTTTTTTTTAAACCTTGCATTTATAAATAAACTAGATTTTTAGTAGTCCATAACAGAAAACACAATTGAATTGGTGCTTCTATTTAAGTGATAAAAAGGAGTTGCAGATGTTTCACAAAATATGTTTTACTACCAAATTATATGTAATATCAAATTATTATTACTATTTAACTTACACTGTAAAGGTTTCCACAACATCGTGCAAGGTCCTGGCATAAAAGTCTCGTGATTTTATTTCCAGAAAATGGTGCATGATGGGATAATCTTAGCCTCAATAGTGCTCCGAATAGTGTGGATTTAGTGTGCATTAAGGGCACTGAGCTTTGCAGTCCTGGGACAGTCTTATGCACACACTTTAGCAGCTGACTGTCCAAAACCAGTTTTCTTAAATGTAGTCAAACAGCCACCTTCAACTGATGACCTAGTCTCCCGCTAATATTGTCCTTACAGAAAGTCGCATATTGTTTAAGAGGTGGTGGTGCAAGATCATGAATTAGTTTATACATCAACCACACACCAGCAAAATAAATAAATAAATAAATAAATAAATAAATAATAGTCAAACATCAATCATTAATAATTTTTAATAATAGTGCAATGATGATAACTCCTTAGCCTTTTAGCTAAATTTTCACAGCTTGTTTATAAGTAGTATATAATGGTTTTAACTTGGTTAACCATTACTTTGTTCTACAAGTTGGGACCAACCCGATTTTCAACTTCCAAAATGTAGTTTAAATGCAGCTTCAAACAATCACAAATGCAGTTGTAAACGATCCCAGACGAGAAAGAAGGGTCTTATCTAGCAAAACGATCGCTTATTTTCATAAAAATAATACAATTTATATACTTTTTAATGTCAAACGCTTGTCTTGCTCTCCTTGAACTCTGTGTATTCTGGCTCAAGACAGTTAGTATATGTCGAAAAACACCAATCGTATTTTCTCCCTCGACTTCAAAATCGTCCTATATCGCTGTTTTACCTTTTTTGTTGAGGGTGTTTGATCTTCTTTGCATGTTCACATTGCAATGACTGTGTCGGTACTTCTGCAGTGATGTAGGATGATTTTGAAATGATTTTTGAAGTTGAGGGAGAAAATACGATTGGAGTTTTTCAACAAACCCTAACTGTCTTGAGCCAGAATACACAGAGCAAGGCAAGACGAGCCTTTGAGATGAAAAAGTATTTAAATTGTATTATTTTTATGAAAATAACCGATCGTTTCGCTAGATAAGACCCTTCTTCCTCGACTGTGATCATTTACAACTGCATCTGTGATCGTTTGAAGCCGCATTTAAACTGCATTTTGGAAGTTCAAAATCGGGGCACCATATCGGTCCATTATATGGAGAAAAATGTTTTCCTCAAAAAACTTAATTTCTTTACGACTGAAGAAAGACATGAACATCTTGGATGACAAGGGGGTGAGTACATCATATGTGAATCTTTGTTTTGGAAGTGGACTTCTCCTTTAAGAGTTTAGGTAATTTAATATTATTATTAATATTATTTATTATTATTATTATTGCTACTACTATTTCTATTATGATTATCATCCACACCCTCCATCCTCCAGTTGTTGTTATTATTAATACTATTATTTTTTTATTAATATTATTATTATTATTATTGTCATCATCATCATTATTGTGTTCTATTCTTGTCATGTCTAATCTTTTGTACTTTTGTTTATATACTTCCAACCTTGACACTCAGTTACACCACTTACACACACATACACACGCTCACACAAATCATGTTGGCTGTCATGTATGCTTTGTTGACCTTGGTTATCTTGTATTTGATTTATCACCTGTAAATAGTATATTTGTTGGCAATAAAAAAAAAAAAAGTTTAGGTAATTAGCCCTAGATAATTGGTCCCTAATGTCATCAAGCTTGATCTAGCACTTCTAGAGACCTTGTTTTTTTTTTTTTTTTAAGTTTAAGTTTTTTAAGTTAGAATCCATAATCATACCCAAATATTTAAAATGTCACATGCACATACTCTGCACATACTCAATACTGGGTGTTGGGACAGGCCCACTGTCGTAAGCAATCAACCCCTCCTCCCCCTTCTCATTTCAACGCATACATTGAATGGTTATACATTTATTAATCTTGACTTTACATCTGAAAATTTGTGTTTGTGAGATTTATGGCATCTGAAGAGATTTTTAGTCAACTGATCTACTCGATTAAACAGCGCAAACATACATCTGTGATGTACACTTTCTCTGTTGCAAAGTAGTAATTTTCCATTCCTTGTGCTTTAGTATAACCCTTGTCAAACTTGCGCTGATCACATGAAATCAGACTGAGTAACAACAAAGTTATTTGCTCATTTTACCACCTCTTTGTTTCCTGTTTCGTTTGCCTCTTGGACTGAAAGAAGAATTTACTTTCTGTTGACTAGTATTTGGATATCAAGACCAAAAATGTGACACAGGCAAGAGTGTCTAGTAAAACACAATCATCTCTTTATATGTAACAGATTAGTAACAAATGAACTAGCTATTGTTTTATATGATATATTATATAAATAGTATTTTTCTATATGAAAATGAAACCTATTATTTATAAGGTTACAATTACAGTTGTGCAGTGAGAGTGTGTTAGTTCTGACAGCGTGTAGCCATTACTTATGAGCAATATTGTTAACACAATGGATCATTCAAAACGGCAACCATGCGAGGAGTCATCTGTTCTTAAATCAAAGAAACCTTGTTCAAAGAAGAGATTACGGTCAAATAGGGAATGTGTAGAGCCTGTGATCAACAGCTATCTTACCTGCTTGTTGAGTAATAAAAAGCCATCTCTGGACCCGTTTCAAATCCTTTGAAGTCTGATGTAGATACAAGTTGGACTGTAGGCTTTGTCACTTTACCATTTTTACTTGTAAGCTCGTCTTTGAACTAGTAAAACTATTATCAAGGAACTAGAAATCATATTGGACATAAATCAGGTGTTTTTGTTTTATTTATCTGCTTCTGTGTTACATTTAAGGCATTTAGCAGATGCCTTAAACAGTGTGACCTAAAAAGTGTCTATGAAAGAATGCTGTGCTAAACAAATGGCTCGTACGCAAATGACTCCTTTGTGTCCATATGTTATGGCAAGTCTTAGTGTTGTTGACAGAGATTAGTCCGTGCCTGAAGACTGGGAGGGGTTCTGGCTGTTCTCCTATTTAGTGGAGCTTGCTTTGGAGAAAATAACGGAAACAGCCACCACTGATTACAAAACCAACCATATCCTTAAGCCAAAGAGGTTTGCATTACAGTGGAAGTACAATCATTCGCAAACCAGTTCGTGCACTCATTTGACTGAGTTCTTTCGAGCTTCCTCAAAGCTTAAGGAGAGACTGACCGTTCCGCTTCCGAAGCTCACCCTTGGTTTGTGACTATGTCTCCGTGTGGAGGGGGACTCCGTTTCATTCCCATTGGTCTTCAGGCTGATAGACGAAGAGGGCGAGGAGGCAGAGGAGCCACCCACACTGCTTGACCTCTTCCTGGAGGCAGAGCTGTGCCGTAGCGTCGCCTTCGCGGCCGCTTTGAAGGCGTGAGCTGCTGTGCTACAACGAACCTCCTCAATCGTGTTCCTGGATGGTTTTAAGAGAATGATGTAGACCTTGTTGAAAAAGATACAGGCTAGCAAACTAAAGCTGGAAGCCAGAATGGCGATGACCTCAACCGCCGAGACAAATTTGCCATACGTGCTGAAGTATGCAGGGATGAAGGAGATCCAAACGATGAAGAAAATGAGCATGCTAAATGTTATGAACTTGGCCTCGGTGAAGTTTTCGGGAAGTTTCCGAGACTTAAATGCAAAGAAGAAACAAACAGCCGCCAGCAGGCACGTGTAACCGATGAGAAACCCCAACGCCATCATGGATCCCTCATTACAGGTGATAATGATGATCTCATCAATGTTATAGTTCTTGTAACTCCCCGGTGGAGCGTTGTACAGCCAAACTACGCAGATCATCACCTGCACAAACGTGAACAGGAACACCAGTAGGAACTGCAGGTTCAGTCCCCACCATTTACGGTGGAGGCTGGTGGGGATTTTGGCTTCAAACACCAGCAGGACCCGATTGGTTTTAACTAGAATGCAAGAGATGCATAACACAAAGCTGATTCCAAAAGCTGGCTGCCGTAAGCGGCACATCCAGTCCTGCGGTTCACCGATGAATATAAGAGAGCTGGAGAAACAACAGATGAGTGAGAAAAGCAAAAGAAACGACAGCTCTCGGTTTGACGCTTTCACGATTGGAGTGTCACGGAATTGCACAAAAACTCCCAACACAAAAGCTGTTAATAGAACCCCGAGAACTGCAAATAAGGCCAAAGCGATCCCAAACGGTTCGGTCCAAGACAGAAACTCAATCTCCTTTAGAAAGCAGGATGTGTGATTGCCGTTAGACCAGGAGTTGTTTGGGCATTTAGAGCAAACACTGGCATCTGTGGACAAAAGACAAGAAACAGGAAAGAATAAGAATATTCAAACACTCAGTTCTACAATAAGAACTCAAATCTTAACATTAGTCAATGTTTCTGTTACATCCCTTGTATGTTGGATAAACAGATTAGGGGTAAACGGGAGTATAACACTAAAGAAATTGTGCATGTATCAGAAATGGAGGAATGGCAGCACAAGAGAAGGAGATAGTACTGTTACTCTTGAATCTATTATTATTTGAAAGTTTTTCCAATGAAGAAGATTAATTCAAAGATTTACGTGATTTGGTTCAAAAACATGTTTTGTTATGCAGGTTGAAAGTCTCTTTTATTGCTATTGCCCCACTAGCAATAACTAAATTAAGTGGTCTAAATGTATTTATATAATCTGTGGAAGGTGTAGGACCATAAAATGTCCAATCATATTCCTCAGTCTGAGGGCTACGATTGGCTGTCCTACCTGCCTGTCAACATATGTATTTGCATAACACTGCGCACCCACTGCAAAAAAAAAAGGCTTATCTTACTTAGCGTTTTTGTCTTGTTTATAAATATCTAAAAGTTCTTAAATTAAGATACATTTACTAGAGAAGCAAAATGACAAAATATTTAGGCCTAGTTTCACAGACAGAGCTTAAACTAAGCCAGGATTAGGCCATAGTTCAATTAGAATTTCATAGTTCAATTTAAGTAATTTTCATAATGTGCCTTAGAAAAACACATTACTGGTGTCCATCTTGACACAAAACAACAGCACTGACATATTTTAAAGATCAGTCAGTGCAAGTTTTTTTCAGTTTTCAGGATTAAGTCTTGGCACTGGCAGATAATTTTACTTATTTTAAGCAAAATGTACTCTTTACCCCTGGAAACAAGACTAAATATCGTATGTCATTTTGCTTATCTAGTAATTGCATCTTAATTTATGAATTTTTAGATATTTTGACTTGAAACAAGAGAAGCCTTTTTCTTTTTCTTTGCAATGCTCTGTTTGCGCAGACATATGTCATCAGTGTGTTCCATTACGCTATTGCAGACAGAGCGAGAATGGAAGGCGTTATTATTGTAATATTATGTGCTTTGTACTGTAATGTTCTCTTTTATTTTCCTGAGACATAAGGTAATCTCACAGCGTTGCATACAACTCTCCATCAACGCCGTCTCTCATCATGTTGCTGGTAAGCCTCTGGTCTGCCTGTGCGGGTTCATGTGTTTTGGAGGAGGCGTGGCTTTGGAAAATGATTTTGGGTGGAATCTTATGTTTTCAAAGCTAGTTTGATATTGCTAACCTCTCCGAAATTACATACCCTAAAATACAGTCTTTACATTAATTAACTCTTTTCTCATCAGCATTTTTTGCCTGCCGCTGCCAGGATGTTAACAATTTTCACAAAACTTTCATAGCCCTCAGAATATTTTGTTGTACTGTATGTATAACACATTTTATTCTAGCTTTATTCTTTTTTTATCAACACTTGAATGTGGGTTAGTTTCATTAAAACAAACAAAAAAAAAGCAACATTTTGCTGAGAAAATCAAATTTTTGTCCCAGACTACATCTGGATCAGATTCAAAATGCTGGTCAAAACGTACTTGAGCAGATGTCTTCCATCAGCACCCTTGCACAGGCCTGTACCATTTCCTGGATCATCATTTCATTTGTAATGTAGTTCTGGTTTATATGCTGTTTAATGTTTGATGATCACATTATTTTACATCTGCATCTGCTTACATATGCTATCATGTGTTTCTGCTTCTTCACGTTGTTTTGATTCAGACAGTCTGTACTCTTTCAAAAGATGCGTAATATAAGTGAAAACACGTGAAGATGGAAAATTCCATCAATGGCAGGAAAAGAGTCAATCTGTGTTAAAGCTGGTTAATAAAATGCAGTTATTCATTGTTTTTTTTATGTTAGTTCAAAGTGCACTAACTAATGTTAACAGATAAAACTAAGATTTAAAAAATGGTGTAGAACAGAAGAGGCTACCTTGCTGCAGACTTAAGTAAAGCCGGGCTCACACTACAGGATTTTTAGCCCGATTTTACCCCGATTTTCCCCTCCTGAGAATCGGAGCAAAAATCTTGTCGAGCACCTCGATCGGTCCCGATGTTTGGAGTGGATTATCTAGTAATGTGAGGCGTTCACAGATCGAATCTTGCACGTCCCGATCTGCTTACATACAAATTGGGGCCACCCCGATTAATATCAAACATGTTTGATATCTAGAATTTTAAATCGGGATGATGACGGCTATGTGAAGTAGCCTACTTTCACACCTGCCAATATTTGACTGCAAAACAGCTGCTGTACAGTCTGCTGGATAGTGGAGATGGAGAAAACTGCTTGTGAAAGTTTTGCATTAAAACGACTGTCTGTATAATGTTTTGAAAACGTCGTATCACAACCGTATATGTGAAAGAGAAGCGCTGGGTTGGAATCGGCTCAGCTTTGAATGTACTGGGTGAGTACAGAATGCTGCTAGCACACTAGCTAATATTTGTAAACATTGCTGAAATGTCAATGACGATCTGTTGTGTAAGATCACGTAAGAGGCTCCCTCAGGCATGTTGATCTTAATATTATCTTGGAGTGTGTGATGTGCCACGATTTTCAGATCTTGTAGTATGTGCATGTTCAAGATTTGAGGGAAGATAATCTACAAAGATACTCCTTATGTGTACGCTGCCACCAGATTTCATAATTGGTTAGGATTTTAAAACTCCTGTAGTGTGAACCCGGCTTTACAAGCCTGCTCCAACACCTGCCTGTCATTTTCTAGCAATCCGGAACACCTTGATTAGCTGGTTCAGGCGTGTGATTAGTGTTGGAGCTGAACTCCACAAGATGGTAATCATTCACCCAAGGGCAGCCAACCCTACTCCTGGAGGGCTTTCATCCCACGGAGTTCAGCTTCAACACACCAGCCCAGAAGTTTCTAGTGATCATTATAGCAGGGGTGTCCAAACCTTTTCCTTAAGGGTCACTGTCCTGCAGAGTTTAGCTTCAACCACAATGAAATGCATCTGAAGCAGCTAATCAAGGTTTTCAGACTCACTAGAAATGTCCAGGCAGGTGGAACTGGTTGGAGCTAGAGTCTGCAGGATGCCGGCTGCATTATAGTCTTGACATCACTGAATTGCTGTTATGACGGGATACCACAGAAATGAATGAGAAGTGCAGTGAACAGAATCCTGTTTAATTGACCATATGCACTGAGCATTCTTTAGAACTTCCGCATAATGATAAGCCAGCCCGTAAACCTCCGGTGAAGCTCATTTTATATGTGCTATATATAGATAGAGACTCTTAAGACTCTCACAGAACCCTCTCCTGCCTTGTTCTTATCAGAAACTGAGAAAAAAAAAAGAAATTCAACATCGTAAATAATGATAGCAGCATTAACATTCAGTTTCATGTTATTTAACAACATATAATTTAAATGCCGAGCCTGGTAATCCCAGGAGATTACCTAGACAAGTAGTTGTACATTTTAATGCTGACAGCTAAACACTATCATAACTGTTAAGGCTAACGTTAGCTAGCTTGCAATGCTAGCTCTTCGACGACATCATAATAGTATTCTTGATAATCAGTACCTTGCCTTCATAGTCATGAACACATTTGTAATATCTTACAATATTTTTAAACCTTTATTATTTTTCAACTCCACAGCTGTGCAGTAAAATTAACTTTCTCTTTTCATTCATAAAGATGACATGAAAAAATGTCTTCTCACGGAAAACAAAAACTTTTGAAGATGAAAATTACATGAAATTACCCTTAACCAGAAGATGGCAGTAGAGGATCACTCATTGCCTGCAGCTGCCATTTCAACTGCCTAGTTCTTTCAAGTCTTGCTTTTCGATTTATTATAAAATTACTATTATAACAAATTTTAGTACTTTTACCACACTGAAGTATATAGTGTAGAAAGTCATTTAAATAAATAAATAAATAAATAAATAAATAAGCCCAGACGCCGATGGCCTATAAGGGTGAATTATGTAAATGCATATATAGTTCGCTACAATTTCAATAAGGTCTTAAATTAATGCATTCAATATGAATTTGAAAGATTTAATTTTTTAAGTTTTATCTTGAACTGTTAACGCTATTAAATAGCTTATATTCAGCCATTACAAACTTGTTACTGCTCTTACGATCCTCTTAGACAAACAAATTTTTCCTTTGAATTGTCAATGGATTATGTAGAAAAAAACGAACAAAGGGCACTCCTCTCATGGCACAGTTGACCGGAAATGACTGAGCTGGCTTGTCTAAAACAAGGAAGTAATTATGCATATGGTCAGTTAGGACTAGAGAAAAACTCTGCTTGAAGGTGGTCCTCCAGGAGTAGGATCGGACACCTCTGCTCTAAATCTTGACTTAAGTATATTTTGATACCGTCTCTTGCCAGCATTGTCGCTTCTACCAGCAACAAAGGGTTGACAGGCTTCTTATAGATATTAAGCTGCTAATTCATACATTTGCTAACCTTTATGATCACTGTACTCCCCGTCCGAGCACTCTGTACACTCGAAGCAGCATGTGGGTTTTCCATCAATAATTCCTTTTCTGGTTCCAGGTTCACACTCCTCACTGCAGTTGGAAAATGGTACCTGGAAAAGAAAAGGGAAACAATGTATTGTCTCATGCAATACAAGAAGTTATATTTGATGTTGCAATTTGGCTGTAACTGACTGGATTAGGATGTGATCCTCATTAGTTAAAGGGGTCCTATTATTATTATTATTATTATTTATTTATTTATTTATTTTTTTTACTTAAGTTGGTGTGTAATGTTCCTGTTTGAAAAAAAGATTTGTAAGGTTACAACGTGCACTCCAAAGTAAGATATTCAGAAAACCCTTTTCAAGAACTATGACAAATGGCTTGTTTGGACTATAATGTGCATTTATAGCTGAGCAGATGAAACTCACAGTTATGGCAAGGGGCTAGACATTTCCGGAACACACTCTAACAAAGTCCCTTTAAGGCAAGTCATTTCAGGCCAGATCAGCCAGTGCGCATGCGCAGTACTGAGTGCACATCTCAGAACGCTGACTGTATCTGTAGCAACCGGGACTTTTAACAGCAGCTGCAGTGACACGTTGACTTTACTAATCAATGATTGGCTCTTTCATTAAGAAGGCGGGGCTTTGCGGCCATAATGAGCGTTGGATCTTTCCCCATTCAAAACTATACAAGTGACAAGTCTTGGGTATTCTATAGTCTTTGACTCTAAGCTGTTCACCAATCACAACACACAGGGCCAGTTAACCAATCAGAGCACATTTCATATTTCAGAAGGAAAGGCTTCATCAAAACAAGGCTGTATGAGACAGATTGGGAAGAGAAGTACTGCAATTATGTAAAATGTGTGAAAATAATGCATTTTTGAAACAATCAAGCATGAAAACCTATTCTAGAACACCCCATAAAACAAATCAAGTCTTTCTTAGAGCATAATAGGATCTCTTTAATGATCGTTAGGCTAATTAAATAACAATTTAAGGGTAGGGACACACCAAACCAATGCCAAAGAACTAGTGCTGACTGTACATTCACATATAGGGCGTTAACGGTTGACGGAGGACGTACCTGAAACTTGGTGCTGACACAACTGTCATAGTGACAACAGCCAATCACTTTACTTTTCTGGTGTTGCACGAAAGCAGCTGGCAAGCATCTGCATAAGTTGACATTTTTTCAATTTCTGCTGCAAATAATGGCAGTGGTGTGATGCAACGGACTGACAATTTAGTTTGGCAACGCATGATGTCAAATTAAATGAGAAGCAGTAATTCTCAACTCCAGTCCTTGGGGCCCACTGCTTTGCACATTTTATATGTTTCTGAATTTGACACACTCCATTCAGTTCATGGATCTTTCTCCTAATGAGCTAATGATCTGAATCAGGTGCATTAAATGAGTGAGACATACAAAATATGCAGAGCAGTGGGCTTTGAGGACTGGAGTTGAGAACCACTGCACTAGGACACACCGGACAGACTACAGTTGATGGCCAACTAGCGTATACGCTCTGCACTTGCATGGGGGAATGTAACTTTCTCATACCAGCAGGTGGCAGTTGTCTGTATTCAGCATTCAAACAGGGAATCCAGAAGAGCTAGAACTGTGGCTTTTTTAATCATGTCAGCTAAGTTGCAAATGGCACTGACGTTGTCAGCCCTAGGTCTTTTTTTGTGGATGAAGAAAGAACGGCCAACTGTTGGCTTGGTGTGTCCCAGGCTTAAAAGCCAAGAATCTGGATACCGTATGTTCTATTCTTACTCACCTCGGTTAGACGACCATTCCACAGCATTTTTGTCTTGTCAATGGAAAGTTTGGCTCCATTCTTGTTATGTACGCTGTAATAACCAACCTCCTTAAATACGACAGAACCATCCTCAGGTGATCGATGCCAGTTTATGATGGTATAATTTGCTGAGAGCTCACTGCCATTGTCAAAGCGCACCCTCTCCCCTATGCTGTTTATGAAATTGAGGTGTCTCAGTTGTTTCAAAACCTTTTAGAATAAAAAGAGGCATGTGAATATCATTTCACTAACATTATAGAAATCTAAGACGATCAGAAGGGAACCTTCTGGAATACTGCAGCAGGACATTCTTGTGTAGCTTACAAATATATATACAAAAACATATTTTATTCCCTGCTGATATTGTACATTTGCCCACCGACAAAGAAATGGTCAGTCTATAACTATAATGGTAGGTTTATTTGAACAGTGAGAGACAGAATAACGACAAAAATATACAGAAAAACGCATTTCAATAAAGTTATTAATTGATTTGCATTTTAGTAAGTGAAATACGTATTTGATCCCCTATCAATCAGCAAGATTTCTGGCTTCTAGGGGCCAACAACATGCCTATTAGATCCTGTACCCACTAAATTACTGAAAGAACTGTTACCTGTAGCGGACGAACCGCTTCTCAATATTATTAACTCATCGTTATTTTTAGGTCACATCCCAAAACCATTCAAGCTGCCAGTACTCTTATTAAGAAACCACAACTAGACCCTAGTGAACTGACAAATTACAGACCCATTTCTAATCTTCCGTTTATGTCTAAAATTTTAGAAAAAGTTGTATCTGCTCAACTGTGCTCCTTCTTGCAAAAAAATGATATCTATGAAGAATTTCAGTCAGGTTTCAGGCCCCATCATAGCACAGAAACCGCACTTGTTAAAATCACTAATGACTTGCTTCTTGTATCTGACCAAGGCTGCATCTCATTGCTAGTTTTACGTGATCTTAGTGCTGCGTTCGACACTATGGATCATGACATACTAATAAATCGACTACAAAACTATGCGGGTATCCAAGGGCAGGCTTTAAGATGGTTTAGATCCTACCTGTCCAATCGCAACCACTTTGTTTATTTAAATGGGGAGTCATCTCTATTATCACCAGGAAAGTATGGAGTGCCACAAGGATCTAGGTCAGGGGTCACCAAACGTGTTCCTGGAGGGCCTGTGTCCTGCGGGTTTTACATCCAACTTTCCTCAACATACCTGCCTGGATGTTTCAAATATACCTAGTAAGACCTTGATTAGCTGGTTCAGGTGTGTTTGATTAGGGTTGGAACTAAACTCTGCAGGGACACCGGCCCTCCAGGACCGGATCTGGTGACCCATGATCTAGGTCTTCTGCTATTTTCAATATACATGCTGCCCCTTGGTAATATTATTAGAATATACGGGATTAGTTTCCATTGTTATGCTGATGATACTCAACTATATATCTCAACAAGACCAGATGAAACTTCTGAATTATCGAAGTTAACAGAGTGCATTAAAAATGTAAAAGATTGGTTGACCAATAATTTTCTGCTATTAAATTCAGATAAGACAGAGATATTATTTATTGGACCTAAAAAAACAGTACACAGAATCTCTTGACTTACAATCTACAACTAGACAGATGTACTGTTACTTCCACTACAGTCAAAAGCCTGGGTGTTATATTAGACAGCAACTTGTCTTTTGAAAATCATATTTCACATGTTACAAAAACAGCATTCTTCTATCTTCGAAACATCACCAAGCTACGAAACATGTTACCTGTTTCTGATGCAGAAAAGCTAGTTCACGCATTCACGACCTCTAGACTGGACTATTGTAATGCACTACTAGGTGTTTGTCCTGCATCTTCAATAAACAAGCTACAGATAGTCCAAAATGCAGCTGCTAGAGTCTTTACCAGGTCAAGAAAATATGATCATATTACCCCAATTTTAAAGTCTCCGCACTGGCTACCTATTAGTTTCCGCATCAGCTACAAAATATTACTTCTTACCTATAAGGCCCTTAACGGTTTAGCTCCTGCGTACCTAACTAGTCTTCTACCACGCTACAATCCATCACGCTCCCTAAGGTCGCAAAACTCTGGACTGTTGGTAGTTCCTAGGATAGCAAAGTCCACTAAAAGACGTAGAGCTTTTTTGCATTTGGCTCCAAACTCTGGAACAGCCTTCAGGATAACGTTTGGAGATCAGACACACTCTCTCTGTTTAAATCTAGATTAAAGACACATCTTTTTAGCCAAGCAATCAAATAATGCATCTCATAAACTTTTACTGCAGTTATATCTGATCAAATGCACATTATTAATCTTTTAGCTCTGGCTGAACAAATCTTTCTTTGCTTGGTTTGAACAGCAGCTACGCTAATTATGTTCCTATTTGTTCTCTGTTTCTGCCATGGGATTGACATCCTGTGGTAACTAGGGATTCACAAGCTTCATTCTGGATCCAGAACAATTAAGAAGAGATGATGTCAACCCCTCAGACGACTTCAGATGATCCCAACCCTTAAACAACATACAGCACTACCGAATTTTGCTACTAATTTATAGTGTTCTTTGTCTGTTTGATTACATCATTAATTGATCTTTACCACACATCTCTGCCATATGTACATCAACTTGACATAGTCACCACTAGTAAGCCACTACTAAATATATTGTAAAAACTTTAATTTGCTGTAAAATTGCTTTGCAATGATATGTATTGTGAAAGGCGCTATACAAATACATTTAAATAGAATTGAATTGAATTTTATACAGGTAACGAACTCTCCACCTTGGCCAAGACCAAAGAGCTGTCCAAGGATATCAGGGACAAGATTGCAGACCTACACAAGGCTGGAATAGGCTACAAGACCATCGCCAAACAACAATTGAGAAGTTGACAACAATTTGTGTGATTATTCACAAATAGAAGAAACAAAAAATAACTGTCAGTCTCCCTTGGTCTGGGGCTTCATGCAAGATCTCACTTTGTGGAGTTTCAATGATCATGAGAACGGTGAGGAATCAGCCTAGAACTACACGGGAGGATCTTGTCAATGATCTCAAGGAAGCTGGGACAATAGTCACCAAGAAAACAATTGGTAACACACTACGCCGTGAAGGACTGAAATCCTGCAGCACCCACAAAGTTCCCCTGCTCAAGAAAGCACATGTACAGGCCGATCTGAAGTTTGCCAATGAACATCTGAATGATTCAAAGGAGAACTGGGTCAAAGTGTTGTGGTCAGATGAGACCAAAATCGAGCTTTTTGGCATCAACTCACCATGTTTGGAGGAGAAGCAGGAATGCTGCCTATGACCCCAAGAACACCATCCCCACCGTCAAACATGGAAGTGGAAACATTATGCTTTGGGGGTGTTTTTCAATTTAGGGGACAGGACAACTGCACCACATTAAACAGGCCTTTGGACGAGGCCATGTACCTTCAAATCTTGGGTGAGAACCTCCTTCCCTCATTGAAAATGGGTCGTGGATGGGTATTCCAGCATGACACTGACCCAAAACACATGGCCAAGGCAACAAAGGAGTGGCTCAAGAAGAAGCACATTAAGGTCCTGGAGTGGCCTAGCCAGTCTGCAGACATTAATCCCATAGAAAATCTGTGGAAGGAGCTGAAGGTTTGAGTTGCCAAACATCAGCCTAGGAACCCTGAATGACAGGGAGAGGATCTGCAAAGAGGAGTGGGACAAAATCCCTCCTGAGATGTGTGCAAACCTGGTGGCCAACTACAAGAAACGTCTGACCTCTGTGATTGCCAGCAAGGGTTTTGCCACCAAGTACTAAGTCATGTTTTGCAAAGGGGTCAAACACATATTTCACTAATTAAAATGCAAATCAATTTATAACTTTTTTTGAAATGCATTTTTCTGGATTTTTTTCTGTCTCTCACTGTTCAAGTAATCCCACCATTAAAATTATAGACTATTTTTTTTTCCTCACTGTATGTAGCATGATAAGTAACCCACCTGCCATGCTTCGACTTTCCTAATGTCTGCACAAGAGCCATTAGCAAACAATCCTTTTCCAGGTGTGCAGGTAAGTATGTCCTGAAGTGCTTGTGCTATAGCATAAACAGCTACATACACGTTGTAAGAAATCCTTAGGTGCGTGTAGTCCAGGTACGGCGTCTCCACACTTGCAATGTCTTCTTCACCAGTGCACAGAGGTCTGAAACTTGTACTGCCATTTTCACTATCCTCATTCCTCGGACTATCTTCTAGGTAACAGTTAAAAGTCTCCTCCCAAAATTCCCTCACAAATTCATTATGGCTGGACTTTTTTGGATGCACTTGCTGTAAGAATTCTTTAAAGCCGGGTATATGACCAGCCCTCAGCGCAAAGCCGATCGTTCCTCCCATGACATCAAGGTATTCTGGCTTGGCAACCAGGCTAGAACTGGCCCACGCCTCACTCGCCAACCAGACGCGGTCTGTGACGTTTCGCCTCACCATCTCTTTAATGAGTGGCTCGACGTCCGGTCCACTAGCAAACACGGCGATGACTTTAGCGGTCGAGTTTTCGATGCGGTCTGCCAGGCTGCGAATCTCAGCTTCGTCAATGTATTGTGAAATTAAAATATTAAGATCAATGCAGATGTCCCTGTGAAACATTTCGTTCTCAAACTTTTCAATACCTGGACGGCCATACTCGTCATCAGAGGCGATGGCAATCACCCAGTTCCACTGGAAGTGGTCAATGATGGCAGCCATGGCAATAGCCTGATACTCATCTGTGGGGATAGTCCTCATGAACGATTTGTACTGATTCTTGTTGCTCAAAAGTCGACTGGATGAAGCATAGCTGATCTGAAAAATAGTAGAGGAGAGCAACAACTTTAAGATTTGTTTCAGTGTATTTTTTTCATGCAGCACTTAAAATGACAGCTCACAGTGACTATGTCAAGCTACAAAGAGGACAAAACAAACAAGCAAACAAAAGCAAGTAGCATAGGTGAAAGTATTGTTATTATTATTATTATTAGAATGATGAAAAGTGTTATCCAAAATCCCCTTTGTAAATTTAAATTAAGAAAGAACTTTGAACCAGGCTTTATCCAGTGTTCAGACTTCTGTTCTGAAAACGTATGCAAAAATGTTTCAATTTAAAAATCCCATTTGCATATTTAACTATAACATTTCAACAAACTTGTAAAACAAAACAATACTGTGATTGCAATACAAAACAACAGTACTGTGATTAATCACATTGGGAAGTATGGTAAAATGATTGGAATACAAATTTTGCCTTTAAAAAAATTGTTTTTGTATACATTTAGAGATGATTTTGAAATTGCAAAACAACCTGAGGAATGTAGAAGAGGCCCAGAAGATCAGCCACGGCTGTAGATACTGCAGATCCAGAAGCCCCAACCACTGCAATGGTTGATGGGATGTTCCCTGTGCAGTTACAGAACTCGTCCAAGTTGAGTGAATCAATCTTATTCTGTGCAACAAAGCTCAGCGATGCCTCCAGGGCTTTCGAGACAGTGTTACATGTGTCAAATATACGGTAGCCAAGCGTGATGTTTGGAAGTAGAGTAGAGCTGTTGTTGATTTCTTCTATAGCAAAGATCATAGACTGTAGCCAACGGAATCCACGAAAGTTATATCTGAAAAAGAAAGTGTAGAAAAGAAATGGTCTGTTAGGACTCACACTTTGTTTAGGTCATGTTCATCATTTAGTCAATTTAAACAAAAGGACTAGTGCTACAACATATTTAATTTGACACAACAAAAACAAGGCTTTTAGAAAAAGACACACACTGCAAAACAAAGATTGTTGTTGATTTACAATAAAATACCATTTCTTACTACTAATTTCTTGTTTAATTCAATGCATTACTTGATGATTGTTTGTCTTTAAGAGTGGCTGGAGAAAAAAAAATCCCCCAAATACAAAATAAATATACACACACAACTGTGTGACAAGCTAAATTTACATACATTTACTAAATTTACCAAACACTGACCAGATATAAAAAAATATATCTATATCTAAACGTTTGAACCACATTTAGAGAATCTGACCATGTTGTGTTTATACCTGACACACTCAGTTGACTCTGGCCTCGCTGCAAGATCTTGGTCTTTGGATGCCACTCCAAAGTGTATTGGGAAAAGCCCCCCTAGCAGTATGTCACCTGTCTTCTGGGCCCTCTGGTTTGGGCCATAGATCGAAATTACACCGCTGAAACCTAGCAGAACCAGGTAATGCAGGTAAAACCTCAGATGAAACCTCATTGCTTCAGTTGGTTTCTAATGTGGTCTTCATGGGGCAAGGTAGATGTTGGCAGAGTAGTAGTTTGAGAATTTCCACTAGTTTTGTCAGTTGCCTCCTCTGTCAAAAAAATACTTCCAAAGTGCTCCTCCTTCAATTAATAGAATCAACAGACAATATGCAAAGAGTGTCAGACGGACCAACACATTCTTGAGCGGTGAAGGAGCCGGGAAGTCCACCCATATCGCTGATCATATACAGGTCTATTTGCAGAGATGTTGATTCTTTCGTTCCTCCCTTCTGTAAATTCCTCTCCTGTTCATTATGTGGAAGATCACGGTAAACACGGCCCATGGAATTAATTTACAATAGATAGTGTTTTATTTTTGATTCACCACACAGTGTTTGGTTGAACGTTGAATATTGCTGAAAAAAAAAAAAAAAACATAAAAAAGACACTTAGCTATATGAACAAACAGTAAAAACCAGAAATGTTAATATAATTATACATAAATGTAAATGTACAAAAGCTGTCACTGATGCAGTACCCTTTCAAAAGGAACTAATATGTACTATTTAGGTACTAATATGTACACTTTAGGTACTGTAGAATAAAAAATAGAATAGAAAGTTTGTGGTGTGGGAAAATGAAAATGTGGGGCCAGTGAATGCATCTTCTAGGTCGACCCATCAATTAGATAGCGCAGTTAATAGGTGTGATATAAGGACAGGGAGAAAAAATGATAGTTCTAGATAGAACTGTGGTAAGAGTGAGGCTTGCTGGGAGTGCAGATGTACTCGACATCTTAAAAAATATTGTCCATGTGTCAGGAAACTGCATCTGTACTTAGAGATAAATCAGCCTCAGCTGGAAACAGTTGGGGTCTATATGCTTGGTGCTAAAACTGGCGGGGTGGGTGATTTAGTAGAGTATAATAGTAGTTTGTCAGTGGCGAATGGAGATCAGATGGAAGTCGTAAGTCAGTGGACAACTACTTTTTCTTTGACTGTAGTAGCTTATTTTGTAGTAGCAGACATTAGCCCCGGAGAAGTGTAACTGGGGAGTGACTTTTTAGTTTGGTGCATAATTTTTATAAATTATGCTGCTATTCAGTTCTTTACATGCCTGTGGTAGTCCATGGAGACACCTAGATACCCCATACAGTGAAGTGTTAATTCTGATTCTTCTCTATCCTGTCTTCGTGATGTATTAGTAGCATGTGTGGTGTGTTCATTGACAGCTGGCATTATGCCAGTTTGTATTTTTATTATATATGAGGAAGCCTATACTCTTCATGATGGAATGAACATTGGGGTTCTGTCTACAAATATAGACGTGGATGAAGGGGCAGAAGTAGAACAAGAGGGGGACGTTAAAATTTTGTGCTCTGGTGATGCCCTGATTTCCCATCATGGACTGAACCCCTCGTTGGGTCCCAGCTCATTTACAACAGGAAGTGACAGATCACATAAATGCTGGGCAATTGCATCATTCATGTTTCTGTAGTCCCTGGGCAGCTCCAGTGGTCAGAAAAAAGGCGGTAGTCTATGTTTTGGTATTGACTATAGGAAGTTAAATGAGGTTACACAGAAAGACGCTTATCCCCTTTTGAGGATGGATGATGTATTGTATAATCTAGCCAACTTTTGCTGGTTTTCTTTTCTGGATCTGGTCAGTGGTTACTGGCAGGTGGAGGTTAATCCCAAAGATAAACCTAAAGCTGATTTTATAACACAACAAGGCTTTTTTGAATCTAATGTTTTGTAATGGCCTGTGTAACTCCCCTTCTACTTTCCACCCCTGGTGAGAAAACCAGCATATGCTGGTAGGTATGTTTTGATGCTGGAATGCTGGTTAGGTTGGTTTTGATGCTGGTTTAAGCTGGTCCTTTGCTGGTTTATGTTGGGCCTTAGCTGGTTTAAGCTGGTCCTTTGCTGGTTTTTGCTGGTCATGTTGCTGGTCAAGGACCAGCATGAACCAGCAAAGGACCAGCATAAACCAGCAAAGGACCAGCTTAAACCAGCACCAAAACATACCTAACCAGCATCCCAGCATCAAAACATACCTACCAGCATATGCTGGTTTTTTCACCAGGGATAGGTTGATGGATCTATCCCTGGTGGATCTATACCTGATCCCTGGAACATGTCTAGTATATCTTGGTGATATAATTGGTTTTGGTGGAAAAGTGTTTCAGGAATACCTGGGAGTTTAGAGCAAGTTTTTAGGAAGTTGCATGAGGTTAACTTGAAGGTGAAGCCTTCCAAATGTAATTTGCAAAATAAGTGTCTTACTTGTAGCACATCTTTTCAGCAGAGGGTTTAAAGGCTGATCCTTCCAATGTGGAAGCAGTAAGGGGGTGGCCTGTTCCTAGGAAGGTTTACCAGGTGTGTAATTTTTTGGGACTGGCATCCTATGATCATCGCATTATCATCGTATTATCATCACCTATTATAAAGGGTTTTTTTCTGAAATTACTTCGGCTCTGCATCAACTGACCAAAAAAGGCAGGACATTTCACTGGGAAGATGATTGTCAAAATACATTTTTAACACTCAAGTCATGTCTTATATCAGCCCCAGTTTTGGCATACCCTGACCCTATGTAACTATTTATTTTAGATACTTATGCCTCAGACATTGGAATTGGTGCTCTATTATCCCAAGTGGAGGGAGGGATGGAAAGAGTCTCTCAGTCTCTCACAAAGCAAGAGCGTAAGTATGCGACCACCAAAAAGGAATCGTTGAGTATGGTGACTTTCACAAAACATCTTAAACATTATCTTTTAGGGGCAGTTTGTAATGTGGACAGATCACAGTTCAAGGGTTTGATAGGCAGCTTGCTCATCGGCTAGAACAATTCTCAAGTTTTCAGTGTAAGACTGTTCATAGATCAGGTAAACATCTTGCTAATAGAGACAGGAGACCATCCAGATTTACAGAAATTTGCAGTAGTGTAGGATCAGCTTCAGGTACAGGACCAGTTACCAGTACAGGTCCCTCCTTAGCTGATAAAGTGCAGGTGGTACTCCTAAAGTGCCCGATATCAATAAAATGTCTATGTCCCCTTACCATCCTCAATCAGATGGGCTCATTAAACTTTTCAATAGGACTTAGCTGGCCATGGATGAGGATGGGTTTGTTTTTAATTACAGAAAAATTCTAAGGGTCCTCTTAAAGTGATTGAGTTATTGTCTGATGTGCTGTATCAGATACAGTCATTAAAGGGGGGTGCAACGGTAGCTATCCACAGCTATTGTTTAAAACCATGTGTTTCTCAATCTGTTTTTAGGGAGGTTGGAGGAGGGTGATGAGTCTAAGCAACTGCCATTACAGCAACTGGTGGACCAGCCAACCCTTTAATAGGAGCCTCTGGGGGTATCTGAGAGACTACATCTTACAAAAGGGACATCCCAGCTCCATAGGGGAAAAGGACACACTTCATCAACATGGTTCATTGGTGCCTTCAGTGCAGCAGCTAAAGTCATCACTGGAGTTGGCAACTGAACCAGTGGATGACGGTGGACATACTATAAAGGATGTTATGGCCACTTCTGCAGAGATGTCTCAACCCATATGACAAAGGAAGCTACCGGCCTATCATTCTGACTCAAGGACGAGTTCTTCTGAATTAGACTGGGAATAGTGTAGAACACATTTGTCAAACTCCATGTCCTGAAAGGCTGGTGTCCAGCAGAGTGTGGCTCCAACCAGCTCCAAAACACCTGCCTGGATGTTTCTAGTAATCCTGAAGACCTTGATTAGGTGGTTCAGGTGTGTTTACTTAGTGTTGGAAGCAATCTCTGCAGGACGGCCCTGTTCCAAATGGCACCCTAAACCCTCTTGGTCTTCCTCTGAGTTCGCACTTTCGTGATGTAATGCCACTTTGACTGTTAGGTAGAAGTCTGCTCGGAGCTCGCACCAGTACGGGCTCGGCAGAAATGCTTAGCGAGCCGCAAAGGGGGCGCTTGCGAGCATCCCTTCTGAATGCTAAAAAGACGAATGGGACACCCTACGGTCTCGTGGACTTAACAGACACGCACACACAGCGGCCATTGTAAGTCCTCATAAATGCACATGAAGTGTTCCATTTGGGGCAGGGCCAACGGTGGCCCTCCAGGAACTCAATTTACACCCCTGGTGTAGAATGTTGCTATTGGGTGATCATGTGATTACTCTGATTTAATTAATCTATGACTGGTTAAAAGAGACATGTGACACAGAGGAGAAAGCTCCAAGATGGTGACTTGTGGGGTTAAGTTTTGCTGTCTCTCAGGGGCAATAGGCCCTCCAGAGATGAAGACAGACAGTCACTTAGATATCTGTGTGTGAGAGATTTGAGTTGGGGGTTAACTGTTAATGTCACCATTGCCTCATAACATTGCTTGTTTGGCTTCATGCCAGATTGTTCACTCTATAAATCAAAGCAGTGCATTACTTTTGGACTTGAACAATTTTTTTACGCTCAAATGAGGTGGTTTATCAGGCAATTTGAAAAAGGAATATTTCGCAAAACTGCAATGGAAATGTTTTTTGTTTTTTTTTGCATTTACAGGTCACCTTATGTACATAAAAGTCACATGATCATTCTTTAATATACTACAGTGGTTTTCAAATCTGTCCATAAAGGACCCCCAGCACTGCACATTTTGTATGTCTCCGCATGTCTGACACAACCACTTCAGGTCTTGTAGTCTCCACCAATGAGCTTTTGAGTTGAATCAGGTGTGATAGATGAGGGAGCCATACAAAATGTGCAGGGTTGGGGGTACACCAGGACAGGCTTCAGAACGACTCATGTACTATAACCCAAAAAAAAAAAAATAATAAAATAAAATAAATAAATAAATAAATAAATTCTAATGTGGCTGCTTACATCTCCTATGATTAAAATGACTGGATAGTGTGGTGGCTGTGGCATATGTAAACCTACCAAAATTCATCACCCTGACTTATCACAAGAGGAAAAAAGTTTTAGCATCGGTTAATTAAAACGGCATCATTTCGCAACATTTTTTTTTTTTTTTTTAATAAAAAATTGCAAAAGTTTTGTGTGAATCTGTAATGGAAACACACCTATATAGTGCAACAGTTCCCACCAACTTCTCCAGCTGCCTCATTGTTTCGGAGTTATAAACCATGCACCAAACCAGTTATGAGATGAATCACAACATAAACTTTGTCTTAAAGCAAAAGAAGTGTCTGAAAACTATTGCACAATATGCTTATATCCACAATGCATAGTTTCACAGCATAGGGAGACATGTCATTTATGGAGCTTTTCCATATGAGTGGGTGGCCACTAATGCACTCTTTTGTTATTTTGCCATGACTTTCTGATTAGAGGATACGTCTGCATGGGTACATTAACAACATTTAATATTTTGGCTTTCTTTTTAGTACAGATATTTAGCACTGGAACTTTTCACCATTTGCACTGTATCACACCATTCATCTGTGTTTGCACGTTCTAGACAGGCTGTCAGTTTGTGCAACATTGGTGTGGATTTTCAGTGACTCTTTCTGCAGTCATGTTTGTGTGATATTCCTAAAATCTCACTAAATATACCAACAAGAGTGCATTAAATTGAGAGCTGCCGTTTGGCAGGTTTTTTTTTTTTTTTATATACTAAAAATAATAAACATACAACATACAACGATGTCCACTTCTTATTATGCTTATTCTTGCTTTTTTTATTTTTAATAATTTAATATATTATGAACAAATTAGGGATAACGTGAAAAGCAGTTACCGGTACAACAACAGGTTTTGATTTCATATTGACATAGTATTTTTTTCTCTCTCACATGTTTCTTCATCACCATGTCCCTTCAGGGACTCCATGGTGCTGGGCCCTGTATCCCATGATGTAATGAGCTCAACTTGACCTTCCATAATGAATTAAACAGAAGTAATGAATTTAGCACACTTTTTAATATTTTACTTCTCTTCACTTGTTTGGACTGTCAAGAGTTAAAACACTTTACACTAAATTGAAGTAATGATGCAATACAGTCATTTCACTTCAAAGATGTCAACTTGACACCAGCTGAAATTAAATATGAACACTTTGTGACACTTTGTTTTAAACTCAAGCTCAGTTCCACAACGGTGGTGGGAATCACACTTTTGTTCATATCTGAAACTCTCCCAATGGTTTCTCTTAAGCTGTGAGTTAGTGAGACAAATCCACATGGAGTTCCACATGGCTAACCTTCCCACTGCTGGATCTCTGTGTGATACTATGGCCAGTTTAGACTCACTTCCCAGGTGTAGTGTTTTACAATCCAGCTCATTAACTCTGGAAATATGCTTCAGCAGGTCCTGGCTATTCCACAAAACACTGCTCAAGTCCTTGGAAAAAAGGTTCAGGGCACTTTATGTGAGAGAATGGGGTGCATGAGCTACGCATTCAGACAGTGCTGATGAATAAAGGTTTAAAAGAAGAATTTTGTACTCAATGCGTTCACGTGGTGTTTCTTAGAATGTAATTATATATTAAATAAAAATACAAAGGGCCTTTATAAAACACAAGTACCGCAGCAAGCTGTTTGTCTGTAAATTGTAAGTTGACGGTTTACGGACTTTAAGAACATTAAAAAAACAACAATCTCAAAATAAAAGACATGCGAAGCTTCATGTTACGGATCAAACACAATATAAGCTATATCTTAAAAACACAACAAAACAAAAACAATTTCTCTCTGAAACTCTGGGATCAGTACTTTGCATTTTCTTGTCTTCTCCCCACACAAAGGCAGAAATCAATTTTTATATATAAATAAATAAAACAAATAAATAATAAACAAACCATACACACACACACAAATACACTACATTTTAAAAGGTTACTGAAGCATTGAAAACAGAGATGTGCAAAACAAAGGTACTTACCTTATTAAAAGCATTAAGCCATGAATTCCATACAAAGAGATTAAAGCCAGATCACCATTCATGACTCCCAGTGAATATCACAACAAACAATTTACAATGGAAGCAACCGTTTGGTTGATACCAAATCATAGTTCTGATGTTAGATCATTTCTGAGTTCCTCCATTAATTCTGACTGCTGTGATTGTGTGTGCTGTTCCTATGAGAAGGGTGAAACATTAACCAGAGAGACCAGTCCATTTCCTCTGGCTAGTTATGGTCATCCTGTGGTCACTCCTATTTCAGTCACCTCCAACAACATGGCTGAAATGATGTTAAAATGGTCACCATATTTCCAGCCCAAACAAATACATAGCATTTTTTAATGAAGCAAATTTGCACGTCTAAAGTAGAAATGAGAAAAAAAAAAAAAAAAAAAATTCCCATGGTGAAACAAAGGCTGAAATAAAAATTAAAAACTGAATACATTATTAGTTTCTAATTTTAAAAGTGCTAATCCAGTCTAGCTAATCATGATGTGCAGGAAGTATTAAACAGTATTTACAGACACATAAGATTTATGTTTAAGATTTTATACAATTCAACATGCGGTTTTGCTCAATCAGTGAATGTGCCTTTCTATACCAATTCAAGCTCATCAACATATTTATGGTTTCTTTAATTGTGGTGAATTAGAGCAATAACCAATCTTAAGTCACTACAATCATGCTTTAAAAAAAAAAAAAAAAATTCATAAGAAATTATTTTTCAAAATACTAATTTAAATACTGATTCACTCAATATGCTCAGAACCTTAACGTCTGTATAAAGGCAATTCAGAGAATTGTTTCTAAATACATAATAAATGTTAGAAACATATAGCTGAAAATACATCACAGTTGAGAGAAAGTGGAGGTTTTCCTGTGAGTGGGTGTGGTTTCAGCACAGACAATGACAATGACCACACCCCCCAGCAATTGAGAAATACAGCTTATTTTCTTCAGATTGTCATAAAATATTTTATTTACTTGGTGGTTTTATCATTAAGCTTTAAGTTTTCAGGGGTGTATCCCAGAAAGGAGGTTCAACACACTCTGAGTTGACTTACCCTGAGATTGGAAACTTATGGAAGCGCGTGCACCAGGACTATAAAAGCCATGATCAGTGGAGCTCCGAAATTCACCATGGCAATAGCACCCGACAAAAAGACTTCCCCATACTGCAGAACATGCGTCACTTTAATTTGTAATTACGGTTATAAGATCAGAGATGAAACTGGCAAGACGGTTTTTGAACTAATAGGTATTCATTTTCATGGTAACTCAAAGGGCAAAAAAAAAACTAAAAAAAAAACATGGCAACACATGTGCGCAGAAAAAAAATTAAACAAAAACATAATTAAATCAGGTAAAGCTTCAAGTGTAAAAGGTTCATGGATATAGGCTAAATGACTTTACAAATATTCGACATTCAATAACATTCAGGGTAATGAAATAAGATAGCAGAGACTTGTAAAATGAGGGGAGAACCTTCACCAGCACCACTGACAGATGAAGAGAAGATTGCCACAATACCAATATCAAAATCCAACAGGGAAAAGAATAACTTTTGTTTTCATAGGCTATTTGTAGAAGAAAAAAAAAAAGCTCATGAATAATTTGTTTATTTAACAGCTGTGGTGGTGGTTACGGCACACATCTCACTCTGCCCTTCCATCTGGCATCCCTCCATTTCATACAGTAATCGGTTTCAATTTCAGAAGGTGCCACGTTGGTCTCCTCTCCTGATGTAAATGTAACTCCCCACAAATTAATGTACCCTCCCTATCTACAGGATCCTGTGTAAAATGACATGCCATTTGTGTCACATTTACAGTATCTGCAAGATAAAAATAAAAGTGGCGTGGTCAGAAAAATAATCTTGTTTCCATTTGCACTAAGATTATTTTTCTTACCCCACTGGCAGATAATTTTAAAAGTATTTCCCTCTGGAAACAAGGCTAAATATTGTACATGATTTATAATAGTGTATAATCTTACATAGAAAACCTTAAGAATTTTTAGATATTTTTGAGAGATAAAGTCTCAGCAATAAAACCCAGAGTTTCCCTTTCCTGGGGTTAACAGACTCCGAGTTTCCAACAGAATCTGCTTTCCGGAACACACGCCAGGCCTTTTTTTTTTTTTAAAAAAAAAGAGAAAGTAGGTAACAAATACTGAAGATACCAAAGGAGAGATTTCAGTTTTTAATAAAATCACATGTGATCCTTTCTGGAACATTCTGAAATTATGCTGGAAAACATGTCATGAATCATCAAGTTTTTGCAGTAATCTTTGTTGTCCAACTCAACTGATCTACCCCTATCCATTTACCCATCTATTCAAGTGAATTCTTTTGAGAATGTCTTTTAGGACTCATTGAACTTCAATTTAAAGGAAAGCCAAAGCATTTTCTCTTCACACATGCATGCAGCCACAGAAACATTTGCAAAAGTAGCTCAAGTTTTAATTTTCAAAGAAAACAGGTCATAGCATTTTAGACACACCCCATCAATAGCACAAAAAGTACAACTCAAGTTCAACGTTTACAAAGTCTTGCATATTATTAAGGTGAATTTAAATGCCACAAGTTACAGCCACGCATGTCAAGTAACAAAAAAAAAAAAAAAAACATATGAATACAAGTTATTAATCTTTTATCAATAGAAACATCCAGGCCTCTGCAACAGCATCAAACTAAAGCCCACTTTTAAACCACAAACTTGTTTTTGGTTATGGAGTTGCTCTTAGTTGCAGTGTCTGCATGGGCTTGATATCCAATGACAAGTTTCTGTGGGAGCCCGAGACTCTCTTTATACTTCTTACTGAAAGGGAAGTAATATGAGAGAAGTGAACAACACGTTTCCAAAAGGATTTTGGAAAATCACCAAAAAACCCAGAGTGTTTCTTGTCAGACTCATACAAAATATCACCAAATCTCACCCCTTTTGTCTGAGTGCACTGGCTGCCCACATTAATTTCAATGTATTGATGCTTTGGTAAGAAAAAAAAAAACAAAAAAAACAAAAAAAACTGCACTCTTCTACCTACACTGGCAAAAGTTATCTCCTGATTTCTGTGATCTGAATGTGCATGCACCAGCCCTTATCTGCTCTGTTAAACAACTTCAGGATAAAACTTTCACATTCAATAGAAAACAACTGTTCACTGCATAGATTCATGCATTGGGAATCTCGCAGATGCACAATATATCCTAGCAGCAGAGGACTGCAGACTGTTCCCCATCCATCCGATATGATGGATAATTAGCCTCATTAGGTTGCTAGGCACAAATTCCTTTTCCACGATCATTAATGTTTACAGCACCACGAGTGGTCAAACGCTTACATCTGGCTCTACCTGACATCACTCAAAAGATGTTCAAATCTATAAAATCAAAAACCACACACAACCATGTAATACAATACTGCATAACCGAACATCTTTTGAACAAACTCAGAGCCAGATTTAAGCAAGCATAAAACACGCAGTTCAGCAAAGCATTAAAACACTTTATTCAATATATATATAGCTTAAAGTTAACTTAATTTGCAAAAAAATGAGCATGTTGGCCAGTTAAAAGCTAATGCTCGTGTTTATATAAGACTCAAAGCATGCTTACCCAATGTATGTCACTGTATCACAGTTCTCAGCATTGGAGGTCCAGATGGCAATTTTGTCCCCTTTGGCACGGATATTGATTACACTTCCACAGATATCCCGACTGAAGGAGCCAAAGCCCTCTCCAATAAGACACAACAGCTGCCATGAGAACAAACATGTATTCAGCAGTCTTTCTTTTGCCGTAACTTAAACAACTCCCTTTACATGACATAGTAAATATTTTGAAGTGCATTCATACACTTAAAAACATCTTACAGAAAGATGAGAATGATGTAAATTTTCACAACAGACAAACAAAAAGTAAATCCAAAAGATTTAAATAAAGTAAATATTTTTATTTATTTTTTTAAGTAAGTAAATAAAGTATATATTTACTAATTATAAGTATACAGTAGACAACATTTGAAGTGGATCAAAACCTTTCATCAAAGTTGTCCAAAACAGTCAAAACAATACCATGTTTGTCTTAGGACAACTTCGATTAACTTTTTGGATCCACTTCAAATGTTGACTACTGTATATTTACTTTATTTACTAATATAATAAATAAATATAACAATTTTTTAATGTAAATAAAATAATAATAATAATAATAATAATTTTATTTATTTATTTGTATTATTATTATTTTTTTATTTTTATTTTTTTTTCCTGACCGTTTCCAGCCAAAAATGGTCAAGTTCTGTGTGTCTATGCTGCTTGGCTAGAGTAATCAACCAGCGGCCACCACATTTGTTACTCCTGTCTTCCCACATCGGCTCGATGCCATCCTGTAAAAAAGCACAGAAAATGCTTTACAAAGTCACTATATCAGTGCAATATGAATTATTCATAGGCTAATTACAGTTTCTTGGTGTTTAATTTATTTTAATACATCCCTTGCACATTAACAGAACTAAATGTAGTCAGCTATGTGAACTGAACTGAGTCATTAACGGAACAGTTATATGCAAAAGAAAGAAAGAAAGAAAGAAAGGCAAAAAAAGGCAGAAAGAAAGGCAGAAAATTATGCTTCGTTCACCTTGAACATAGAGTAATCACAGCCAGAGGAGAGTTTGCTTGGTGGCTGTATGTTGTTGTACAATCTGAAATAGTCAAAAATGAACCAGTAAATCATATTCTGAAGATAAATAATACAAAAAAAAAAATAGTCTGTCAAATGTAAAGTTTATCAAGCCTTCCGGTGAAGAAACCAGTGAGTTGGTCCCCAGAGTCTTAGGACTATAGTCACAATTATATTTAAGATTTGAGAAAATACGTAATTGTGATTAAAACTGATTTAAACTTTTTAAGACATCCAGGTTTGCTGTGGTTGTTTGTAAGGGCTGCATAATTTGGCCAAAAATATATCATATTGCTGCTGCTTGAACATCCAGGCAGAAAAAGAAAAAAAGACCATAAAGTGCACACTCTTCTAGCAAATGCAATACTTGCATACAAATAATAATGTGTAGGATTAGATTAGAAAAAACACACATTAAAAAAAATATGGTATACTGAATAATACTACTGTTAAAATGCATGAGGTAACAGTATCAGTTCTATAAATAAATAAATAAAATAAAATAAAGCTTATCCATCACAGAAATAAGAAAAAAAAAAAGTCAATGTAATAATTATTGTGGATTAACCCGTTAACCTGTAGAGGGCGATAATGGTCTAGCAATTGAATTTTAGCACAGGATATTAAACGCAAATAATTATTTTAAAATTTGCCTAAATTCAGCACTTGCAATGCTGTGTCTGTCAGCAGGAGTAGAAGGCTTTCTTCTAAAAATTGGTAGTTGACTTAATGTGTAAATCGTAATTGAACACACTTGCAACTGAACACAATTGTAAATAAACACACTTCTGTGCTTAACTCTGCAATGCCTATTTTTTATATAAATATTTAAATAACTTGGATAACAAAAAAAATCACAGCCTTCAGCACCAAGCTATATCATGATTTAGATTTTACTGAAATTGTTCATCCCTAATATCTACAAATAATAACAATGATTATTTTAAATAACATTAATTAAAATAGCACTTTCCTGTTAATATACATTAAAATAATTTATTCCTGTGATGCAAAGTTGAATTTTGATCAGCTAGTCTTCAGTGCTACATTCTTCAGAAATCACTTTAGTATGCTGATTTATTATCAATGTCGGAAATAGTAATGGTTCTTAATATTTAGATGAATAAAAAGTTTAAAAGAACAGCATTTATTCAGAACATAAATCTTTTGTAACAATGTAAGTGCTTACTCTCAGTTAATTTTTATCAGTTTAACTTATTACTGAACAGAAGTAATAGTTTATTTAATAAAAATACTACTACTACTACTACTACTACTAAGTAAAGTAAAACTCAAATAAAATACTGACCCCCAACTTTTAAACAGTGCATATTGTTACAAAAGATCGGTTTTAAATAAAGGCTGTTCTTTTTAACTTTTTATGCATTACGTTCATAAATCAGCATATTGTTGATAAGTTTACTAAAATAGAAAACTTGTTAAATTGTTAGAATCATCGTTTTTAACTTCATTTTTGACCAAATTGACGACCATAACACAGATCTTATATTATATATATATATATATATATATATATACACACACACACACAAACACATACATATACACACATATACATATATTTATTTATACATATATATATATATATATATATCTCTCTGGTCTATAAAGAACCTTACATACTCCCAAACTTTTGAATGGTGGTGTATGGCAATTACAATCAATCAAGATAACTATAGCCTGAACAACTTACAAAACACATTTTTATAAATGTACTACCAAAAGTTGTAAACATTGCAATCAGAGATTAACACAACACAAGTTACATGATCCGTTTACTTTTTTCCGCAATGACTATTAAAGTAGAGCATTACTTTTAAATTTATAAGAAAATTACAGAGTTACTTTTTCAAATAAGTAACAGCGGCAACATTGTTTTTCCATTTATTCACGGACAGCTCTCCTGTCCACATATCGAGAGAAATCTGGAGTAAGTGCAGAAGTACTTCCTTCAGCCAGAGGCATATTAATTTCACATTTGGTATAAAAGGGCCTTTACTGTTGCCAAAAACATAACTTTTGGGTTTTATATTATTACAAAACAAATCAGCAAGCCCTGCCCAGATGACAAAAAGTAACACAAAAGTAGCACCTCATTACTTTCCATTATTCCATAAACAGTAACCAAGTATGGTGTTTCATGGAGTAACACAATATTTTAATGCATTACTTTTAAAGGTAACTTTCCCCAACACTGATTGCAATAAAAACAAACAAACAATATGTAGTGTGCATTTTAATATGGCTATTGAATTGTTGCTCTAAAGCAACCGATACAATCTTTTATTTTCCATTTGCTTAAGATAAGCAAATGATGATGAACTTACGCCCAGAAGTCCTCAACTGTATCAAACTTGGTGATAAGCCTCAGATTGTCTTGCCACATTTTGCTCTTATCATTCTTGTAGAACCAAAGACCCCATCTATACACAAACCAAACAACAGTAACAGGAGAGAATGAGTGAGAGCTCAGGTCTCAATCGATTTTCAAACGTTAGCATACTGCACACACCTGTTTTGTAAAGGATGCTTCATACAAGGGCCCTTCAAAATGTGCGTTTCAAACTTGTGTTTTTCAACCTTCTTCCTGGTCACTTTGTCGATCTAGTAAAAGGTAAAGAAATGATTGGCGGGGCACAACCGCACTACTGAAACGCACATGGTGCATCTTCGACGCAGTTAAATTTTTGGCCTGGAATCCCTTCAGTAAGTAAAACTTTTTCTAGGTTTTTGCAGGTTAAAAATGTTATTCGACTGACACGTGTACGTACGGTGAAATAAATGCTCTAATTACACGCTCACCAGCTGTACAGCACAAGACGCCATGTCGATCCTGAAGCGCGCGAGAGTGACCAATCCCGCCCGGCGCGCGTATTTATAAATTCAGAGCAATGTTTTAAAATTATAATTTGGGAAGGAAATAACTATTTTGACTATTACAAACCCAACTACCAAACTTCAAAATAACATAAAAACGAATAATTTAATTACTAATTAAAAATAAAAATGAATATTTATTTATTCACTTATTCATTCATTCATTCATTAATCATCGTTTGTTTGCATTTAGTGCTTCCAACCCTGACGGTTAAAAATGTACTGTTGCTGAAAGCAGAATTTTGGAACATTCTAGTCAAAAACAAAAGCAGATATCACCAGGTTTAAGTAGTGTTTTAGACCATTGCACAGGCTAACAGAAAAGAGGGACAATTTAGTCTGACATTAAATCAGATTTATATAGTACCTTATGGAGCCTGGATGAATTTTTATGATCAACTTGCGCCTTGACATAATTACTCTACTGATATTTTGTCCTAAAACGAAGTATTTTATCCTATTGTTTCCAAGTTCCCAAAGCCACTTATCAGAAAGAATTCATGAACCTTCATCAAATTGTTATAAATCAGGAGGCATTGGGTTAGTGAGTGATAATGTAATTTGTGTATAAAATCGAAAGAAATTCATGTGAAATAATTCATTTGAGTAAAGTGATGATCTGATTAAGTTGTCTTAAGTCAAAAGGGGCATTTAAAAGTGACATGTTTTGTATCATGTCTTAAGAATCAGTGACGGCATGGTTTGGTAATTTGGCAAGTCAAATGATTTTTGTGACGTCCAGTGCAGTATTTTCATCTGACCACCAGAGGACCCTGTCTCCTCTGTCTCTTATTGAAACAGACTCTAAAATGCCACACAATTCAATATTCACACAATAATGATTCAAAAGACGTTAATGACTTTGTAATGCTTAGATCAGGCCTTTATTTCTGAATTTCTGAACATTGTTATAATGATATATATATATATATATATATATATATAGATAGATAGATAGATAAATAGATAGATCGATATCAAGGGCGCGGGATATATAAGGGAAATAAGGGATATATAAAAATGTAAATGTTTTATACAAATATATAACAAATAGCAAATGAAAATTGCATTTCAATGGTGTAGTGATTTTGTTTTCGCCAACCTAGGGAGATGGGTACTCACGTTAACAATGACGTTGTGTTTTTTGGATCACGTCACTTAAGGCGCAGTTATGAGTACATCAGATATCGGATATCAAACTTGCACCTCTTACTGTATTATCAACACAAGAAAGACACAAGTGTAATAAAATCTAATTTATTAACAAAAGATAGACAAGAGTAATCAACAACTACTAAGTGAATACCATAAACGAAAGAGGAATAAAGTGCATGAGATGCAAGTGATTAAGTTGGGTGTTGCTATGGCAGAGCTACGTTATCTAATGAAAAGATAAACTGAAACTAACAAGGTGAAGAACCTTATTATGCCTCAAACAAATATACTGAGAGATTATTTGTTCTTAAATGACCAGCTATATAACATGTAATGTAAATTAAAAAATCAAATACTGATAATGCTCGCGCCCTTGTTTCATTTTAGTCTGTGCCTCACCTGTCATTGCTCGTTATCATGCTCACTGATTACTCTGTTTATTCCTTTTGTGTGTATTGTTCTGTGCCAGATTGTTGTTTGCTCTTGAGCACTCAGCCTTAAGTTGTTTTTTCTCTTGTCAGTTTGTTCAGTTTTGTTTTTTCTTGTTGGCTCCAGGATTATCTGCCTGTCCTGTCTTCCTTCTCTGTCAACCCCTTGCCAGGCTTCATCTATCTGATTTTTGCTCCTGGCTAGCCTGGGATACAGAGGTTTCGCCGCCAGGCCTGGATCTGTTGGATTTGTCATCTGGATCTCCCTCCTACCTGACTATGGCCTTCCAAGCCTGTACACCTGTTTGTTCCTGGAGATTTCATCTGGTTACGTCTGCCACTGTGAGGATTCCAATGACCAATGGAAATACTTCCCTCATTTTCTGGTACTGACTGCCCAACTGGTTTTGACCTCTGCCTGTCATGACTTCAGCAGCAGCCTGCACCTACAGTGCTTAAAAGTTTGTGAACCCTTTAGAATTTTCTATAAATATGACCAAAATTGACAATTGACAAAGAGCACCCGATCAAGCAAATTAGATGAAAATATATACTTTGTCATTTATTTATTATGAAAAATAATCCAGCGTTAAATATTTGTGAGTTGCAAAAGTATGTGTCACACCCCTGTGGACTGTTTATGTTGGTTTCTCCCTCTTGTGCCCTTATTTGGTTGTTCCTATTTCCTGTCCTCGTTTTGTCATCATTAGTTAACCTTGTATCACCTGTGCCTTAATTATGTTCATCGTTATCACCTGTCTTTATAAATTGTATTGAGTTCAGTGTTTGGGGTCTGGTCTCGTCAATATAAACGTCAGTGTATGCATGGTTTTACCCTTCTGCTGTGGATTTACCTGTTCTGAAATTACCTGCTTTGGAGGACCACTCCCTGATCCGCCACGGCTCTTTGAACTGTCTGCTCTGCCATGGCTCCCCGAGCTCCCTGATCCGCCATGGCTTCCCGGGCTGTGTGCGCCGCCATGGCTTTCCGAGCTCATTGATCTGCCACGCCTCTTTGAACTGTCTGCTCCACCATGGCTCCCCGAGCTCCCTGATCTGCCATGGCTTCCCGGACTGTGTGCTTCGCCATGGCTTTCCGAGCTCATTGATCTGCCACGGCTTTTTGAACTGTTTGCTCCGCAATGGCTACCCAAGCTCCCTGATCCGCCATGGCTTTCCAGACTGTGTGCTCCGCCATGGCTTCCCGAGCTTCCTGATCTGCCATGGCTCTTTGGACTGTTTGCTCCGCCATGGCTTCCTGAGCTCCCTGATCCGCCATGGCTTCCCGGACTGTCTGCTCTGCCATGGCTTCCCGAACTCCCTGATCCACCATGGCTCTTTGAACTTATTGCTCCGCCATGGCTCCCCGCCATGGCTTCCTGAACTGTCTGATCTGCCATGGCTCCCCGAACTCCCTGATCCGCCATGGCTTCCTGAACTGTCTGCTTCGCCATGTCCCCCGAGCTCCCTGATCCACCCTGGAGGCCTTCCTTCTCTCCACCCTGTGTCTGCCCTGCGCCAGCCTCCAGGGCGCCCACCCCCTCTCCCCGGTGGATATGTTATGGGAGAGTAATGTCACACCCCGTGGACTGTTTGTTGGTTTTGTTGGCTCTCTCTCTTGTGCCCTTATTTGTTTGTTCCTGTTTCCTGTCCTTGTTTCATCATTAGTTAACCTTGTATCACCTGTGCCTTAATTATGTTCATCGTTATCACCTGTCTTTATAAGTTGTATTGAGTTCAGTGTTTGGGGTCCGGTCTCGTCAATGTGAATGTCAGTGTATGTGTGGTTTTACCCTCCTACTGTGGATTTACCTGTTTTGGAATTACCTGTGGAATATAATAAAGACTTTATCTTTAACCTTCGTCTTCGTTCGCCCCTTCTTTGCACGATACGTGACAGTATGTGAATCTCTAGGATTAGCAGTTAATATAAAGGTGAAATTAGAGTCAATCTGTTCGGAAGTGTTTTCAGTCAATAGGATGACAATTAGGTGTCCGTTTATGCCCTGTTTTATCTAAAGAACAGGGATCTATTAAAGTCTGATCATGTTTGTGAAAGTGAATCATGGCACAAACAAAGGAGATCTCTGAGGACCTCAGAAAAAGAGTTGTTGTTGGGAGAAATTATTGGAGAAATGTTTTGTGGCTGGATGAGACCAAAATATAAATTTTGATTTAAATGAGAAGTGTTATGTTTGGAGAAAGAAAAACACTGCATTCCAGCATAAGAAGAACCTTATCCCATCTGTGAAACATGGTGGTGGTAGTATCATGGTTTGGGCCTGTTTTGCTGCATCTGGGCCAGGGCGGCTTGCCATCATTAATGGAACAATAAATTCTGAATTATACCAGCAAATTCTAAAGGAAAATGTCAGGACATCTGTCCATAAACCAAAATCTAAAGAGAAAGTGGGTCGTGCAGCAAGACAACGACCCCAAGTGCACAAGTCATTCTACCAAAAAATGGTTAAACAAGAGCAAAGGTAATGTTATGGAATGGCCGAGTCAAAGTCCAGACCTTAATCAAATTAAAAATGTTGCGGAAGGACATGAAGCAAGCAGTTCTTAGGAGGAAACCCGCCAACATCACAGGGTTCAAGTGTTTCTGTACTAAAGAATGGGCTAAAATTCCTACAAGTCGTTGTGCAAATAAACTCTCATCCTTTATCTGCATTTGGGTTCTCTCTCTGTTACTGCCCGTGACAAATAATATATGTAACAGCCACGGTCTCAAGAAGAGGTATGGATAAATTATATTTATGTTCTCTGTGGTTGAGTGAGCAGTTCAGTTCGGTGACTTCTTCAGTGCAGTTGGGAAAAGAGCAGGAATCTGTTTCAACAGCCTTGACACCGTCACACCGACAGATGCCGCTCCCACAATAGTTGATTGACATGAGCTCTCACCTCAGACCAGCTGTCACAGTCCAGTAACTTTCCATGTTTTGATGCCAGAGCAGGGATGTAAGTTAGACAAGAATATCTCCGATTGAGCGATTGAGGTGTTGTGTTGCTGGATGTAATAATGAACATAGTGGTCGTCATTTACTCCCGACATCTGAGCCGCTGAAGATGCAGTAGATTACGTTTGTTTGTGAAGGGAATGCGCCTCCCGATCTACATATATCCGTCTATGTTCGCGTGAATCATTCATAATCCAGCTTCACTTACAGCAGAAGTGAGTATAAGCGTTTTTTTATGAATCTTTGCGATTGCCTTTCCTTATAACGTGGTAGTTAGGAAATTTAGCGTCTAAACGTGGCTAAATGCGGCTAATGTAAACAATACCGTCTTTCCACACAGAGAAGAGAGGGGTGGGGTGAGCAGAGCTCATTTGCATTTAAAGGAACAACCCCTTAGAATGAGATGATTTTTGCAGAGCTGATTTTGGCAAGGTAAAAAGGGTGTTGTTTTACAAAACCATTGAGAATTTTTAATCAAAGTATGTTAGAGACTTTTCATTAAGACCCTAAAGAATCATATCAACTTGTGGAGAATGGGCATCTGATGACCCCTTTAAGGAAAACAGTCTGACACAGTGGTATAACGAGCACACAAGCAGCTCGGAAAATGGAGTGCAGCTGGAAGAAAACAAAACTAGAGAATTAGACCAGTGTACTGTTCATCTCTTTTAGAAGAAAACAAAAACAACCCCAGGTATTAACAGCTACCACTTGGTCAGTAAAAAGCAATATTAGCTTCTCTCGGATATCTCACACACTTCTCATCTCCAGGCATGGCACCTTTCGCTTCATTCAGCCACGACATCCCCACTCCAGGTACGTCGGGTGTAGTTCCTCTGAGACTGCTAGCGGTTTGGCTACACATTTCAGTCATGATTCTCTTACAAAGTCAGTTCAGGGTGAGAATGCTGCGGACCTTCAAGTGGAAGTCGCAACCCTCCTGGCAAAGGGTGTGATACAACCTATCCCCTGGTAGCCAGGAAGGGTGGTGGATAGGCTGATCCAAGACTTAAGAGTTTTGAATTGGGCCCTTCACAAGCTCCCATTCAAAACATCAACCCTCAAGCACACTTTCATGTGTGTCAGGGTTCAAGATTGGTTTGTGGCTATTGACCTGAAGGACGCATACTTTTCAATCCTTTCAAGACACAGGCCGTTTCCACGGCCTGCCATCGAAGGGCAGACATTCGGTACAAGGTCCTTCCCTTCAGGCTGTGCCTATTGCCTTGTGGCTTCATGAAAATCGCAGAGGCTGCCCTTTCCCCTCTCAGGGAAGTGGGTATACACATTCTGAACTATCTTGTCGACTGGCTGATTCTAGCACACTCGCGGGAGTTGGTTTGTGCTCACAGGGACGTGGTTCTCAACCACCTAGCCCGACTGGGACTTCAGGTCAACTGGGAAAAGATCAACTCTCCTCAGTACGGAGTATCTCTTTTCTTGTTTTGGAACTGGACATGGTCGCTATGACTACACACCCCTTCAGGATCGTGCACAGTCAATGCTGAAGTGTGTGAGAACACTCAAACTCAGAACAGCGGCTCCCCTGAAGACTCTCAGAGGCTCCTTGGACATATGGCATATTTGGCCCCGCTCTCACCGCCGGGAAGATATTTTGTTTCTCTCCATCAACATTTTTTTTTCGGGAATTCTCTTCTGCAGACTCTCACATTGTCCTGAGAACCCGGCCTGGATATGTGCCCAAGGTACCCACCACTCTTAGACAGCAGGTGGTGACTTTGCAAGCTATCCCTTCCCAGGAAGGGGACCCTAAACTGTCTTGTTATGCCCAGTCTGTACCCGAAACATGATTCTGAACATACCCAGAAGTCAGACATTCTGAACAGCTCTTTGTCTGTTTTGGTGGACAGTAGAAGAGGAACGCTGTCTCCAAACAAGTATCTCCCACTGGATTGTGGACACAATCTGAACAGCCTACAAGGCCAGAGGTCTACCCTGCCCACTGAGAGTCACAGCCACTCAACCAGGGGCGTTGCTGCCTCAGCAGCCTTGGCAAATGGGGCCTCTCTAACAGACATTTTGTTGAGCTGCAGGTTGGGCTACACCTAACACATTTGCCGGATTTCATAATCAGCCAGTGTCTTCCAGAGCCCTAAACGCAAGCTCTGTGACTCAGGAGACTGGTACGGTGTAGAGCTTGCTATAGCGCTTCCTCAGTTTGGTATGTTTCCTTGGGTGAACCCTGAACTTCCCTGATGGAGGGAACGAAGACATTGTGTCCTTCATGCCACAACTCCGGACTGCCTTTGAGTGGGTTGAGATGCTTCTCGACTCCTCAGAACAGAACAAGTGAGCAGATGCCGCGCTGGCGTATTTATAACTGGATGTCCAGGGCATGGCCAGCTATGCAAACTCTGCACACCCAATTTCACTGGCCTTTTCTCAGTTGTCAAAGGTGTTTGGGCTCCCAAGAGCAACCCCTAGTGTCGTACACTCGACACAACATCTCCGCTCCCTCCATCAGGGAATGAGGGTTACCATACGTAACCGAGACAATATAAATAAAGACGACTTAGCTGGTGGGTCAGATATAAATATTTGTACAATGTGCCTTGAGGACCATCAGTGGGAAACCATGCTTTAAGATTCATTCAGTTATTAAAAAAAAAATACGTTTGGGAATGGAGGAGAAGTTAAGGTTGGGAAAATGTACCTGCTTAATCAGATGGAGGAACTCAGCAATGTGGTGTCTTTCTTAATGTCCCTAGTGTCGTACACTCGACACAATGTCTCCCTTCCCTCCATCAGGGAATGAGGGTTATCATACGTAAGAGCAAAAATTAATAAAAGCAAAAAAGAGACAAGGCAGATGGGTAGGGAGACGTTGAGGCGAAGATCTAGGTGCAGCAGGTCTTTATTAATAAACAAAAGAAGACAAGCCAGTAATTTGCAGTAATCCAAAAGGTAAATGCAAACCTAATAGCTCTGTATAACCAAGTCAGTGACCAGCTACTCAGTTAGCAATCAGAAGGATGTATATACAGTCTGGGATATCTTGGAATTAAGACAGATGTAGACAGATAACTATTGCAGACAGGTTACTCAAATGCCCCATACATCCCTGGTTCTGTGATTTTGTAAATCTTATCACAAAGAAATCTGACGAAATTTGTTCATATACATTTAGAGACAAGTTCATTAAACTCAAAAGGAAATAAAAGTTCTAAATACTTAAAGACACACTAACCAAATTTTGCCAAACAATGTCGATATTTGAAAGCACCAAAACAAACAGGACCTCGCGCCTATTTTAATCTCTGTGCCACACACATACACAACCCTGGCAACGATGATGGTGGAAAAAAGCGAAGGTGTCACACAAGCATATTCAAGAAAAAAGCCGACACACATATATGTTGTGTGAAACAAAGCAAAATCAACACCACTCACCTATCAAGAAGAAGCTAAGCAACCTCAGCGTCCAGTTCCAGGCCTTTATATTCCTTGAGTTCTCTCCACTGCTGGAAAGCTGCTCAGATATTTACATGGGTCCTACCTTTCATTTTAAGGTCAATTCATACTACACTGACAGAGGCAGACCAATGCAGACAACCAACCGAGTGCAACATGCCACTTCTCAGACGTTCAAATACCTGACAAGTGTCGAAAACAAGTGTCGACCAATGCCAGCAGATGCCGACAGTAAATGGTGAGATATTTGGTTAACTAAAATGATCCTGCTAGAAGAATCTGTTCTGTCTTTGTCATCTAAGTGAGCTTTTATGAGGTTTTACACATGGAAGGTGATTTCAGCATTTTCTGACATCCCTGGTGAAAAAACCAGCATATGCTGGTAGGTGTATGTTTTGACGCTGGGATGCTGGTTAGGTATGTTTTGATGCTGGTTTAAGCTGGTCCTTAGCTGGTTTATGCTGGTCCTTTGCTGGTTTTTGCTGGTCCTTTGCTGGTTTATGCTGGTCATGTTGCTGGTCAAGGACCAGCATAAACCAGCAAAGGACCAGCTTAAACCAGCACCAAAACATACCTAACCAGCATCCTAGCATCAAAACATGCCTACCAGCATATGCTGGTTTTTTCACCAGGGATTTCAGTGTAGTTTGGAAACTTTTGGAAAATGCTTTTGGAAGTGTGGATGGAGAGCATTTTAAAATGAAAATGTTGTTTTCAAACATATCCAGATTGATGTAGACAAAGCCTAAGATCTTCAGGAGTACTTGATAATTACAGACAGCTGTGGTGGAGCAGGAACTGAACTCTGCAGGTAGGTATATCTCCAGGAACGGGCCTGGGTGTCCTTGGTCCATTATTTGTGGTACATTTTCGAAGTGTGGATCCATGCACATGCTAACATAGGGATTTCTGACCCTGCTCTTGGAGAGCTACCGTCCTGCAAACTTCAGTTCCAACTATTTTCCAACACACTGGGCTATCATTATCAAGTGACCCAGAACACTTTGATTAGCTGTGTCAGGTGTGGCTGGAGTTAAACTCTGCAGGCAGGGCATCAGCCCTCCAGGGCAATATTTAAGGAACCCTGATATTGCCCATAACCAAAAAAATCCTACAAACATGTTTGTGGATATTCATAAGACTGACAGTAGACACCCTGTGTTCTGTTTCTTATTTAACATTGTGAACATTTATAAAGATATTAAGAGCAGAATAGCAAAGCTAGTACATGTGTCTATTAACTGTTGTGTAATAAATCATTATGCTACAAACAAACAAAATGTATTTATATAATATGTGTAGTGTGTGTTTGAGGGTATTAACTGATTAACTGACTAACACAACATCTACAGTGACAGAATGTAACTACGTGAGAGGCAATTTTATGACGTGGTAGTAAATCCCAAAGCTTGTATGCTCTTATGCAACACACTCAAAAGCAGCTAATTTTTCTTCTTAAAAAGAGTATATACTTTTAGGGCATAGTATAAGTAGATGAATTGGGAGCATTAGAGACAAGTTTGTTGTACGCAAAAAAATAGAATGTTTTAAATACTCATCATTGTTAATCAATTGAAACTTATTTGTGTTATTTTGCCATGTTCAATACAATTAAGTTTAGGCTTTAGAGTTTACAGTCTTGTGAGGTACCTAGTTATCCCAGTGTGTTTAGAAAAAAAATAAAAAAACTCTTGTGTTTGCTCATAGAGTTGTCAGTCATTGCTTGTTTGCATTTACCTTTTGGATTGAGGATTCAGTCCTGAACTACAAACACACACACACAAGTAACTACAAACACGTTTGTGGATGTTTGGTGAACTGACAGTTAAGTAGACACCCTGAAAGTGGGGCTTTCAGTTTGGTAGAGAGAATTGTTTGCGTAGTACAGTTTAATTATATAATATGTGAGGTGTGTATTTGAGGGAATTAACTGAGTTAACTGAGTGACTGAGATAACTTGCTGTGACACAATGAGAGCCAGTTTTATGACGTGGTAGTATATCAGAAAGCCCACCTGCTGCTACTTTTTCCTCTCAAAAAAAGAGTATACTGAGTGAACGGCAGTCCACAGAGAAAGCAGCAGCAGCAGCGCGTAAGTGTTTGCTTAATACCTTAGTTCCATAGGTGTTGTTTAAATTATTAACTACTGCTAGAAAGTATTTTTTCGTTCTCTACCTATTTGTATTGTTGATGTTTCGTTTTAATTAGCAGTTTTGATTGCACTTATTGAAATTAGTATTGCTCAATTCCTGCGGCCACTTAAGTGCGAAGTATCTTGCTTTTAGTTTCAATTCGAGCCATTTGCATAGCTATAGACTTTCGGCTGAAGTAAGTAGGCAGGCCCAGGGACCGTGAACTATATAAACTCTTTGGTCACTCTCAAACTTTGGGAGAAGCGACTGCAGTTCACTGCAGTAAATTATTAACTACTGCTAGAAAGTATTTTTTTGTTCTCTACCTATTTGTATTGTTGATGTTTCATTTTAATTAGCAGTTTTCATTGCACTTATGGAAATTTGTATTAGTAAATTAGTATAGCTCAATTCCTGCGGCCACTTAAGTGCGAAGTATCTCGCTTTTAGTTTGGATTCGATCCATTTGCATAGCTATAGACTTTCGGCTGAAGTAAGTAGGCGGGCCCAGCTGTTATCACTCCAGTATCATTTACGTGTGTATTTATCGATTATCTGCAAGCTGACGCGGAAGCGTCATCTTTTTCCATACAATCTACACTTAGTATCCTGGGCTTGACTGAGACCTGGATTTGTCCAGAAGACTCAGCAACCCCTGCTGCTCTGTAATAACTTATTTTTCTCTCACACCCCTCATCACACTGGGAGGGGTGGGGGTACTGGAATACTCATTTCTAACAAATAGAAATTCTCGACCCACTTTCTGCTATGCAATGGACTACTTGCACAACTACTTCCGCGTTCTACTTGTTACGGCTCGGTAGTTTCCGGTTAGCGGTCAGCCCGCCTACATACAGCCATTTTCTCATGAGGACGCAGATTATTACTACAATTTAGGGCTGACATTTCTTTAAAAGACAATTAATCATATTTTCTGCGTTAACATGAATCATCTTCAACCTGCTGGAAGGTTACTATAAATATATTTTCCTTCCATATGTGCATTCTGAATAATAAATAAATATATTTCCCCACTAACCTGCTGCATTCTCATGAACAGTATTTTTCTTTTTACTGATCATAATTCATACCTGATGAATGTACAGTTTTAAATGAGTTTGAATGATAAACACCCTTACGAAAATTAACCATATTTTTACTATAGTAAAAGTGCCATGTTTTTCCATTTTTACCATTTGTATAACAATCTTTTACTACAAATAGCCTACCATCGTTAAACTATGGACAGTGTAGTAAAACCCGAGTTAATTTGTTGTTATATGGTTTAACTTAAGTTGCAATTTTTGGTTTTATCTTAAAATAAAACCAAACCATGGCTAATTTGTTTGTGTGTGTTGGTGCTCTTATTCCGAGCCCATACTGCTTATTCCATTGTTTAAAATGGCTGAATGAATGTGAGGTAACTGCCATATTTAACAATGTTAAACATTTAAATAATTTCTAACAGTAACACGCTGACAGTGCGACTATTGAATATTCATATTTTGGCATTAGACTACATACAGTCAAATGATGACAGAATATGACAGAATAGTGACTAACATATTTAATACAGATAAATAAAGGTTCATTATGATCTTATTCATCAGATCTCACAAACTGCGGCGTCGCGATTGGGCCACTATAGAGCACTGACACCCTGTGGTGAACAATCAGGTATGATAGAAAACATGAATTAACTGACTAAGTGGCTCCGTACAGTTGCTAACACAAGATGTGTGCTAAACGCAATCCAATACTCGGCGACTAGTGAAAGGAAGTCCGGGGTTTAAATAGAGTCTCTGATTGGACACAGGTGATCGCCACAATGGCTGATGGGGAACATAGTTTGGGTGTGGTGTAACAGGCAGTTTAATGTGAATGTCAAAGCGACCTCTGGTGGCGAGCAGACTGACGTTCAGGAACAGATTCGTGACAGAGCCCCCCCTCAAGGAGCGGCTTCCAGACGCTCCAAACACAAAACAATCCAAGTGAGCGGTGGAGTGGGGGTGGGACAAAGCGAGGGATGGAGGGCCAGGACCATGTGGAGGACCAGGGGACTGAGGCAGGACCGGCAGAGCAGAGAACCAGGGCGGAGCTGGCGGGACAGGCAGGGCTGAGGACCACCACAACAGGACAGACGGACCAGGAGCCCTCCAGGACGGAGCAGGCAGGACAGGCAGGGCTGAGGACCACCACAACAGGACCGACGGACCAGGAGCCCTCCAGGGCGGAGCAGACGGACCAAGAGCCCTCCAGGGCGGAGCACGCGGACCAGGAGACCACCTAGGCAGAGCCGGAGCCCACCAGGGTGGTACAGACACCCGCGTCATGGACTGGGACCTGGGGAGAACAGGGACAGAAGAGGCAGACAGAACGACAAGGAGAGAGGCAGAGAGTTCGTTGGCGGCCTTCGTGGCCATGACAGGACAGGCAGAGAGTTCAAACATGGCCGGAACAGGACAGGGTGAGAGTTCATAAACGGCCTCCGTGGCTGGTTCAGGAACAGACATGAGTATACTGGCTAGGTGAGGGTGATTGGGCGCTACCACCATGCAGGGAGCTAGGACAGACGTCCCCATTTTATGAGGTTCTGCAGCCTTAGCCGCCACCTTCAGGGAAACTACGAGACGTGACGAGACTCTCGACAGACAGAGGAGACGTGACGGGGCTCTGGGAGGTCAGACGAGACATGACGGGGCTCTGGGTGGTCAGACAAGACGTGACAAGACTCTGGGTGACCGGCTGAGACGTGACAAGACTCAGGAACAACAGCAGTAACTTGACTTGGCTCATGAGGAACAGCCGTGACTTGACTTGGCTCACGAAGATCAACTGTGAGGTGACTTGACTCTGGACAACCAGCTGAGACGAGACTTGACTCTGGACGACCAGCTGAGATGAGACTTGACTCTGGATGACCAGCTGAGACGAGACTTGACTCTGGACGACCAGCTGAGACGAGACTTGGCCCAGGAACAACAGCCGTGACTTGGCTTAGCTCATGAAGATCAACTGTGACTTGGCTTGGCTCATAAAGATCAACTGTAACTGGACTCGGCTCATGAAGACCAACAGTGACGTGACTTGGTTCACTAAGACCAGCTGTGGCTTGACTTGGCTCAGGAAAATCCGCTTTGACTTTGCTTGACACAGGAACCACAGCTTTGTCTTTGCTTGACTCAGGAGCGGCAGCGACTTTGCTTGACTCAGGAAGCGGCAGCTTTGACTTTGCTTGACTCAGGAAGGCAACGAGACTCCAGGCTTTGACTTTGCTTTGCTTTGACTCAGGAACCTCAGCTTTGACTTTGCTTGACTCAGGAAACACAGCCGTGACTTGACTTGACACAGGAACAAAAGCTGTAACTTGACTTGAGTTAGGAACAGCGGCTTTAGCTTTGCTTGGCTCAGGAACAACAGCTGTAGCTTGACTTGACACAGGAACGACAGCTGTAATTTGACTTGATTTGGGAGATACAGCTGTAGCTTTACTTGACACAGGAGTGGCAGCTGTGACTTTACTTGACTCAGGAAATACAGCCGTGACATGACTTGACACAGGAACAACAGCTGTAACTTGACTTGACACAGGAAGAGCAGCTATGACCTTACTTGACTCAGGAAACACAGCTGTGAAGTTGTATGACACCGGGGTGGCAGCAGTGACATGACGGAGTGTTGTTGTTGCCGGCATCTTGTGAACGGGCTCCACTGTCGCCGCCATTACGTGAGCGTGCTCTGGTGTCCGGGGTGTGGTGTAGCTGTGGTGTGGTGTTCAAAGCGACCTCTGGTGGCGAGCAGACTGACGTTCAGGAATAGATTCGTGACAGAGCCCCCCCAAAGAAGCGGCTTCCAGACACCCTAAACACAAAACAATCCGAGTGAACGGTGGAGCGGGGTGAGGCACGTCCTCATTCCAAGAGGATGGCAGTCCATTTCTAGGCTTTGGTGACTTTAACATGTCTGTATTTTTTATTTATTTATTTTTTTACAGTATTTTACCTTTTTTTTTCATTATATGATGAAATACCTGTTGTTTTACAGATATTTTCTGTGTTTTAAAGTTCCACCATTAAATTGATAATTGCTTGTATTTTGATATTACATACATTTTCTGTTTTTTTAAAAGAAAAATGTTCTGTATTTTCACAGAGTAATGTGTAATTTAACATAAAATGTCATGTAATAATTACAGATTATTCCTGTAAAAATAAGAAAAAAATGAACCACATATAATTTAGTCAAAGTGTTTTAATTACCATTGAAGATCATTAATTATGTGAAGGTTAAATGAGGTTTTTAAGGTCAAATATTAGTATTTGTACATACAGTAGCCTACATGTGGTGTTAATTATTTTAAAATACTTTACTACTTTTTTTAACCTTGTCTTGCAAATATATGCTCATTTTAATCAATTTTGGTGTTGTTTTCTGTCATGGTAGGTTTAAAGAGTGTGTGTACGCACATGCCTCGTGCAATCCACTCACGAACGCAGATTCAAATTTGCTGCTAGTTTAGCTCTGCCCATGGCGGTTGGCTGAGTTGTTTCTGTATTGGACAAAAAGGATGGAACGGCGCGCGGGAGTGATTTGAATTTATTTCAGGCTATCCATTCGGAAATGTGTGAGAAAATGATACGCTCTTTCTTCAGTGAGCCTATTTCACCAGCTACAAAAAAAAATAAAAAATCGGACTTTCATACAACATGTAAACAATATTTTTTATAGTGTAGCTGGGCATTTGTGTTATTTAGTTTTGAAGCTAAAGTTAGCATTTCTAAACAAGCTTTAGTAAACTTGTTATTCGTATCAAAGTCAGTTCGAGTGTATATAACATTAAAGTCTTTGCTTATCTGGAAGTAGCCGGCAGTTTTTCAAACTCTTAAAAGGCGGGGCATTTTGAAATGCTGAATGTAGCTAACGTTACCTCAGTTATATCAAAAACGTTTTGAGAGTAAACTCAGTAGGCTGTACACTTTATTGATTATGTGTAACGTGACTCTTCAGAAGCACGATTGATCCAAATGCGAGCTTTATTGAACAGATCGTAGTCAGACAGGCAAGGTTGATCTCCAACAAACAGTGATATCCAGGGCAAGACAAAAGCGTGATCCAATAAACAGGCAGAAGGTCAAAATACCAGAGAGCAGTCCAAAGTAACAACTGAACAAGGCAATGAAACCAGACAAAAACTATGGCAAAGAAACCAAGGCAAAACTATGACTGTGAAACAAAACAATAACCATGGAAATAACAACACAAGGTAATGAAACAGGGAAAACGCTTGGTAGAGTCTGCACAGGCAAAACAATACTTCGCAACAGGAAGTAACCATAGAAGCAGCAGAGGGAGCGGTAACAGTCAGTCCATGGGTGAGGGCTCCCTCTGCTGGCGTGGCATTACAGAATCCCCCCCTCTAGAAGCGACTCCTGACAATCAAGCAACAACAGTCCAGTACGGTGGGGGAACAGAGGCAAAACAGGGGGTGGGACGGGGGACCAGGTCCATGCAGAGGAGGTGGGCCTGGATCATGGAGCAGTGACAGACAGTGAAGCACTGGAGGACCTGGGCCATAGAACAGTAGCAGACAGTGAAACACTGGAGGGCCTGGGCCGTGGAGCAGTGGCAGACAGTGGAACACTGGAGGACCTGGGCCGTGGAGCTGTGGCAGACAGTGGAACACTGGAGGAGAAGTCCACCATGTTAGAATCTGAGGAGCCTGGAGCCATGGTGGAACAGGCAGAGCAGGGAGCCATGGCAGGGCAGGCAGAGCAGGCAGAGCAGGGAGCCATGGCAGGGCAGGCAGAAGCAAAGATCCCCACAGTGGAACAAATGACATCCATAGCAGAGCAGAGAGTTCATGATTGGCCTCCTTGGCCGTGACATGTCGGGCAGAGAGTTCATAGGAGGACACCACCCCCTTAGGAGTTTCTGCAGCCAGAGCTGCCACCTCCGGGGGCATTGGTGCAGATTCATGGTCAGACAAGATCTCTGGAGTAGACTCGTGGACAGACGAGACAGTGAGTTCATGAATGGACGCCCCCTCCTTGGGAGGTTCTACAGCATACGCTGACACCTCTAGAGGCACTGGCGCAAATTCATGGACAGGAGAGGCCTCTAGCACGGACTTGTGGTCAGACAAGGCCACTGGAGCAGACTTGTGGTCAGATGAGGCCTCTGGAGCAGACTCATGGACAGACGAGGACTCAGGAGTGCAGTGTGTAGCCCACACGCTCAAAATGGCGACCGCCATCACAGGCAGCACAGTAGATAGTGGGATGCCCGCTGGGCTTGAGGGTGTGGAGGTTGTGGGCTCTGCGTGGCTTGGAAGCGTGGACTCTGGGGGGTCAGCTGAGACGTGATGAGGCTCTGGTTGAACAGCTGTGACGTGACGTGGCTTTGGAAGGTCAGACGGAACCTGGCAAGGTTCTGGCATGACGGCCGTGGTTTGGCGAGGATCTATGCTAGCAGCCATGTCATGAAGAGGCTCTGTTGGGAGCGCAGCTGTGTCTTGACTTGACTCAGGGAGATCAGCCGTGACTTGACCTGACTTAGGGACATCAGCCGTGACTTGACCTGACTCAGGGAGGTGTGCCTTGACTTGACCTGACTCGACTCAGGAAGGTCTGCCGTGACTTGGCTTGACTCGGGAAAATCAGCAGTGATTTGGCTTGACTCAGGAACAACAGCTGTGACTTGGCTTGACTCGGGAACAACAGCTGTGGGATGGCGGCCATCTTGCGGACTGTCTCTGGGATGGCGGCCATCTTGCGGACTGGCTGTGGGAGAGCAGTCTTGACAGGTGCAGACTCTGGAAGGGCGGCCATGACGTGAGCAGGCCCTGGAGCGGCAGGCATGGTGTGATCAGGCCCTGGAGTGGCAGGCAAGGCTGTGGCTTGGTAGACGTGACTTGAGCAGGCTTTGGCTCGGCGGACATGACATGAGCAGGCCTTGGCTTGGTGGACATGACGTGAGCAGGCTTTGGTTTGGTGGGTATAGGCTTTGGCTTGGCAGGTTTGGCATGAGAGGTCTCTGGCTTGCTTGACATGACGTGAGCAGGCTTGGCAGGCATGGCATGAGAGGGCTCTGGCATAATGGGAACAATACCGGACATCACATAGGCTCTTTGGTGTGGCAGATACTGGAGGATGGCAGGGTTTGCCATCAGCGATCCCCACAGTAAATGCAGAGCCACTCAGAAGCAATGCAAAGTCAGTGTAACGTACCAGAGATCAGTGTGGGTGATGACCTGGCATCCTACTTGAATTATCCTTACACAATCCAAAGTAAAAAATGTCCTTGAGGAAACTTTCTTTGAAGTCCACCAAGTGACACAGTTCGCAAAAGTCCATAACTTATTGCTCAATAGGCCGGTTACCTTGACAGAGTTGAACGAGGCATGATGGTGGGTCCATGGTTGATCTATGTTCAGTAAGCTGCTGGATCTGTGGTACGGCGAAGTATTCTGTAACGTGACTCTTCAGAAGCGTGATAGATCCAAATGCGAGCTTTATTGAACAGATCGTAGTCAGACAGGCAAGGCCGATCTCCAACAAACAGTGATATCCAGGGCAAAACAAAAGCGTAATCCAATAAACAGGCAGAAGGTCAAAATACCAGAGAGCAGTCCAAAGTAACAAATGAACAAGGCAATGAAACTAGACAAAAACTATGGCAAAGAAAACAAGGCAAAACTATGACTGTGAAACAAAACATTAACTGCGGAAATAACAAAACAATGCAATGAAATGGGAAAAAGCTTGGTAGAGTCCACACAGGCGAAACAATACTTCGCAACCTCCTGTTTGGCATGGCCCTCCTTATATGGCTGCCAAACAGGAAGTAACCATAGAAGCAGCAGAGGGAGCGGTAACAGTCAGTCCATGGGTGAGGGCTCCCTCTGCTGGCGTGGCGTTACATTATGAATATGAACGCAGCATGATAACGTTAAATCGCAAGGTAGGCACTTTCCCCCTAACAAACACGGCGGGTAAAATATTCAGAATCGTTGAAGAGAGAATCGCGATGCATCACAGAATCGATTTTTTTCTCCCACCCCTATTACATATGGGACAGTTACACTCAGTGGAGTATAGGCTGTAATGTCTGAATGAAATATTTATGGTTATTATTATTATTATTGGTTTCAGGTCGTGTGGAAAGACTGGAGATCTACAGCAGAGAAGCATGGCAATTCAGGTGTGGAACCTTGGTTATTGTTGATATTATTGTTGTTATTATTATTATTATTATTATTAAATCTGTAATCAGCATAGACAAGTTTTTTATGCCATATGATAATACAACAAATTCTGTATTTTCTTTTGATGCAGCTGTTTGTTTCTTTCTTTCTTTTTTAAATGGCTCTTTTTGTATAATTTTCAGTTTCTGTGTGGTAAGGGGTGAATAAATTAACCATCAGTGTAATTAAAATCAGTGTAAAACGGCTGCATGAAAGATGTCTGTGAATTTTATTATCTGACAATCATTGTCATTTTATGCAGAAGCAAAAGTTTATAGTTAAACTCCAGTGCTTTGTTTCATTATCTGGATCCGTATGGGTTACCTTTATGCTTTCTACATTACATTTTTGAATAATCAAAATGCTGGTATACCCACTTAGATGCATTTTATGCCTCAACAGATCTTGGACTCCAAAAGTGATTTGCAGAAGAAAGAAAAACATCTTGCAATGCATGGGGGTGAGTAAAACAAGATCATTTTCAACTTTGGGTAGGGCTGGGTCTTGAATAAATGTCTAAATGTCTTGAATTTAATACTTCAACATCAATGAAACAGTACGCATGCATAATGCTTGATGTGACCCAAATCAAGTGCTGGTTATTGGCTGTGGCAAGGCATCAAGGACTTTTAGAGTTAGAAAAATTCAGGAACCAGTATCGAAATCATGGTATCGTTATTGATATTGAACATTTTTGAATGTTTACATTAATTTCTGGGTCAACTGGGACCATGAAAACATGTCATTTGGGCCTAGAGTTAAAAATAATTGGGTCTGTCATTCAGAAACATGGCTTTTCATATTACTGCTATTGTAATGACACATCTCTCCCTTTCATTCCAGCTGGATTTTCGGACAGTTGCTGCTCACATCTCTGTCTCCTGAACAGAAATGCCTTGCTGAATGTTGAATGACCATCAACTCAACCTTGCCAAGACAGAACTGCTCATGTTTTCAGCCATCCCAACCTTGGTGTTACAGTGGACACATATCCTGCAGATCCTGCAACAGAACTCCTTGTCCAGGCTCTTATTCTCTCTAGACAGGACTACTGTACTTCTCTCTTAGCAGACCTTCCAGCATGTCCTACCAAGCCTCTGCAACTAATCCAGCATATGGCACTGAGTGCGGTCTTTAATGAGTTGAAGAGAGTGCACGTAACACAAATCATCACTTTGCACCGGTTGCAAGTAGCCATTCACATCACATCCCAAAGAGGTACAAATTCACTTTCACAGACCTTTACTTTGACTGTTCGTTGCTATTGTAATAAACTGCCTAACTCTGCCCATTTTCAAGAAATGGCTAAAACTGCATTTTTTTCATGAACGGTTGACCAATTAAAGGGATAGTTCACCCAAAATTCAAAACGAGCCTATGATTTACTCACCCTCAATCCATTGTATGTGTATATGACTTTCTTCTTTTTAGACAAACATAATCAGAATTATATCAATAAACATCCTGGTTCTTCTAGGCTTTAAATTAGCAGTGAATGGCTGCTATGATTTTGAAGCTCAAAGTGAATCCATCCATCATAAACATACTCAACACGGCTCCGGTGAGTTAATAAAGGCCTTCTGAAGCGAAGCATATTTTACTCCTTATAAAGTAAAATAACTAATGTTCAGGTCAAATAGCCATACATAGTCAACTTAAGCATAACTTGCATAATGTAGGATGTAGCTTAGCATGTCATGTCATAGCATTTTGCCAGGAGCACACTGTAAAAAACAATTTGTTGAGTCAACTTAAAATAATTTGTAACCTGGCTACCTTAAAATTTTAAGTTCAGTCAACTCAAAAAAAGTTTATTCAACTTGAAATGTTAAATTATACTAAGTGACAACTTAGATATTTGAGTTGAATCAACTTAAAATTTTAAGGCAGCTGGGTTACTCACCCATCTGTTAAGTTTAGCAAACACAAATATCTAAGTTGTTACTTAGTACAACTTAACATTTCAAGTTGACTAAACTTATTTTAGTTGAATGAACTTAAAATTTTAAGGCAGCAGGGTAACAAATTATTTTAAGCTGATTCAACAAATTGTGTTTTCTATTTTTTACAGTGCAGTTTTTTTTTTTTTTTCACTTTAAAAAGTGTAAAATATGCTTCATTTCAGAAGGCCTTTATTAACCCCCTGGAACTATGTAGAGTACGTTTATGAAGGATGGATGCACTTTTGAGCTTCAAACTCATGGCAGCCATTCACTGTCATTATAAAGCCTGGAAGAGCCAGGATGTTTATTGATATAACTCTGATTGTGTTTGTCTGAAAGAAGAAAGTCATATACACAGAAAAAACTATCCCTTTAATACTAACACTTTCTGTTTATTAAAAAACTGCTGTGTCTACTGTGTTAGACTAACTGGGACTTTGTATGTTGCTTTGGATAAAATGTCATTGTAAATGTATACAGTTATACAGCAATTGCCTCTTAATGTATGTATTTTTGCATGTTCTAAATTATGTACTAAACGTGTTTCCTATATTTTTATTATTCATTTAACTTGACATACAATGCTTCTGTACAATGACTAATACTGTGACTGTAGAATACGTTGTTGTAACGCCACGCCGAGGGAGCCCTCACCCATGCACTGACTGTTCCCACTCCCTCTGCTGCTTCTGTGGTTACTTCCTGTTTGGCAGCCATATAAGGAAGGCCATGCCAAACAACTGGTTTGAAGTATTGTTTTGCTGATGTGGACTCTACTAAGCGCTTTTCCCTGTTTTCATTGCCTTGTTTCATTGTTTCATGCCATAGTCATTGCCACAGTTATCGTCTTGTTTCTTAGTTATTTTCATTGTTTTGTTTCATTTGCCACTTTGGACTGCCCATTGGTATTTTTGACCTTTTGCCTGCTTTTGGATTATGCTTTTGTCTTTCCCTGGATTACACTGTTTGTCTGGAGATCAACCCTGCCTGTTTCACTACGTTGTGTTCTATTAAAGCTTGCACTTGGGTCTGTCCACGCTGTCTGTCGAGTCCGTTACAGTTGTTAATTTTACAGAAATTGGCTGAAAATGTTGCTGTTGTTTTTATGTATTTCTAAGTACTGTGTTCTTTTCTCTACTGTCCAAACATTTTAAACTGTAATATTTTTGGAAAATGAATGATTAAAATGTATATCTACAGACTTTGTCATTGTATTACAAATTTACAAATTTTTGTATGCAACATTTCTTGATTATTGTAGTTAATAATATCTGTATTTTAAAAAAATGACTCCAGGTAGACATAAAATAACTTCTAAATACCTTTTATTTTTTCTGTAAAAAGAAGGATTAATCCTTTAAAAAAATATGTGCTTACTGCGTTTTTATAAATTATTTCTTAGTTATTGTACATGGAAAAACTGTAGTTTAAAAGTAAATTACTGTAGATGGACAGATCAGTTCTATAAAATAACTAATTAAAACCTTAAATTTATGGCAATTAACCTGAAAGGTCGTTGTTTTTCTATGTAATTTGACATAATTTATCCGTATTTGTATATTATCAATGGTAATATATTGTAATTCAATGAGTTCTGACCATAAGGTCAATTCTGTATTTTTACAGATTTTGCTTGTAATTTTGTGAAATGGTTATTTTCTGTAATTTAATCTCTGGAAGCCCCGCTGCCAGTCTTTTTATCTTTTTTTTTACAGGTTTTTTTTACAGTGTAGCTTCCTTTGATTTCAAACGCCTTGACACTACAAGCACACACAAATCAGGCAACCAGCTTGACCTAATTTACACACGCAATTGCGTTGCAGACAACAGTTCGGTTAAACCCCTACGCATCTCCGACCATTTCTTCATTATATGTAACCTACATCTTGCTACCAGTGTGCCTCCAACCCCTCTACCTGTTACTTTTAGATGAAATCTTTCCTCTGTATTGTCCTCCTCTCTTCCCTCTACAACACTTTTCTCATCTCTAGAGGTTAATGCAGATACTGACACCTTATGCTCTACTTTAACTTCTTGCCTGGACGATATATGTCCTCTCTCTTCCAGGCCAGCATGGGCCACCCCTCCTAACCCCTGGTTATCCGATGTTCTTCGCAAACATTGGTCCAAACTCAGGGCTGCGGAAAGAAATTGGCACAAATCTAAAGATATATCTGACTTGAGTATGTATCAGTCTTTGCTTTCATCCTTCTCTGCTCAAGTCCATACTGCCAAATCCTCATGCTTCCACAACAAGATCAACAATGCTCCAGACACACGTAACCTCCTCAAGACATTCAATTTGCTTCTCGATAGACTTCACTGGTTTAAATCCTATATCACAGGTAGGTCTTTCAGGGAGGCCTGGTGAGGGGAGGTATCCAAAGCACATCATCTGGTCACTGGGGTACAAGTTGAGTTGTCAGTCATTGTTGTCATACAAAGCTGTTATGTTTGAATTTACCTTTCAGATTACTTGAAGGACCTAGAAGCAGTTCAGCTCGTCCTACTTACGCAGGGTGAACGTTTCCATGAGGACCACACGAGTTCTGACCACTCCCTCATATCCTTTATTTATGCTGGCCTTAACAAGCCCCTTAAAATCTGGCTGCCTGTTGATGGTGTCGATTTTTAGATCTGGGCCTCCAGCGACGCGGATCCCCATTCGGCGTGGGCAAGGTGCACGAGGATCACGATCACCCTGTGGCCCCAGACCTCCCAGAAATCTGTATGATTTTCTATCAATCTCTATAATTGTGGAGAAGCAAAGAAAACAGAGCAGAATACAAAGCAGAAGCACAAGGGCACAAGAGCAACAGGCAACAGCCAAGTTACAGTAATTGTCAGTCAGGATCAGACTGATTTTACAACATTTTTTAAATATGACGTTATATACAGTATTTCATTAAATGTACCTGCTACATAAGAATGTCAGAATTTCGATGACTCATTAGGAAGCAAAGCATTAGGAGATCCATCATTGCAGATTATTAAAGAAAAATTAATGATTAGTCGTTTAACTTTGCATTCTAGTTGGCGTATTAGACCTTTGGTCATTTTTAGAAGGGTCTTTGCTTTAGTTCTGCTTCCTTCAGCAAATAACTACATCTTTCCACATGATCCACTCACTTCACGGTGAGTCACTCCAACTGTCTACCAGCTAAATACAACATGTATTGTACACACATTTAAAAGAAGAAAAAATACCTCACTTACAGTCACTCTCAACAAAGATTACATGTCAGCTTGACCACACCTGTGGTAAGTGGGTTGTTAAGTAGTAAACTGTAGCAGTAACAATGATTATTATACCTTTGCTCTAATGAACCTGAATGTAACTATGATACACAGAAATAATGTTTCCTAACAGGTTTTACATGTGGTAGTTTAAAAACCACCACTAGTGGCCAGTGCTACTTCATTCTAATGGTAAGTTGCCACCTTTTTGGAGGGTACTACTGTGAAGTACACAGTATTGTTCAGTATTATACACAGATTAATACTTTTGCTATATAAAACCAAACACATTACGCAATTAGTATTGCTCTGGTGTCTTTAGAAGTATTTTCATTGGCAGTGAAGAAAGGTACAAACTAACTGGCCAGTTGCTGTTTGAAATGTAAACTGCTCAATTTTTACTTACTTGTTTAAAAGCAATATGAGATAGTAAGTCAAGAAAGACACGATATTAACTCAAGTCAATCGCATTGCATTGCGGAAGAGAAAACTCTGCGCAGCACACACACTGCATGCTGCAGTAATACTAAGAATGTGATAGTCTGCCATTCCGTATTTAACCGTGGACTTCAGCCGCTGATAGCGTAATACTAAGAGTCAGCAAGAAATGGCAGATTTTGCCCCTTATCTTTTTATGAACAGCCATAGTATCAGATTTGACAGTGGACTGAACCTTGGTATTTCTGTGATTCATCAGCCAGTCAACTTTATTTCAATCACGTTGATCATTCAATGTTTTATTATACTTGATGTTTTTGTACGAACATATATTAGAGAAAATTATATCTAAAAATAATATAGAAGCATGTGTATAATTTACTGCATGTTTTTCAAATTGATCTTTGTCATTGCTTTAATTTCAGCATGGTATTGCTTTTAAGTTTTTAAGTTTGTGAATGAGATTGCTGTTTGGGATGTTAGGAGATGATGTGGACATAAACATTCGGACAAACAGTTTTGGAAACAATAACCTTTTGGCATCGCAAGTTATTAATGAAAATATTGATGAAGCACCTTGTTAATTCTGAGTACTGTATACACGGGGTCAACATTCGGCCACATTGTAAGCATTGATTGATTGATTTTATTTTGTTATTTTTCAGCTTTTTAAATCATAATCTTACACTCGACACACAACAGACTTGTGGGGTTCATACCTTGTATGTGTCAGGCTTACAACTGCAAGATTCTTTTTCATAAGTGCCTATCTCTTCTCCAAAAATCACACATGTCTTCTAAATGTAACAGAGTGTGTCAAAAATTACACATGGGCGTTTTGGACACGTGAGAGTTTACAGGAGGGGCCCTGTGATATAGTCCATGCTCAGGAACTCTTGGACCACAGCACTCACACCACAACCACACCTTCACACACAGCTGGGATTCTGAGCCTGCAGGTAAGATAGTTAATTATTCATTCTAACAAGATACTTTGATTCATGTGAAGATAAAATTGCTTCTATTTGAATAATTTAGCAAGGGCTCATTATTATGCCTCACAATCACATGAAATAAGTGTAAGATTTTGTGTTTGTTTGTTTTTTTCTTCACAGTTTCATAACTGGTGCAATTTCTGTATAATTACAATTTGAAAAAAACTGCAATTGGTTAAAAACACCCTCCGGATTTTAATAAGACAGAAATGTTGGGTTCACTGAGTTAAGTAATTCCCATTAGGGAGCACATGCATTAGTCTGCTCGAAAGAACATCATAAAAGCAAGATAAGAGTATTGCCAGATATTCTGTGCATACAAGGAAATGGTGGAGATAAGTAACATGACTTTTGAACATTTTAGTGGACTGGACATTGCAATTAAAATGTATTTATTTCTATGTCAATCAAGTGAAAAATAAAAAACAGCATTTAAGCATTTAATAACCATTTTCTTTATGATCTGACCTGTAAAGTGCTTTGATATTTTTTTTATGTATGATAGGTAGTTCTTTTTTTCTGTGTTATCTCTCCGATAACATATTTGTATAACACGTGTCATACAATGTGCGTAATTCTGAGTGCTTTAAGTAGGCATAATGAATAAAATAAAAAAAATAAATGAATAGTGGACTAAGAAAAAAGAATGGTTGAAAATGAACTTAAAAAGAGTTTAAAATAATAAGAAGAAATACAATAAATAAATAAAAAAATATGTGCATTGTAATAGAACAATGAAGAGCAAATGCATTTCCTCTTTTTATTGCCATAGCTACTGGTCTGATGTTTTATTTTTTTAAATGATTTCCTTATAAACAGTTAATGCTCTGACCTACACAGTACTTTAAGCTGCATTTTATATACCAAAGGTTGTATACAAATAAAATATATTATTAGTATTATCTCCTGATAACGAAAGCGCTGTTTAAGTTTAAGGCTTCCGCTGCTGGACACCCAATAATTAACACTGTATTGTTAATTAACACTAATGTTACACTGTAAAAAAAAAAAAAAATGCAACAAAAGTGCAACACAGCATTTCATTACAGAATGTGCATCGGTTTCTCGTAAATGCATCTATTATTAACATATAGAGTATGATAGACATATATATGACATATTACATAATCACCAATATTATCTGTCTTAGGATGACTTGCAACAAGGTGCTGTTCTTTTTGAAGAGTCTATCAAGGCGAAAGCCATTGGAGCCTGATGGTGAAGAGTCCACCTTTAAGCGTTGCTTAACCACACTCGACCTAGTGGCCCTTGGGGTGGGAAGTACACTTGGTGCTGGGGTCTATGTCCTTTCTGGGGAGGTTGCCAGAACAGTATCTGGTCCCAGCATCATTGTGTCATTCTTCATTGCGGCAGTGGCGTCTGTGTTTGCGGGCTTGTGCTATGCAGAGTTTGGCGCCCGGGTGCCCAAAACTGGCTCTGCCTACCTGTACAGCTACGTCACTGTCGGAGAGGTGTGGGCCTTCATCACCGGCTGGAACTTACTGTTGTCGTACATCATAGGCAAGAACAAACTTCATATCCACAGCATTAACAACACATTCAGACAAATACGCTTTATTTGAGCTGGCTGCTGTTGCTCATTAATGGTGACAGTGCCCATCAAGTGGACATTTGAAGGAATAATTCAGCCAAACTTCTGCCTTCATGTTTTCACTTTCATTTCAAACAGTAATGACTTAAGTAAGTTTTCCCATGAAATGTAACAGGTGAATAAGCTTTAATTGTGCATAAATCTCTGAATGGAAAAGAGCAGTGTCAAAACATCTCCTTTCGAAATGTAACAGCAAACAGGAAAACAAAAGGCATTCACACAGAGAAGCAGAGCCGGAGCACAACCAAAATGTTCTTCCGCAAAATGCGTGCAGTTTTAGTCTTTAACCGCTAGAGGGCAAAAATTTGCATAGTGTAGCACAGTGTAGCTAAACATTACAAAGATCAACTCGCAATGCTTTTAGGAAACGCAGCCCAGCTCAAATAAGATTTTCCATTAGTTTTCCACAATCATTTTAATCAGTGTTATAAATCTTAAAAGATTATCTTTTCATGACATAATGCTTGACTCACTAAATTATGATTGTAATTACATGGCTTTTAAATCTGCTTATCAAATGTTTGACAACCACAATAAGTTTATATAACTTGAACTGATCTGAATGAATTTATGACAGGGACATCCAGTGTGGCAAGAGCATGGAGTGGCACTTTCGATGACCTGATTGAAAATAAGATTGCCAATTATTTGAGTAAAAATACGCCAATGAATTTACCTGGCCTCGCTCCCTACCCGGACTTCTTTGCTGCTGGACTTATCGTGGTTTTGGCAGGCAAGTAAGATCTACAGCAAATGTAGTGTAATGTAGTGTTGTAGTGTCAAAAAAATTAGGTATGTTAAAATACAGTCATTTGAATCAACATGGGTTAAATGTATGTTGATTGTTGTTCTCAGGTATCCTTGCATTTGGGGTGAAGGAGTCTGCCATTGTCAATAAGATCTTCACAGCTATTAATATATTAGTTCTGATTTTTGTCATCATTTCTGGATTCATCAAGGGTGACCTTGGAAACTGGAAGATAACAGAAGAGGAAATTTGGAACTACACAGTAACTGCGTATGTTGCATTATGAAATTTACAGAGCATTTTTGTGGAAATGGTAGATCTTTTGGCTGTATGTTTTAGATTAACAATGTTAAACAAAATAAACTGGAATATTTAAAGCAGGGGTGTGAAACTCTGGTCCTGGAGGGCCGCAGCCCTGCAGAGTTTAGATGCAACCCTAATTAAACACACCTGATCCAACTAATCAAGTCCTTCAGGCTTAATTGAAAACTGCATAGTATGTGTGTTGGAGCAAGGTTGGAACAAAACCCTGCAGGGCTGCGGCCCTCCAGGAACTGAATATGACACCCCTGATTTAAAGACTTTGAACACACATTTAACACTGAATTACTTTTTACAATACCTACTACACTTAAATGGTTTTAAACATTGCTTTTTTTTTTTCTTTTCTTTTTTTTTTTAATAGGAATCTCTCAATCTCAAATGAAACTTTATCCAGTTTTGGAAGTGGAGGATTTTTTCCGTTTGGTTTTGAGGGAACTTTTGCTGGAGCCGCTACCTGTTTTTATGCCTTTGTGGGATTTGACTGCATTGCAACCACAGGTAACAAAATTCATTTTCCAAAACTGTATGCTGCTGTTGTTGTTGTTTTTTCCCTGTTCATAGTGACCGTGTCTGTCAGGCTGTAAAAAACAAACAAACAAACACTACAACATATTTGCTGTAAATCTTACAAAACCACGATAAGGCCAGCAGCAAAGAAGTCTGGGTAGGGAGCGAGGTCAGGTAAATTCATTGGTGTATTTTGAAGTCATATATAGTATAAGGAACAGGCCAAAATTACTTACAGATATCTCAAAGTTGTTGGTGTTAATCGAGCAACTGGTGCTAATTTCCTTCATTACATGACAAACCCTAATTAACGGGCGGGCTGCTCTGGGGTGATTGAAAAAGGTTTTTGTTGTATTGCCTTGGTTATGTTGTTAAACATGTTATTATAACAGTGGTATACCTACAGCTAATATTCCTTCAAATTTTGAGCAAAGAAGATTAACAATATTTCAGAAAAAAAAACAAGTTTTTAATAGATTTCTCTCTAATTATGCTCTCCACTACATGTATGTACATGTATGTATACCGTTATCAAACTGATAAAACAATCCCTGTTCACATGGATCTGCAAAACTAAAAATGATGAATTACGCATGCCAGGCCAGTAGTTGGCGACGTCACTTTGTAAAGAAACACGACGCTCCTGCGCACATATGCTGAACTGAACATGTAATAAACATGTGCATGCATCACTGTTTTTAGAAATGTAACTTTTTTCAGGCCCCCAAAATGCCATTGTCACTTAAATGAATGGACAAACCGGACTAAAGGCTATTTAAGTTCCTGAATCATTATACAGATTGTTACCACAACTGTTACACATATGGCTTAAGATGTCAAGGAATATAATACTTGTTATGGTACTTTTAGTGTGTGTGTGTGTGTGTGTGTGTGTGCGTTTTGTCTTGTTTGGAGTTTGGCAGTCATGGTCACTTTGATCTTTGATTTGTCACTGTATAGAAGACAGCACCATGAAAATTATTGAACAAAAAATGTCCATAATATATACAAAAAGCATAGCAGGAAACATACAGTAGCGATAAGGTATAATTTACTAGTCTAAATTATTTCAATTATTATGTCTCCTGTATCTAGGTGAGGAGGTCAAAAACCCACAGAAGTCTATCCCTATAGGAATTGTGGCTTCTCTTCTCATCTGTTTCTTGGCTTATTTCGGAGTTTCGGCTGCTCTCACCCTCATGATGCCCTACTATCAACTAAACGTTCAGAGTCCCTTACCTGTAGCCTTTACCTATGTGGGCTGGGATCCTGCAAAGTATGCTGTGGCTGTTGGATCTTTATGTGCTCTTTCAACAAGGTGAAGCAACACATGTTGACCCATAAAACACTTTCTATGCTAGACTGTTAGGACTATAAAAAGCAGCTTTACGTGATCAGTAAGAAGATAGTAGAGTAGATGCTCATAACTAAAAAGGAAAGCTGTTCATTGGTTCGGTAAAATTAGCATCATAAAGTCAAATGTAGTATGCATAATGCAGGACTCTATACTGCCAAACACAGTTGTCAAGGATTGATGTTGATGCAGGATAGAGCAGAGCAGAAGTTAATTATTTAACATGTTGTGGTCGAAACCACAACGTGTTAAATAATTGTTATTGTTAGTTTGGCTCTTTAGTCTACTAAATCACCAGTACATCCAGGTTCTCTATGACAGATAAGTGTTTAAGAACTTACAGTAGTTCTATAAATGTACACAGTGTGTATATATAAAAGTGAAGCAAACTTGCAGCTAAACTTGACAGTTTAAGATCACAATGCAAAAAAGAACAACTATGAAAAAATAGCCTCATCAGCATGGGGATGACTCTTATAGCTATTAAGCGTTATTTTATCAAAACATGCAAAATTGTAAAATAAATTATTACAAAGTTAAACTACTGTAACATTAGTGTAATGCAATTTGTTTACTGTTTAACAGTCTGCTGGGATCCATGTTTCCTATGCCTCGCGTCCTGTTTGCTATGGCCAGAGATGGGCTGCTATTCAAACCACTGAGTAAAATGAGTTCCAGACAGAGCCCTGTCATCGCCACACTCTGTTCTGGAATAATAGCAGGTAATTGTCTTTGAGAACACATACCAGTAATACACCATGATCATAGTAACTCATCTACATGACATACCTTAGACCAGGGGTGCCCAACCCTGTTCCTGGAGATCTACCTTCCTGCAGATTTTAGTTCCAACCCTGATCAAACACACCTGTATGTAATTATCTAGTGCTCCTTCAGATCCTAATTAGTTGGTTCAGGTGTGTTTGATCAGGGTTGGAACTGACCTCTGCAGGAAGGTAGGTCTCCAGGAACAGGGTTGAGCACCCCTGCCTTAGACAACCTAACTACTACTCAGAGAAAGATATTTAAGGCTGTCCCAAAGGCTTAAAGTTGAATATACAGTATAGCATTGTTTCTCAACTCCAGTCCTCGGGGCCAACTGCTCTGCACATTTTGTATGTTTCCCTCATTTAACACACCTGATTTAGATCATCAGCTCCTTAAGAGAAAGATCCATTAATTTAATTGAGTGTGTCAGTTTCAGAAACATACAAAATGTGCAGAGCAGTGGGCCCTGAAGACTGGAGTTGAGAATCACTGCAGTATAGTACATGTAAATTTGTTGGTCTTCATTTAGTTTTTATTCAATGAGTGTTTTTTTTTTAGCAATACTGGCCATGGTGTTTGACCTGAAGGCTCTAGTAGACATGATGTCTATAGGAACGCTCTTTGCCTACACCCTCGTAGCCATCTGCATCTTAATTCTTCGGTAAGCTTCAAAGACAATACATGATAACATAAATAATACAAATATATAAATATCCGGTGAATAGTATTGTCACTCACTCACTGTTTGGACTGTGTTTTCTGTCTTTGCACCAGTTCTCTCTGTTGTTAATTGATTAGTCATTTAGTACAGCGGTGTAAACCTCATTAGTACTAGTATTTATCCATTGTTGAGGGAATACTCATGGAATTTAAGGGTATGGAAGGGAATCCTGCTCACCCTCCTGCCACTAAGACTGAGTGTTTACTGGACATGGACATTTTTCAGTTTGGAGAGTTTGAGAATTTGCTTCTCCTGAACCCACCTGATTCTGTTCATCTGTCTGACTGGTCCTGCCCAGACTCCCTCTCCCGCCTCTTCTCCAAACTGCACTTTTTTTGGATTTTGTGTATTTCTCCATTCTCCTCAGTCACTTCTACTGTCCAGTCATCTCTGTTCTCCGTCAGTGGTGGGGCTCTATCTTGGGCCTGCCAAGAGTCCATGTGTGGTTTTCCCCTAGACTGCCTTTATTTTTGTTTTGTCTTTATCTTGTTTAATCAAGTAATGCATTTAGATTTTTATGATGGATTTAATAAGCCCCTTAAACCATGGCTGCTCACTGAGGGACGCTGTGTTAATTTTCATATGTGGCCCTCCAGTTAAATAGCTCAATATGGGAAAGGGGGGAAATGAACACAGTCACCTTGTTGCCACTCAGATCCTCATCATGCTCACCACAAACCTTTGAGCATACACCTACGACTTCAGCCAGAGGCCTAGTCAGTCCTGGAGCCAGTGCCTGCTGCTTGTTGGACCCTTCCTCCTTGTTGGATTCCCTGGTTTTGTCCAGAATCTTAGAATTTCCTTCTCCGTTGGTCTTTTCCACCTGTGCCCTTGCAGTCCATTACCCTGCCTTGCCTCGCTGATCCCTCAGCTCCGGTATGGCTCTACAGTCACTTGTCTCTACGATGGTCCTCCTGCCTTCCAGCTCCACCGGGATCTCCTGTCTTATCAGCCTCGCCATGGTCTGTCAATCCCCTGGTTCTGGTCAATCCCCTGGACTTCTGGTCCTTTGACTGTGCCTTGGTGTCACAGTGGTCCTCCATTATTTTTTTTGTCTCTGCCACAACCCACCACATCCGTAACCCCTAAACAGAATACATATGAGATGGGAGGAAAATAAATATTTCAGTACTTTCGCAGTTATATTGTTGGGTAAATACACTGTATATAAATTGCAGGCATCAGGGAGCCGCTGTTTATATGCAGGCATTGAAACTGCTTCTAAATGCACGATTGTTTTTTTACTTTCACTTTCGAGATTTGCAATCACAACTACAGCATTTGTTACATTTTTATCAACACAGGTACCAACCAGATCTGGCTGAGATCAGTGAGAAACCAGAAATTCAGAAGAAATGGAATCCTTTTCGCCCCCCTAAAAAACCTTCTGCTAAAACTTCTAAACTTGTATCTATGCTGACCGTGCTTACCAGTGAGTTTCACTTTTTATTATTTCATGCTTGCATCTGATGAGTAAATGTATGATTATGTTGAGTAGCTAGTGCTTCCTTAAACTGGAACTGCTGGCAGTATTTCTATTTTCTCTTTTTCACATCTTGTCAAAGGCAGAAAACATTTAGGCCTATGCAACTATAAAAAAAGAGGATGTAAATTAGCATGTAATCTACAGTATACTGTATTTGCTATTTTTCGTACAGAAAATGATGGAAAATGTGGTTTAGTCTCACAAGCCTGTCTTCTTGTAAACCAACTAAATAAATACTTTCTTCTGACAAGCTTTATCGCTTATCAGTAGCACACAAAATAAATGCTAAATTGTAAAAATTGAGCCACTGCAACTCTCAATCATTTGAGCACGTACATAGTTAAAGTACTGTAGTATAGAAGCAAATCATCTAACAAAAAAATGAGTCCTGCACATTGCTAGAGCTTGCAAATTTTACTAAATGTTTCAGTCTTGTGACCTTCATTAGGTATTGTTTACAAACAGGAAAGAAAACTCACCCAAGTTTGAAATACAAAGCAGCCAGAGAGAACAACATAAAAAAAATCAATAATAGCCAATGACATACCAGGACAAGAAAGTTAAACCTAACCACTTAACCTAATTTTATGCTAAAATGATTTCACACTAACATGCATTCTACATTTCATTTCTACATTTCTAGTGGTGTTTGCGGTTATCCTGAGTGTGGCCATCACAAAAGGTGTACAAGCTAATGTGATAGCGGAGTGGTGGATGATTCTGATTATCACTTTGGTTTCGGTGGTGTTTCTCTTGACTATCATTATTATTTGGCGGCAACCGCAGAATACTACCAAGGCTGCATTTATGGTAAGCTGTCACTCACTGGACAAAAAAGGCAACAACATTTTAGCATCAAGCAATACATAAAATGTGCATAGATGTGTTGCTTTAACAGTGGTTCTCAAGTGGTTTTGCTTCAGAGCCCAGATTTTACATTTGACAAGCCAATTTAGTACCAAAATGACAAAATCATTAAGTAAAAAAAGCTTAATTAAACTTACTCATGAAATGTATTGATACCTAGGTCTACATAATGTAATTCTTATAATAAGGCTAAGGGTCCTGAAACATTACATTCAGTACACACTTAAGTATTTTCTAATAAAGTGTATTATTTCTAAGTACTCTTTTTAAAAGTATGCTAAAGTCTACTAAGGTACTTTTTCAACAGGGATATTACTGCACTGAAATCCAACAGTTGAGAACTGCTGTTATTAAGAACATGGCAATGTTGTGTTAAGAATTACTGGTCCTCAGAAACATTTTCACATTTTCCTGTAGGTCCCACTTGTGCCACTGCTCCCTGTTTTCAGTACATTCATTAATATCTACTTAATGGTCCAGCTGGGGGGTGAAACATGGATTCGCTATGCAGTGTGGATGGCAATAGGTAAGACAACATGAATATTTAGAATATATTAGAGTCATATATATGCAAGAAAATAATTCAAATTAAACACCCACAGGAAATTAGTATGAGGAAGTAGTTTGGAGAATAAATCTGGTTAATCACAAATGAGTCAGCAAACCTGTTACCATATTACTTAAAATGTTTCAGTCTAAAAGAAATAATGTTATATGAATGGATAAATATACCATATGATTTTGGTTTGCCATATTCATTATGTATCCAACTGTTGCATTTATGAACACTGTCCAGAAAGCTTTATTTGACCAGGATTCACAATCAGGATGTGTTCTGTGATAAATGAATATCATTGGCAGGAGCGCTTTACCAATTTTATCCAAACATTTGACATACAGTATATGCACATTTCAGTGTAAACCAGTCACTGTATATAATAATTGTATTTCCTAATGAAACATAGGCTTGCTCATCTACTTCTGTTATGGAGTGCACTTCAGTGTACAGAAGAAACGGAACCAGATTTCCAAACATCCCACTGATGTTGAGACAACTGATGTTACATTGGAGGACGAGAAAAAAATTGGATGTACTACACCAACGCTACAAACCAAGTTTTAAAGCTGACACTGATGTCCAGTGCTTTGTTAAAAACTACAATAGTTTTTTTTTGTTTTTTTTTTTTTTTACTGAAATTTGAATTAAAAGAATATATTATAAAGTATAAAGATGAATTTGTAACAAATTATAAAACAAGATGCTGAACACAGATGCTGACCGACGTGTATACTCTCTATGTGATGAAAGCATGAAACTTAAGGGTATATATAAGAATTACTCAGTGTTAGTAGTTAATAAGCTGTTATTTTATTATATATTTATTATTCTTTTTACTAATCATAAAGCCTATCAATAACACAGAAAATCTGGTATTATGCAAACCTATGACATTCAAAATGTGAATGTTCAGTTAAAACATGTATATAAATGGCCTTAGCTAGCAAATATCATTGCACCAAACCATGTTATTTATAGTTGGTTATGGTGAACAATATATTATTTATCTGTAAAAAAAAAAAAATGACTATGAACTTTTTTCTTGTGTGTGTGTTCTTCTAGTTGAGCTTGAAGATGCGGTGTAAGTGTAAACCCAATGAAATATTAAAAAACTTTGTAAGAGAAATGTGGGCATGTTTGGTCTTATGTAGTATTTTCCAGGCCTCTGTTATGACTGTTATTGTACTAACCTTTGAATTGTATATTAGACAATGTTTCCAATACCCTATTCATTGTTGAGTGTCAATAAATATATATGCATATGCAATATTTACAATAATTTCTATAAGAATAAAAACAAACTTTAACTGTGGAAATTGTAACCAAGTGTACCTTTAATTTTGCAATCAGTGTGAAAGAAAGGATACCATTATATGCCTTATCTGTCAGGGTGTGTAAAAGAGGACCCAAATACAGAACTGCTGTTTATTGACAATAGAGGCAATGACAGAGGGTGAATTATCTGGGCTAGTCAGAGAGAAAACGAGGAAAAGAACAGGACTAATAAAGTATAGGACACCATACTTGGCCATACATCATGTCCTTTCCTTTCCTTTCCTTTTTTTTTCCTTTCCTTTCTTTTCTTTTCTTTGCTTTTTCCTTTCCACTCTATGGACTCATGCCTCCTCTTATTCCATCTCTGCTCGACCACTCCAATCCTATCCTCTATAAAGATGTATATTAGGTCTATAAATCATCTAGAGTAATAGTTTTTAGACTAGTAGTAGGTAGTAGACCTCCCCAATTAGAATCTCCTTAGCCCAAGTTGTCTCTGGTACAGAATCATTGTTCCTTCCCTGCTCATGAGGTGAGATAACTCATATCTTGCCCTGAGGGCCTCCTTGAGATCTGAGCTCCCTGTGACCGCTCTGCAGTATCGTACTAAGCTTCAATTCTCGTTGAATTGAGTAATTCTGCTCTTGGAATCCTGCTTTTTCAGGCCCACTATCTAATCTCTAATCGAACTAATCTCTCCTCTCCTCATGAGTATCTTGAGTTTCCCCTGAGTAAGAGTGTGATGGTACTCCCTTCATTCTGAAGGCCTATTATTGAGTACTCACTCTGAGGAGCCCTAATCATGTGCATAAATGGCTATGGGTCCTGTCTTGTTTTTGTTGCTGAACTGGCATTGCTCGCCTTACGAAAACAATGTAATTTAAGTGTGCTATTAGTATACTTCTTTTAAACTAAAGATTGAAAAGTACACTTTTAGTCTAGTTTTCATGTACTTCTCAGAAATATACTTAAAATGACATTTAAGTATACTTGACTTATACTTAGAAAAAGTCTAAATATATTTGAGCTATACTTGTGCTCTTAGAATCTGTGTTTTCATTGTTATAAAAACACAAGAGAAGAATAAACAGATTCTTCCATATGTAATCTAACACGATCATCAGACATAAAACAGCATCAAAACTGTGCAACGCTATGGAATAAAATGTTGACCAATGAAGAGGTAATAACGATTGTCAAGCTTTGGAGTGTTGATCAACTCATCTACGTTTTGATTATATCATTCTGAATCGAATTCATAGTATTTTTTCTCAGCTTTTTGTTCAAAATGTTTATTTGCTGTATTTTTTATTTATGAAATGTACCCACATTCAGGCATTTATAAAAAAGAATGCATGAAGCTAGAATACAATGTTTTTGTTTACAAGCAGATATCCTGTTCTTTCTTTTGATACTTTGTATGTTCAGATATTCATATAACAAAATATATACAAATTAATACCTAGAAAGGGACATAGTAGTATACTTAAAGTATGATGTAAAGTTCACTTAAAGAAAACTTATGAATATACTTGCAGTATAAAAGTACTGAACTAGTATTTTACTGAGACTACAGTAGTCAACATTTGAAGTGAATAAAAAAAAGTTAATCAGAGACTTCAAATGTTGACTACTGTATACTTCAATCAGCATACCTGGTGAACCATCACCAGCTCCATTTTGTTTGAGAACAGCATGGATAGACCAGTACTATACCAGCATAAACCAGTCTGGACCAGTACTATACCAGCATAAACCAGTCTGGACCAGTACTATACCAGCACTACCCAACATAAACTACCACTATACCAGCATAAACCAGCCTAGACCAGCACTATACCAGTGTACACCAGCCTGGACCAGCACTATTCGAGCACTAACCAGCATAAAATAGCACTATACCAGCCTGGACCAGCATTAACCAGCATAAACCAGCTTGGAATCCATGCTGGTTTATACAGAATTTTTCAGCAGGACAGTGCTCCCTTCTCTCTAGAGGGTTGGCTTTGAGCATGCTGCTCCCAAGGCGAGTGTCTGAGTTGCCCTCTCATTTTTGAGAATCGAGTTCTCCGCTCCCTGGAGCTTACAATGCCTAGTTTTACTACGCACAATCTCATCTGCATATCATTTTCACACATATTCCCATCCACCGCGTTTAACACCAAAAGCTTCAAGACATTAAGGAAATATGAGTTACGGACTATAAACTACATCTTTTAGCTATTTTAGTGGAAACAGACAGGCCTGTATTTATTGCAGGTGTAGGCTACTGTCTGACTCGGTGCGTCATTGTCAGATATTTTAAAAAGGAAATGAGCAAATCTTAGCGTTTTTTTTTTCCCCAGTTGTATCCTTTAAATACATTGGTATTTTTCATAAATATTGTGGAGATGCCTACACACGACATCAACACTTCCATGCAGCAGCGGTTGTACAGTAAGCTATTATCAGCTTATGGACAGTTCGACCACCAAATCCAGCAGTGTCCACCATAATATCGAAAGTAAGCGTGCATCACTGACCACGAGATCTGCAGTTTAGATTAAAAATAAACTACTGTGCACCTATAGCACTCCTCGCCGTCATTAAAACATAGCATGCCACAGGAAAAGTGATCAAGGGCGTCCATTACAAATATGTCTAAATTCATATAATTTTTGTTTAACTTCTGCGTAATGATTTTATGCAATTTCTGTTGATCTCCACTAATGGTAGTGGAATACTCAGTGAGTTTTAAACCGTTGTTTACTTAATTACTTTTCTCACTCCAGGAAAAAATGCATGGTCTAGAATGTCCATACGGTGTGTACATATTTACTCCAAGTTTATTTTTTACAAATCCCGATATGTGCATGGAAAATTGTACATATCATGCCCATTTTGTGCATACGCAGCATTTATAAATGAGACCCCAGGCTGTTAGCAATGTTCCCTCTAATTAATTTTCTTTTTTTCCTTACAACCAAAACTTTTCTATATGGGGAGAACATTTTGGCCACCTGAGCAAAAACATTCTTTATACTAGACCTGTACAGTGCACACATAAAAAAGTGTGTAACTTTTATCTTTAATGTGCTATTTTACTCTTGATGTAACTAAATGATGCACATTTTAGGTTACCTGAGAATTATATTGCTCATGAATTTCTTTTTTGAAGAAATGTATTATGTTTATAATATAATTCTAATATAATTCTAATATAATATAAAATATAAAAACATAATATATAATATAAAAACAAACTGAAGCACTTAAACTGATAGAATTAAATAGAAAACAAACTGAAGCATTTAAACGGAGATCTGTAAGCTAAATATTAAAAAAATAATAATAATAAAAAAATTCTTATATAGTTATGTGTACATGCACACAGCTTAAAGGGAACATATTTAGCTACCTGTGAGATTGTAATAATCCTGACCTCCTGTGCCCTTCTCATACTAACCTGAAAAGTAGACATGACATAAGTCTAGCCTAGAGAATCATAGGACATGATGTACTGTTGTTTCCTGAAGGGTGTGATGTTTGATTTCACTTCTTCATATTTACCATATAAATGTTGAAGTCTTCCTTTATTAAATGCCTTTGAGTGAATTACACCTTTTCTGTGTGTGATCATTTCAATGGTCCAGGATCCTGACTCTGTGCTCCATCGCTCAACTAGAAATCGAATCTCGGCAGTTAAGTTAGATATTAAATTCTAACACTACCCTTTTAGGGTACTCTTCCATTTGAAAGCTCAGCTCCTTTAGGCCTATAAAGCAGTCATATCAGATTGTTAGGCCACCCTTCAACCTTCCTGATGGACTGTGAGCAACAGTGCCCCCTCATGGCTTAATGGGTCACCTTGAACACGTTACTCTCAGGAGTTGTGTTAAGTGCAAGGTCGAGTATGTGAGTCCTCCTCTTACTTAGACTCGAGTACTCCGCTCCCTAGAGCTCCATGAAGCAGTTATACCAGGTCGCTAGGGCTCTTCATGGCCTCTTCATCCCATCTTATGGGAACCCTTACCAAAAAAAAGTACACTTCACGTTTATTTTTTTAAGTATAGGGCAGGGCAGGAGGATTGAGAGGGCTCAGTTTCGATTTCTTCGCCCTCCTCAGACATCTCCTGCTCTTCCTGGGCAGAACCCAGCAGAGCACTAGTTGCTGGATCAGATGATGTCAGGGAAATTGCATAATCGTCATCCAGCAGCTCGTCTGCTGCCGATGAGCGTGAAAGGGAAGGCCCCTTCTTTAACTCATCGGCTAAATCCGCCTGCGATCCCCACGGGTCCTGAACCACTGGGAGCAGATGGCTGCCCCTCCTTTTTCAGAAAGAGAGACCGACGAGAGCAGAGCTTTTTCATCGAAAAACACTCGCAGTGGACGCAGATAGAACATTGCGTGAGTGCACTTTACCCAAACAAAAGACGCAAAGATTGTGCATGTCACAGGTGTTAAATAGCAAGGACATGGATCCACATACCTTGCCATACCAAAAGTGGACATTTCTGTAGAATGACCCACACGTTGCCACACGAACCACATTTTTGTGGCTATTAATATGTTTAAATGATTCCGAATAGAGGCAGTGATGTTTCATATCATATTTCCATTTATTATAGATATACATAAAGTGCAGATAACCAGAGTAGCCAAGGCGAGCTGAGTAACATTATTAAGTACGCTATTGTTCCATTTGTAGAATTACAGAACCTGCGTCCTCCCATCCTCGGGAGTTTGCGCTCACCTATTTAATATTTATGTAATAACTATGATCTTTTTTGCATATCCTCTCATGGTCTTTCCTGTGTTCTGTGGCAGAAGACCAGACCTGAATAAAATACCACACCAGACAACATGGAACAACACCAACCCCATAACCCAAGCACCTTCGAGGAAATCATTCAAGCCCTTCTATCGGCACTCCCTCCGCTTACTGGTACCGCATCTGCCTCCTCCAGGCCCATGGCCTGGCCTGCTATCTCCTATCTCTGGTGAGGTGATGGATTGTAGTGGTTTTCTGTTACAATGCTTGCTGTATTTCGAGATGTAGCCCCATGCCTTCACCAGCGAGTGAGTTATGATGACGTTGTTGACCTTGAGAGCTTCATACAGAAGGCCATCAGAATTTCACAGCACCTCACCGCTTGTAAGGAAAATCAACCACTCCTTTTGCCAGCCTCACCAGTTCCATCGTCTCCAGCACCAGAGCCAAAGCAAACTGACACATACCATTTCACCCGTGTGGAGCACAATAGACAGATTACCTCTGGTCTCTGTCTACTGTGGAGCTAGTGGCTGTTTAATTATTAACATCTGCTGTGTCCGTCCTCCACACCCAGCGGCGAATACCATCCATTTCAACCCTCAAATAACTACACTTCTTGCTTGACCATACGGTTAGCATCTCCTCACCAATCCATTTCAGCTCAAGCCCTCATCTACTCCGGCTCCTCTGGGAACTTCCTCTCATTGACCACTCTGCATCAGCTCCAAATGTAACAAAAGACTCCAAATGTAACAAATATCCTCACCATTCAAGGAAATCCACTGGGCTGTGGCAAGGTGCTCTTCCGATCCCCCAACATCACGCTCTGCATCGGGTGTCTACATGAGGAGACCATCTCTTTACTGGTGCTGGACATTTCCACAGACTCCCTGCGTCAAGGTGGCCATCTGGAATATTTGGTAGACTGGGAGGATTTCGGGCCTGAATAAAGGTCCTGGGTGCCTCGATATGATATCCTAGACCCATCACTTCTAAAGGATTTCCACCGTCTTCATCCAGACCACCCAGTACCTAGAGGCCGTGGCTGCTCCAACGCCGGCAGCGCCGGTACTGTCATGGAAACACCAGACTCCTCAGACCCCATCCATGAACCAGTACGCTCACAGTCAGCTGATTACTGATACTATGCACCTGTCACCGCCTAATCAAGACTGGTTTAAATACTCACTCACCTCTCACTCTCGCTGTCCGGGCTTGAAGTCTCTACCTGACTCCACACCTTACCTGCGATCTCCTTCTTCGTCTGCTTCATCAAATCTCCTGTGGAAAGAGAAAAGGAAAGGAAATGTGATCTACAGCTAAGTCTAGAGAAACCTGAACTTTGCATTACCTACTCACCTGCTGCCAGCCTGTGTTGTTCCCTGCTGATTCCTGAAAATAAATATTCATTTATCTCACAGGCATATCCTCTGTTCTGTGACAAGTATATTTTAAAAACTTACATACAGTCAAAAACTTAACATACATTCAAACCAAAATTTATTCAGGCACCTTAAACAATCCTCACAATATCACAGTTTATTCACTATAGTTTAGAAAATGGCAATAAAATATGACAAGAACTCAGAGTTAAACTGTGTCAGAACAAATTCATTTTGATAATGCCAGACAACTTTGATAGAAAGGTATGTACTGAATTACAATCAACCAAAAATTCAGACAACTGTTAGTATGACAGTATTTAAACAACTATCAATACGTTGTTGAGCAATGACCAAGCAATGCTAAATGTTGTTCAGTCTGTGTAAAAAGGTAGCATTAGCAATTAAAGAAAAAACACTTAAGCAAAACATGGTCAGGTCAAAGTGTCTGAAAAATTTTTGGTCCCAAGTTTTACTGGTAGTCCACTGTATGAAGAATTTTTGGGTATAATATGTCACAGTTTAAGCAGTCGTACAAATACATAAAGACAAAAAATGTAGCAGTAGCAGCACTTAAAATATACATCTACATATTTATAAGCATATTGTCAGGGGTCGTGGGCGGGAAGGAGGAGCAAGGACAAGGAAATGCTGAACACGTACTTTATTAGAATAATCCAAAAACGGGAACAGGAACAAACAGGAACAGCAGGGGAAACCACACGCCAACACGACAGAAACTAACATAATACGACATTAAGAACGGACAACCAAAAAAGGACACAGGAGGGAAAACCAACAAAACAGTCCACAGGGGTGTGACATTACTCCTCCCGTAAGGCACGTCTCGCGCCGTAACAAATACACCGGGGAAGGAGGTCGCTCTGGCGGCACAGGACGGCGCTCTGGAGGCGCTGGCACAGGAGGCGGCAGGAGGGCACTCTGGAGGGCGCTCTGAAGGCGCTGGCACAGGAGGGCACTCTGGAGGCGCTGGCACAGGAGGGCGCTCTGGAGGCGCTGGCACAGCAGGGCGCTCTGGAGGGCACTCTGGAGGCGCTGGCACAGGAGGGCGCTCTGGCCGCGCACTCTGGAGGCGCCGGCTCTGGAGGGCGCTCTGGCGACGTGGGCTCTGGAGGGCGCTCTGGCACGGAGACCAACTGTGGTCTCTTCCTTCATGGTCATCTCCTGCTCTTAAACAAGAAAAATGTGACATCAGTAGCAGGGCTGTCCCTACAGATTGCAGTCTGAAAGGCGCCATTTTTAAAAGCCATTAGAGTAAGGTCAAACCAGAGGGTAAACATTAACCACCAAGGGGATCAAACATGTCGGCTCAGCAGTAGTCGGCAGAAGAAACCAATGCCATATGGTTGACATAAATCAAAAAATAAAAATTAGAAAGTGCCATCAAGCACATATATCAGAAGATACAAAAGTAAGAGTGGAAATGGTGACTTGAGAAGGAGTCAAAAAAAAAACAAAAAAACAAAGAGGCTAAGTACACTAACCCAGACTACCAATGTGTGGTTGGGATAGACCAGTGGTTCACAATTTCAGACTTTGTACCACCTCTCTACATGTTTCTCTTATCACTTCAGACATAATTGACCATAATTGTCCTGCGAAGTGGACAAGACAGATGAACCAAATTACATAATCAGACACGAGGGAAAACTAGTTCACACGAGGAATGAAAAACAAAAGTCCATGTAGTGATGACAAGGTGCAAATATCTGCCACTTGCACTAAATAGTATAAATAGCATCTAATATTATTGCCAAGAAAATACTGCTATTTACACTTAGTGTAATCTTTCGATATTTGCTCTTAGTGTAAATAGCATCTATCGCTATTGGCACTTAGTGCAAATAGCTGCTGCCAATAAATAAATAAATAAATAAAAATCATGGACTCTGTTCTGGGACATAAGCCAGCAAGTCAATCAACAGCAAGTCAATTCAGTGACTTACCTGCTTGACGTAATGTTTCTGCTGCAGCTAATATTGGTACATGTTCAACACTAGTAAGACTATATTCATTGTTTTCTAATGTTGTTAGTACATGTACTAACAAACTAGCTAGCTGGTAATCCAATAATTTACAGTAATCCAAAGCAAAGGTAAATGCAAATGCAAACAGGACAGACCATTAATGACAGTTGATCATCATTGCAAAGAAATCTCACAAAATTTGTTCATATAAATTTAGAGACAAGTACATTCATCTCATAAGAAAAGAAAAGTTCTCATCTTGAAAGAAAATAAGTTCTAAATACTCAGTGTTAATTTATACTAAATGTATGATTTAATTTTCCCCAACTCAATACAATTAAGTTAGAGTTAGGGCTGGATGATATGAAATAAAATTGAAATTTTGATTAACTGAACATTTTACCTTGATAACGATTACTGAACTGTTATTGTTATTATTATTTTGTTGTTGTTCATTGACAAGGTGGGATATCTTATTTCTAATGAAAGAGTGCATGTCTTTGTGAAAACTATTTATGGTTATTTATTGAATATTTTGACTAATTCAAAACAAATAAACACTACCTGTTTGAAATTAAAACAAATTTTAGATTTAATGTAAAAAGCAAGTTTACTAAAAAACATACTTGCATTTTTTGCAAATAAAATAAATGAGTATTTAAAGCAGGGAGGGTTTGGGTGTGGGTATTGTCCCATTTTAGCATCTGCACTTTAGTGTCTGCGATTAAAGAGGCAGGGGCTCGAGTCCCCCAGGCCCAAACCCTGTGCACGCCACTTCTGAACTTTATATCTTTGTGCATATTGTCAGCTCTGACAGCCTCCAGATGCCAGCTGATAAAAAAGATACATCATATTAATGTTAGCATATCCCACTTACTTCTTTTGGATTTGTTTATGAAAGAGGTCATATTATGCTTTTAGAATTTTAGTCAGTGTGTGGTGTTTGGGCATAAAAAAGATCTACAAAATTACAAATCTCAAAGTCCACTCCAAAGGGAGATATTTTGTTTTTAAAAATGCCCTTTTCAAGAACTACAACGAACGGCTCCTTTGGACGACAACGTTTGTTTTCCAGATGCTGTGATGTCCATTAGAATATTATTAAAATAAATTCCGCCTACGGAAATTCGAACGGTTGGGGGGCGGGTAGGGACGAGGTGGGGGATTAGCCTAACTTTAACGATGTAGCCCCTTATGAAAAATACGTTTATTCAAGTGTGCTATTAGCATACTTCTTTTAAACTAAAAATAGGAAAGTGTACTTTGTTTACTTTCATGCACTTCTCAGAAATGTGCTTTATGTACTTCTCAGAAAGATACTTAAAATGACATTTAAGTATACTGGACTTAGAAAAAGTGTAAATATATTTAAGCTATACTTGTGCTCTGAGAATCCATGTTTTCATTGGTATACTGTAGGGGGCATATTACACATCTACTGTACAGATTTTCCAAAACACAAGCGAAGAAGAAACCAAAACAACAGATGCTTCCACATGTAATTAACACAATCATCAGACATAAAACAGCATCAAAACTGTGTAACGTTGTGAAATAAAATGTTGACCCATGAAGAGGTATTAATGATTGTCATGCTTTGGAGAGTTGATCAACTCATCTATGTTTTGATTTGCTTTTTGTTCAAAATGTTGTTTATTTATTTCTTTTTTAATCTTATTTAATCTTATTTAAGTCTTTATTAAAAAAAAAAGAATGCATGAAGCTAGAATAAAATGCTTTTTGTTTACAAACAGATACCCTGATCTTGCTTTTGATGTTTTGTATGTTCAGATATTCATATAATAAAACACATATACAAATTAATACCTAAATAGGGACATAGTAGTGTACTTAAAGTATGATGTAAAGTTCACTTAAAGTAAACTTATGAGCATACTTGCATTATAAAACTAGTAGTTTACTGAGACTATACTTCAGTATACCTACTTTTAGTATAGTTGCAGTACAAACTAAAATTATAGATATAAACTAGTTGTGTGCTCAAAGTGTACTACTGTTATACTTAAAGCATATTAAATATACTTTTATAAACTAGAAAGTGGGCCAATTTAGTCCCAAGGAGTATTGAAATAGTACACTTACAAATATACTACTAGTGCACTGATATTTGTATATATACATAAAGTATACTTAAAAATAGACTTGAACTTTACTTAATAAATATAAGTATACTTAATAAAATAAACCTGAAGTATACTTCTTTTTGGTAAGGGACGCAGAAAGCCACTTCAACAAGCCGTGGTGTGGTGGGTATAAACACAAGCATTGACTCGAGTGGCAGCGATCTGCTCCTGTGGCCGTGTAGGAGTCTTAACACGCTGCAGACATGTGCAGTGTGTGGTAAGAGATTTATTCATCATACAGTGCAGATCAGTGCTTATAACGCAAGTGTTTTTTAAAGGGGACACTAAGTTCACTTTTTCATGTTGTTTGAACATTAATGTGTGTTGTCAGTGTATGTACAAATCTACCCTATAATGATGAAAATCCATGCAGTGGTTTTTAATTAATCTGTAAAAATAATATCCCCTTTTTCAAATCGAGCCGTTCTCAGATGCCTGTCGTTGTTGCGTCACACCCACAGAGGCCACTCCCACAATAGTTGATTGACATGAGCGTTTTACCTCAGATCAGCTGTAACAGTCCCACCTCTTTTGTTTCAATGCCGGAGCAGTGATGTAAATTAGACAAGAATATCTCAGATTGAGCGATTGAGGTGTTGTGTTGCTGGATGTAATAATGAACATAGTGGTCGTCATTTACTCCCGACATCTGAGCCGCTGAAGATGCAGTGGATTACGTTTGTTTGTGAAGGGAATGCGCCTCCCGATCTACATATATCCGTCTATGTCCACGCAAATCATTCGTGATCCAGCTTCACTTACAGCAGAAGTGAGTATAAGGGGTTTTTTTATGAATCTTTGCGATTGCCTTTCCTAATAAAGTGCTAGTTAGCAAGTTTAGCAGCTAAACGCAGCTAAATGTGGCTAAAGTAAAAAGGCTTGTCACACAGAGAGAAGAGAGGGGCGGGGCGAGCAGAGCTCATTTGCATTTAAAGCAGCCTCGACCAGAATGAGATGATTTTTGCAGAGCTGATTTTGACAAGGTAAAAGGGTGTTGTTTTACACTACCATTGAGAATTTTTAACCAAAGTATATTATAGATTTTCATTAAGACCCTAAAGAATCATATCAACTTGTGGAAAATGGGCATCCGATGACCCCTTTAAAATACATAAACTTGCACTAGACTAACCTTACCAAAAAGAAGTATACATCAAGTTTATTTTATTAAGTATACTTAAGTAAATTTCAAGTATATTATTAAGTATACTTTATGTAGTAAGTGTACAAATGTCAGTGTACTAGCAGTATGTTTGTAAGTGTACTATTTCAATACTCTGGGACTAAAATGGCCCACTTTCTAGTATATAAAGGTATACATTTAAGTATACTCTAAGTGTAACAGCAGTAAACTTTGAGTACATAACTAGTTTATATCTATGTTTTAATTTGTACTGCAACTGTACTAAAAGTGAACTTATATGTATACTAATACTAATTAAATACTTGTAGCATCTTTAGTACACTTCGAAGTATAGTTTCAGTAAACTACTAGTTTAGTAGTTTTATACTGCAAGTATACTCATAAGTTTTCTTTAAGTGAACTTTTCATACTTTAACGAAGTCCAATTCCAAAATAAAGATTCACATATAATGTAATCACCCCCTTGTCATCCAAGATGTTCATGTCTTTCTTTCTTCACTCGTAAAGAAATGATGTTTTTTGAGAAAAACATTTCAGGATTTCTCTCCATATAATGGACTGATATGGTGCAGTTTAAATGCGGCTTCAAACGATCCCAAATGCGGTTGTAAACGATCCCAGCAGTGGAAGAAGGGTCTTAACTAGCGAAATGAAAAAATACAATTTAAGTACATTTTAATATCAAACGCTTGTCTTGTCTTTCTCTCCCTGAACTCTGTGTATTCTGGCTCAAGACAGTTAGGGTCAGGCTTGTGCACAATTCCGAATTTCAGAATTGGCCGCCATTTAATTCATGAGTTGGAATTTGAATTGAATTGACTCCGCCCCACAGGAAGTTGAATTTGAATTGGAGTTGGAATGACAGGAAGTGGAATTAAATTCATGGCAATTCAAAGACATTCCACACAGTCATACAACAGAAAGAATGTGTTGAATCTCACATACAATTACATTAATTTTGTAATTTAATAGCATAATTTCATTACACATAACTAGTCACTCCTCAACCCTGCATACATTTTGTTCCAACATATAGATAATGATCAAATTCTTGAAATAAATTACTCCCTCAATGTTTGATTAGTTTTGTTCAAAATGTTGTTTTCATTTCAAAGTAATCAAATAACACAAAGTCGTTGTAAATGCAGTTGTCATTTATTCCAATGCAAAACTCATTGAGCAACACTGTTGCATCTAATTCTCAATAGCTCCTCAAATGTTTTATCATTGAGTCTGCACCGTTCTGGTCTGAATATCTTTCCTGCAACACTAAAGATTCTCTCAACAGGTGCAGAGGAAGCTGGTATGGCAGATGATTGGCTTTCCATGTAGGAAAACAGTTTTGGGCGTTTCTTTGGTTGAGCACTGCCATTCATGGTTGCATTCCCTTTTGGGGAGGCAGATTCAACTTTTGCATTGAGAAGGTTTTTGATTATTACCTGCTCTTCACCAATACACCAGTCCAACTTAAACCTTGGGTCGAGCGTGGCAGCCACCTGGAAGCATTCCATCTCTTCAAATTTTGTTAAACGGCTCTCAAGTGAGGATTGTAGAGTTGACACAAACTTTTTATTACCGGTCATCTTCATGTTTTTGATAGCATGCCTTAAGCCCCTGACACAAGGGATGATGAGGCTGGAGGTTACTATTTTCTCAGCCTGGCATCTGTCTGTAGCCTCCTCAAAGGGTTCCAATAGCTCACAAAGCTCCTGGATTATTTTCAGCTCATATGATGTCAGCTGGATGGGGCAATGGAGCTCAGCAAGTACATCACTTGGAACATTGAGAACAGACCTCAGTATCTTTAACTGGCTATTCCAGCGTGTGGCATTTGCAGGCCGAAGTTTGTGCCCTCCATCTAGGGCTTCAGTAGCTAGTGTGGACTTGTGACAAAAAGAAACAAGTTTTTGGACCTTGCCCAATAAGTTTTTTATGGAGCCAGCCTCATCCATGGCATCACGAACCACAAGCTGAAGGGTGTGGACAAAGCATGAGCTTCTCTCTGGTGGGAAGTAGACCATCTCCTCTTCAACATTCACCACTGAATGAGATTTTGTTCTGAATATTGTAATTTTGAAGAACATCCTCATAAATTTTACAAATGTTTTCTGCTGTATGCCTCCCTTTAAAACGCTGACAGCTCAGCATTACACTCTGCAACATGAAATCTATAATGAAATGGCCAGTCATTCCAAAAAATGATTTCATTGATCGGTTTGACCAAAGATCTACTGTCAGGCAAATATACTCGTTTTTTCCATCAGATTAATCAGATGTGATTTTACAGTAGCTAAGCGCTGAGGGATAAGATCCTGGCTGAGCGCTCTTCGGGAGGGCATTGTGAAGGAGGGTTGGGCCAAATGCAAAAGATTAATGAAATCCTTATTTTCAACAGTGTAGAGAGGGAGGAGACCATTTGCAATATATGTAACAACACTGTTAGTCAGAGCAACTTGTTGTCTATTAGTTGGTGACCACTTAGAGCTGGAACTCGCTGTTTCAGAAGGATTACCATGATCTTCACTCTGGTTTGGCTGGATTGTGTAACTGTTGGTTTCACAGTCCATCAAGATTTCCAGATGTTTCTTCTGTAGAAAAAAAGTCCCTCAGATCAATCTTTAAGAGAACAAATATTTCTATTAATTCCACAATTGACAAGAATTGTTTTCTTAATTTACAACAAGTCATAAGAAAAAAGAAAGTGTGCTTGCATGCTTTTAAACACATATCCAGTGTTGGGGGTAACTTGGGTATAACATAATATAATCACATTTGGCTGTAACGGAGTAATGTAACACATTAATGTTACTGTTGTGTTGTGAGTTGAAGGTGTGTTTAAGGCATTTAAGAGCTACAGTATATGCCAGGCTTTTGCTGTGTTGCACTACTGTAATGAGTAGAGTAATGAGTTACTATTCATAGAGAATAACAAGTAAGGTAATGCATTATGTTTTTTAAGTGAATAATGTGTATTACACATTCTTGAGTAGTGACCCCAACACTGATGATATCAAATATCAGTAGCATAATACCATCAAGAGATGGTTTTCAAAATAAAACACTGTCTGTCTGTTAACTTACTTGTAGATGCCTTTTGAAATTTGAAATAGCCTTGATGGAGCCACAGACTGGAGCACTGCAGTGCTTGCATATGGCTCTGTGGTTTCCTGGTGTTCTTGTTGGAATTGGTTCTTCAAAATGTACTAGTACAAATGACCTTTTAGGCCTGCTATTATTTTCCATGTTGCTGTTATTACAGGTGTTAAATCTATAAACGTTTGTAATCTGAAGTTGTAAGGGACTTCTGAAACTTAAAAAGTCCGGTGTTGACCATCAAATTGTGTAGAAAAGAAGCTTTCAAACAAATGTCCACCTCAAATTGTTTGGCAACCATTTTAAATACTTGGTTAAAGCAAAGCATTCTGGGATATGGAGTCACGTTCCATCGTGTTCCTCAAAATTACAATTCCAATAAATCAAACTTAATTATGTGTTCTGTGACTAGAGCTTTTAACATTCATTGCTGGGGGGAAACATTTCCTGTTAATGTAATCTGTACAAGTAGTTCAAACTAATATCATTTATAGAATATGTAATGAAATCATATCTGACATATATTGTAAAGCTTCATTGTTAAACACTTCACTTATGTATATGAAATTCTTTGAATTTGTATTGAATTGCAATTCTGCTTCCTTTAATTCAAATTCGAATTGTAATTCTAGATCCTGTTTTTGACATCAATTCAAATTCAATTCAAATTCAAGAATTGAATTGGAATTTAGGAGTCATTCTCAATTCAATTCTGAATTGTGCACAGGCCTGGTTAGGGTATGTTGAAAAACTCCAATCGTATTTTCTCCCTCAACTTCAAAAATCATTTCAAAATCATCCTACATCGCTGCAGAAGTACCGACCAAGCAAAATGAACATGCAAAGAAGATCAAACACCCTCAACCAAAAAGATAAAACAGCGATATAGGACGATTTTGAAGTTGAGGGAGAACATGAGATGGGAGTTTTTCGACATACTCTAACTGTCATGAACCGGAACAAAAACTGAGGTTGGGAAAAGAAAGACAAGACGAGCGTTTAACATTTAAAAAGTATTTGAATTGTAATTTTTAATGAAAATAACCAAAGGTTTCGCTAGATAAGACCCTTCTTTCTCGGCTGGGATTGTTTACAACTGCATTTGGGATCATTTGAAGCTGCATTTAAACTGCATTTTGGAAGTTCAGAATCGGGACACCATATCAGTCCATTATATGGAGAAAAATCCTGAAACGTTTCCCTCAAAAAAAAAACAATTTCTTTACAGCTGAAGAAAGAAAGACATGAACATCTTGGATGACAAGGGTGTGAGTACATTATCTGTAGATTGCTGTTCTGGAAGTGGACTTCTCCTTTAAGTATACTACTATGTTCCTATTAGGTATTAATTTGTATATATTTTATTATATTCCATAATGTTACAGTTTTTATGCTGTTTTATGACTGATGATAGTGTTAAAAACGTGTGGAAGCATCTGTTGTTTCGGCGTCTTCTTCACTTGTGTTTTCACTTCTTCACTTCTGTACAGAAGATGTGTTACAGCGCCCCCTACCATATAACAATGAATACATGGATTCTCTGAGAACAATATTGCTCAAATATGTTTAGACTTTTTAAAGTAAAGTATACTTAAATGTCATTTTAGGTATATTTCTGGGAAGTACATAAAGGATATTTCTGAGAAGTACATTAAAAGTAGACTGAAAGTATTCTTTCCTATTTTAAGTTTAAAAGATGTATACTAATAGCACACTTTAATAAACTTATTTTTCGCAAGGGTAGGCTAGGCTAATCGATGATGGTCTCATTTTCTGTAGCTGCTTTTTGAATAACTAAGGAAATGTAAGCATTATAATTAGTAACTTACAGTGTTTTTATTCAAATGTTGTCATGTTAAATACAAATTAAGTCATATTAAAAACATTAGGCTGTTTTAGCCTTATGCTGGAGCTGGTTTTGAGCAATCAAACTAAGTATGTAAATAATTAAATAAATTAGCTTGATAATATCGAGATTAGCACGATCTCGCAGGCTGACGATAGGACCCAACACTACTGTAGCATATTACTTACCCTCCATGCATCCTAGGTGCATATGACTTCCTTCTTTCAGACGAATGTAAACTTGCTAGTTAGCAAGTTTAGCGGCTAAATGCGGCTAAAGTAAACAGGCTCGTCTCTCCACAGAGAGAAGAGAGGGGCGGGGCGAACAGAGCTCATTTGCATTTAAAGCAGCCTCGACCAGAATGAGATGATTTTTGCAGAGCTGATTTTGACAAGGTAAAAAGGGTGTTGTTTTACACAACCATTGAGAATTTTTAACCAAAGTATAATATAGACTTTTCATTAAGACCCTAAAGAATCATATCAACTCGTCGAAAATGGGCATCCAATGACCCCTTTAAGATGTAAGCAGTGTAAGCAGCACTACCCACCCACATGAAAACAGCTGCACATGTAGCCGTATGGAGTTTATCATGGACTGTGAATGTGCAAATCACCATTTGCGTGCGAATCACTTTGGATATGCCTGTGTGTATTTTTAAGACTTTCCTGGCAATGAACTCCTCCCATGCGTGTCACTTATACTCTTTAGCCAGTCAGATTTGAGCTTGTCAATCGATGAATCATAACCCACTGTGGGCGTTCCTTCCTGGATGTTAAGTAATCAGCGCTAGACCACGATTCAGTAGAGGTATGTTTAGTTGATCGTTTTTAGTTAACTAGCCTAGTAAAAGTGTATTGTTTTATTTTTGCATGTTTACTTAAGTTTAAGAAGTTAAAGAGCTGCTATGACTACAAATAGTGTTACCAAAAATGTAGCTCTCTTGTTAGCCACAGTGTCCCATGTATTGGCCAAAACGAAGAATGAATTGTGCTCATTGCCCTGTTTTTGTGCAGCAATGCTTGTGGCCAATGTCCAGCTTTGACAAAAATTGAGAAAGAATCAAAAATCAAGAGAAACCAACAGCTGGTTTAAAGACGAGAGAACCACAATCACCACATCCCTCTACTTCTGATTCACCTGCAACACCAGTGACTGGTCCATCACCTCTCCCTCTTCCTGTGGTATAAATTGACCATCTTAAGCTTACATTTCCTACTTTTGGTAGACAGTCAGAAGATGCTATACCATTGCTGTATCTCACCCGATGCCAAAACTTACTACCTCTTACCGATGCTGACATCCAGGGCACTTTCCTGTCCTATATGGCACTTCCCGGGACTGGAAGAGCTCTCTGCAAGAGATTGAAGCCTTACTTAACTGACAGTTAATTAGTGAAAATCATTTTAAAGAACATTAAGCCTTACCTCGCTAGCCAGCTACGCAGTCAACGGCTTAAAAAAAGATTACGAACAGCAACAAAAACATGAAGGATGAGTGGGTTTCAAGCAACCCACATTCATGCCCCAAAGACCCATCTCCAGTCACCTGACAGATAACAACATTCACCAAAAAGACCCCAACAACCTGTAAGAAAACACCACCACCTGCAGCTGCTCCGCCACAATTAGTTGTACCTCTGAGTATTGGTACCTGGAAGGGGAAAGCTATTGTTGAAACAGGTGGAAGTTATACCCTTTTGCATGATAATCTTTGTAAGGAGCTCACTGCACCAAGTCTGTTTCCATGGACTCGAGGTCCTCTCAACCTGGCCAATGGGTAAGAAGAAATTCCACTAGAATGTCTAAACATCAATCTCTCTTCATAAAAAAGTTATCACCATACCTACTGGCGTTCTTCCTGCTAAGGCTTTAGCCTATGCCAGAGGTGGCAAACGTCGGTCCTGGAGAGCCACAGCCCTGCATAGTTTTGCTTCAACCCTCATCAAACACACCTGAACAAGCTAATCAAGGTCTGATGGGCTACTCAACAGGCAGGTGAGTTTTAATTAGGGTTGGAGCTGAACTCTGTGGGGCTGCGGCTCTCCAGGACCGGAGTTCGCCACCCCTGGCCTGGCCAAACAATACAATAAACAACAATAAAAAAACAACAGTGTTAATGCATAAACACACAACAGTGCATTAGTATAATGAGTCCTTCCTATTTTCCAGAACCCAGAGGCCTACTTGGATCCCCAATTCTGATTTATTATTTTTACAGACTGATACATAAAAGATTAACATAATCTATTCAATATAGCATATTTAACTCTAAGCCTTCTGTTTGATGGCAAGAACTGATATTCCACATACAAACTATGAGAAAGATCAGACATTTATTTTTCTGACGGGGTCAGCATTTTTTTTTTTTTTTCGTATACAGATCTTGAAACTTGGCTCAAGCACCTGGTCCACAATTTTAAAACAAATAGATATCAGTCTAGCCAGTTGAGCTTTGAGCTGAACAGACAACAATTACAGAAAATGACCGGAACTCCACTTTGCCATTAATTCAGCTGTTCAGGAAATGAACTGTCTCCCATAAAGCTTAATATGAGAAGGAAGTTGCAGAGCCCTATGGAGAAATTGTTACATGGTACAAATTTTTGTTTGTTTTAAATTTATGTGAAGCTGACTAGCAATTGTTAAATGGTGATATATAATGAGTTATTTGTATTATTTAAATTTGCTATTTGTAATACTTCTAAAAGAGGACCAAATATTGTTACAATATAAAGTTATAAGGGATTAACTGCTGAAAAAAAAAAAAAAGAAGAAGAAGAAGAAGAAGAAGAAGAATGGAAGATGTATTGGTATGTGTTTCCATGATACGATGGCCACTAGATGGCAGTATAATGCAGCGGTTACCCAAGTTCAGGACTGTGTGAAAGGACAGAATAAAAAAATAAAAACATTCTGATAACAGTACTGGGTGTGTGGGCCTCGTCATTACAATCAGTATCCTATAGACACAACATCAGCATCACATAACTGAACATCCATGTTCAGTTGGAAATCAGTTATCATTTCCTTTTGTTGGCAACTAAAGAATTGATCTACATGACAATCAAGTTTCGATCTGCTTCCACTTTCTTCTCTTTCATAGCAAAAGGTAATGAACGTGGTTTAAAAAAAAAATGAGGCTTTGCCCCACTGGCTACATGAATCTTGGCTGTGGATCCTTTTAATGTTCCAAGTTCTTCTTTAAAAACTATTTCATGGTCCTTTAAGATGTCTTGCAACATCTCTGAGCTTGTTCAGATTTTATTCACCTTTTCCCAGCCAAGTTTCAACTCAGCAAGTCATGATCTTCCCAACAAGTTAGGAGCAGATCCTGCCACCACCACAACTGAGAGGTCTTTAACTAATCTGTTGTGCTTGACTTTAACTTTGCTGGTTGCTATAACATTCACTGATTGGCTTGTATGTGTCTTCAAATTGAGAGAGCTTGATTTCAGTTTAGGCAGTTTTTGTTTAGCTTCAAGTTTGCCATATTCCACCTGTCATAACATGGTTACACTGCATCCAGTGTCAATTTTGAATTTCACAGGACACTCGTTAACAAATAAAACTTGGGTAAAAGGAGGCACAGGAGACTGGGCTGTTTGTATGCCATACATGATGAAAACTTCACACTGCTCTTCCCCTTTTTATTTGCAGATAATTACCCCTCTTTGACTGTGTTCCTGCCTTTGTTAGCAGTTTCTTGTGGTTTCATTCTGCATACCTATGTCACATGTTCAATTTTACCACAGTTGTAGCATTTTTCTTTGGCAAACAATCTTTCGGCACACTGAAAATGTTTTTCAAGCAGTACCTCATCCAATTAATAATTTGTCTTTCAATTCAGTTTACATTTTTTTGTTTTATTTTTCAAGCAATATTTTTTAGTTCAAAACATTGTTAAATATAAATATTTTTAATTGAGAGCTCAACTAAGACATTTTTGTTTTGACGAATGTAAAATATACATTAAGTTAATTAACTTAAATTAAAATTACTAATTCATCTCCTGACCACGCCTCACCCACACTGGCGCTGTGAGTCGGTTACCGACGCCATTTCTGCCACTGTGAGAGTTCAAGGAGCTTTGGATGAGAAGGTGGAAATTTTGTTTTAGAGAGTTCTATGGACGTTCTTTTCCGCTATTTACATTGTGTCGTTCTTTTTTTCCCACGAAAAAACTGTTTGTGCTCGGCAAAAATGGTTGTTTGTTTAAATGATGGGACATTTCTCCGTTAGCTAAATTAGTTGGTTTTCTCACTCGCCTGCAGCGGACAGACCCGCGCTTGAACGCCGGACCAGCGAGTAAACGTGACGGTTTTTTTTAAGCCTATTCATTTTTTTCACTCGAAGTTGTTTGTGAGGAGTGTAAACTGGTTTTACTTATACCGCAGCCGCGATTTCAGCGGAGGAGAGACAGCGGTGGAGCTATAATGGTGAGTGCAATAATTTACCACGTTTATTTGAGACATGGCTATTGTTTGAAAGAGTACGTTTAAGTTAATTAACGGTATAAATACAAAAACGGATGAATATACTTGTTCTATCTAGGCTGAGAGCCCTCTTAATGACCGTCTTGTTTTGGAGGGAACAAGAAATAGAAGAGATGCTTTGGAAGTGTAAGTATGATCCACATAACTGTTATAAGAGAGCACTGCTGTGTTAAACATTATACCCCCGTTTTCACAGACAAGACTTAAGGCTAGTCTCAGACTAAAATGCATGTTCAAGCAGTCTTAACTGAAAATATCTTTACTGACGCATCTTAAAATATGTCAGTGCCATTGTCTTGTCTCAAGATGCACACCAGTAAAGTTTTTAAGGCCTTTTTATAAAAGTTATTTAAATATCCTAATTTAACTAAGGCATAGTCCTGACTTAAGCTAAGCCCTGTCTGTGAAACATGCATTAAACAACACAAATATATTCGCTGTTTGCCATGGTGTATCGATTTGATCTATGATTGACATAAGGGCTGACATTATTTTTACTCACTGAATCTGGATCAATTTAGTGAGATTGCGTGAACTTAAATTGTCGTTTATGAAACTGCTTTAGTTCTGATCGATTTGTTAGGTTATTTCAAGTCAGGTTTTGGACTTTTATCTCTGCTTTTCTTAGCGTCTTTTATGAAACAGCCCCCTGTTCTGACTCTGAGGATGATCACTTTATTGACTAGCACACTGCACAATTAAATGCAAACAATTAAGTCAGGTGCCCTTAGAAAGACTAACTTGCTCTTTTACGAACTTTTGCTCTTCACAGAAAAGTTGTCAATGACAAGCCTGACATCACCCAGATGGTAATTCAAAGGCCAGCTCTTTTTACAGTAAACCAGGTATGTAAGTGCATTCATCCCAAGTTGTAATCGCCATAATTACAAGATTCTAACTTGGGAAAAGCGTTCATGTCCTTGTAGAACTCATAATTATTCATAATGTCTTTGTCAATCTGTTTCTTCCTCTGTTAGGATGCAGCTGACAAGACAGACTCCAGTACGAATCCTCAGCGTTGATCAAGAAAGTCCACAGCTCAAAACCCATCTAGAGTGGAAATCATCTTGGAAGAAAATGGATGGACTGACCAATCTCAGGCCTTCTGTGTCCATTGTTTTCAGACTGATTTATGCCCTGCACCTGGACTAAGTGTATGAAAAGCACTTTATATTTTATTCAGCAGGTAATGCTCAACCTCCTAAAATTCAGTACTGCCAATATTGTGAACTCCGAGTGGAATAAAACCATGAAAAGTTTGTTAAACTAGTGTTTTCATGTTTTATGTGGAAATGTTTTCAGAAAAAAATCATGTTTTGTTGTGTTTTTAAATTAACATTTGGATTGGAATTAAAATAAAACAGAATATTGCATATCGCTTTATTTGTTTTGTTTTTCTTAATTTTATAGTTTAACAAATTGGAATAGTAAAACAACTGATGTAGATGTTTTCATTCAACCAATTAAAAAAATTTTAGGGTAATGGTTCACATCTATATTTTATAATTTTAGCCAATGAAAAATAAATAACTTGTTTTAAACAATATTTTCTATGTCTGTGAAAACTATTATATAAAGCTTGGCACAAACAATATTATTTTGATCTAAACAAAAAAAAGAATTTAAATTAATTGACTTTGTTCAACAAGAAAAATATACTTTGTGTCAAGTTTTATAAAATAGTTTTCATAGACAGAAAATATTGTTTAGGGCAAGTTATTTATTTTTGATTGGCTAAAATTATAAAATATAGATGTGAACCATTACCCTAAATTTTTTTATTTAGGTGAATGAAAACATTTTTACAGTGCTTATGGTTAGTTTTACCACATCAATAACACATTCCTGCACCCTTTTAATTATTTCTCTCTTCAGTGTCCAATTTGAAAACAGTAGTAACCACATGATTTCCTTTGCAAATCTGTCATATCCTTAGTAGCAGTTTCAGTAGCCTGAGCTTTCTTTCGAACGTTAATCCATCCTTAGCCAGTAATCTCCATTTTATGCTGTCATCATTAACACCACACACTAATCTGTCTCTCAGCATAACTGTGAGTGTGTCTCCAAAATTACAATCTTGTGCAAGTTTTTTTTTTTTTTTTATTCAGCCACATACTCTACTATGTTTTAATCGGGGCGTCTGTATCTTGAATTAAACCTCCTCCTCTGAACTATTTCACTTGGCGTCGGATTAAACTGATTTTTCAGTAAACCAATACTCCCAAACTCATTTTATCTCCAGTCCTTCTTCCATTGTTTCAGGTATAATAACATATAATATCTTTAAAATATTGGCAAGTAACGTTGCAAAGAGCAATAAAATCAGAGAAGGACTTTAACTGTAAGTAACACAAGCATACGGAAAACAAAGGTAGCCTAAAAATAAAATCTTCCAGATGTTCAAAGTGTTCTGGGGATTTTATTGTTTTATCTTTTTCCTGATTTTTGTTATTATTTAAAAGTTTATATACAATTTTATAAACCTTTTTGTTAAATTTACCATTTAGGCATGTTGACAATAACATATATCTTCAACATTATCTATGACCAAAAATGTATGAGAGATGTTTTGAGTGGACTTTCAAAATTAGCTTTGCTTAAGAAAGCAAAAGAGAGAAACTGAGAAATATGTTTTGTTGTTGTACGTTAGTTACAATGTGTTGTTGTTGTTATTGTTTTCATTTGATTTAGTCAAGTAAGTTTTGGATCAAACACAATGTAATTTTCAGCAGTCGAGATCTGGCAGCAACAGTGGATTTTTCCGCTTTACAAACAGCTTATCTCGCGCATGAAATCGGCTGCATGTCAGCAAACCACTGAGAACGCGCTGAATTCCGGTCATAGCAATAGTGCAGAGATGCCAAATCTGCGGAGAATCCGCTCGCCCGGAAACATCCGCAACTAATGTAGATTTACAGAAAATTACTATTGTTTGTCAAAACACTTATTGCCAACACTTTATTAAGCATAAAGTTATGACAAGGGATCAACTTATTATCATGTTTATATTAATTAGCCAGGGTATGTGGAGCATTTGGAGCTTATTGTCATGAATCTGGTCGGTGACCTTCGGTCCGCTCACCACCAGGTGTCGCTCTCGCTCTGTCACTTCACACAGACTGTTACACTACCTGTGGCCAATCAGGTGCGCTATATAAACCCCGGACTTTCCCTCTGTTTCTTACGGAGTATTCTGTAATGTGGGGAGTGAGACGAGAGGCGAGCGTTGGAGGGCCAGGTCCTTGCGGAGGACCAGGCGACTGAGGCAGGACTGGCAGGAGCCCACCAGTGCGGAGCTGGGGCCCACCAAGGTGAAGCAGGTGGAGCTGGAGCCCTCCAGGGCAGAGCAGGAGGCGGAACAGGGGGCGCAAGAGCCCTCCAGGGCAGAGCAGGAGGCACAGGAGCCCTACAGGGCGGAGCAGGAGGCGCAGGGGCCCTCCAGGGCGGAGCAGGAGGCGCAGGGGCCCTCCAGGGTGGAGCACAAGGCGCAGGGGCCCTCCAGGGCAGAGCACGAGGCGCAGGGGCCCTCCAGGGCAGAACAGGCACCCGCATCATGGACTGGGACCTGGGGAGAGCAGGGACAGAGGAGGCAGACAGAACAAGGAGAGAAGCAGAGAGTTCGTAGGTGGCTCTTGTGGCCGTGACAGGACATGCAGAGAGTATGTTGGCAGCCACCTCGACCGTGACTAGAAGGGCAGAGAGTCCAAAGAGAAATGCCGCCCCTTTTGGAGGTTCTGCAGCCGGAGCAGCCACCTCCAGGGGCACTGGCGCGGACTCGTGGATGGACGCGGCAGTGAGTTCATGGATGCACGTCCTGCTCCTGAGGTCTCTTCTGTTCACAAGTCTGCTCCTGAGGTCTCTTCTGTTCACAAGTCTGCTCCTGACGTCTCTTCTGTTCACAAGTCTGCTCCAGAGGTCTCTTTGATCACAAGTCTGCTTCAGAGGTCTCTTCTGTTTGAGGTCCCGCCAGATCACAAGTCTGCTCCAGAGTCTGCTCCTCCCACAATCACTCACACCACAAGTCTGCTCCAGAGGCCCCCTCTGATCACAAGTCTGCTCCAGAGGTCCTGTCTGATCACAAGTCTGCTCCAGAGGTCCCATCTGATCACAAGTCTGCTCCAGAGGTCTCGACTGACCGTGAATCTGTGCCAGTGCCTCCAGAGGTGTCAGCATTCGCTGTAGAACCTCCCAAGGAGGTGGCGTGCATCCATGAACTCACTGCCACGTCCATCCACGAGTCCGCGCCAGTGCTCCTGGAGGTGGCGGCTCCGGCTGCAGAACCTCCAAAAGGGGCGGCGTTTCTCTTTGGACTCTCTGCCCTTCTAGTCACGGTCGAGGTGGCTGCCAACATACTCTCTGCATGTCCTGTCACGGCCACAAGGGCCACCTACAAACTCTCTGCTTCTCTCCTTGTTCTGTCTGCCTCCTCTGTCCCTGCTCTCCCCAGGTCCCAGTCCATGATGCGGGTGCCTGTTCTGCCCTGGAGGGCCCCTGCGCCTCATGCTCTGCCCTGGAGGGCCCCTGCGTCTCCTGCTCCGCCCTGGAGGTCCCCTGCACCTCCTGCTCCGCCCTGGAGGGCCCCTGCGCCTCCTGCTCTGCCCTGGAGGACTCCTGCGCCTCCTCCTGCGCCTCCTGCTCCGCCCTGGAGGGCTCCTGCGCCTCCTGCTCCGCCCTGGAGGGCTCCAGCTCCACACTGGTGGGCTCCTGCCCTGCCGGTCCTGCCTCAGTCGCCTGGTCCTCCGCAAGGACCTGGCCCTCCAACGCTCGCCTCTCGTCTCACTCCCCATGTTACAGAATACTCCGTAAGAAACAGAGGGAAAGTCCGGGGTTTATATAACGCGCCTGATTGGCCACAGGTGCTGACGCAATCAGCGCGATGGATGACGGGATACGTAGTCCGGGGTGTAGTGTAACAGTCTGTATGAAGTGACAGAGCGAGAGCGACATCCAGATTCACGATACTTATATGGACAGAACACTATTGATATGTAGTATTTTGAGTTACTAACAAAAGAAAATGCAGAGGAGCTAAAAGTTCCTGATGGCTACTTTATTGAGGACCCATCTCATTGTTAAAGAAATACACACTTTAGCATGGTGACTTACAGGACGACCAATTCCTTGTTTAATTTTGACCAAACATTTAATTCAAATATCCACTTAATCTTGTGATAGAACTGCTACAGCCTGTAACAAAAGCAGCTGGTAGCCATTCATCCAACCACTAGAGGGAGCCCTCTCCCGAATACTGACCTTCAGTTTCTTTGTTGGTTACTTCCTGTTTGACACCATATTTAAACACTTCTGAGGTTTTCATTGTGAAGTATTGCCAGTTTCACGGCGTTAACAAGCGTTCTTTCCCTATTGTTTTTGTTCTCTTGTTATGACCATTATGCTAGCCTTTTGACCACTGCCTTATGGATTACTGATTCTGTTTTGTTTGCTTTGTTGGACTGTCTTCCTGATTGTATGTTCTTGCCTGCCCTTCGACTACTATTCTGCCTTGTGTTTTGGATTAGTTGCCTAGTGTCAATAAACCTTCCGCATTTGGATTTACACTGCCTCCATGCCGTCACCTACGGCTCCCTCACAGAATACTTCGATAACATCGATCCAGCAGAGGTTTCTCAGTTCCAAGCAGCATTCGCCTATCAGAGTGAAATGCTCTTAGTGTAACGTGGAGAGGGAGACGAGAGGTGAGCGGATCCAAATGCAAGCTTTTATTGAGACGAGACAGAGACATGGTGAAAACAGGCAGAGTCTGAACAATAGCAAACAGGTATAGCGAAGGCAAGACGTGGGGATAGTCCATGAAGCAGGCGAGGGTCGATCAGCGGCGAACATAATCCGAAGGGGTCAAGGCAAAGGGGTAATCCGTGGAACAAGCGTGAGATCCACAAGGCAGGCGGCGAGACAGATGAAACGAGATGGCCAGGCGAGAAAGCTAAACTTAGGGAACTAGGGAACTAGGAAGACACGTGAAACAACAATGCAAACCACAATACTCGGTGAGTCACAGGGGGAAGTCCAGGGCTTATATAGAGCGTCTGATTGGCTACAGGTGTTAGCACAATCAGCGCGATGGGTGATGGGAGACGTAGTCCGGGGTGTAGTGCAACAGTCTGTGTACAGGCGACCTCTGGTGGTGGGCAGACCGTCTCACTCAGTACATCCGCTCTCTCTAAGATTCAGATTCTCCTGAACCAATGCAGATTGCAACATAACATATCAACATAACAACCATTAAAAACAGCCCCATCGGCTCAGGAACTACTGCTACAACTTGACCTGTTACTCTTCATATTGGGCTGTTCCATAAAGAAACCATAACCTTCTATGTGGTCCCCTTGTGTAAGTACCAGGTCATTCTTGGCCACCCTTTGCTAGCGGTTCACGACCCCATCATTTCCTGGAACCATGGTGAATTTGCTCAATGGTCAACATATTGTCTCAACAACTGCCCAACAAGAACTGTCATTTCCCTGTCTCTCAACCAGCATTGAGAGCCCCGAAACCGGAACCCAAATTACATTATCCACTGCTTATGCCGAATTCGCTAAGGTGTTTGGCAAATCCAAGGCCACATAACTACCTTCACATTGACCCTAAGACTGTGCGATTGATCTATTACCCAACTATGTCTATGTCCCCTCCTAAAAGCAAGGTATACCCTCTCTCACGTCCTGAAACCCAGCCCTTGCATCAGGTTACATTTGACCTTCCACATTACTAGCCGCTGCTGGATTCTTTTTTTGTCAAGAAGAAGGATGGCAGGCTTCACCCTTGCATTGACTATCGAGGGTTGAACAACGTCACAATCGAGTATAGATATCCTTTACCATTAGTTCCCTCTGCATTGGAGCAGCTACGAGAAGCTCAAATCTACTCCAAGCTCGACCTCAGGAGTACTTATAATTTAATTCCAATCCGAGAGACAGATAAATGGAAAACTGCCTTCCTGACCACTAGGGGGCACTACAAATATCTTGTTATGCCATATGGGTTAGCCAACTCACCAGCTGTTTTCCAGTCAGAAAACAGAATCTTCCGTGACCTGTTGAACAAGTGCGTCATCGCCTATATCAACGACACACTAATCTATTCTCCCACCTTGGACCAACACATCAAGTATGTCAAAACAGTTCTGGACATGCCTGCAACAGCATCAACTTTATGCCAAGCTTGAGAAATGTGCGTTTCACATCCATAAGACAACATTCCTAGAATACATTGCCAGCCATCAAGGAGTTGAAATGGACAAATGTAAGGTTCAGGCAGTCACAGAATAGTCTCTTCCCAAGACGGTAAAAGAACTCCAACAATTTCTAGGGTTTGCCAACTTCTACCACAGATTCATTCATAACTACAGTTCAATCGCAGCCCCCCAACATCGTTTTTAAAAGGCAAACCTATTAAGCTCATGTGGAGTCCAGCAGTAGTCATGGCTTTTGAAAGTCTCAAGACCAGTTTTACCACAGCCCCCATCCTAAAACATCCAGATCCTGAACTTCCTGAACCCTTCGTTGTGAAAATGGATGCTTCAAATTGTAGTATAGGTGCAGTGCTCTCTCAACGACATGGAAGTCCTGGCAAACTACATTCACATGCCTTCTTTTCCCACAAACTAACGTCTGCAGAGAGGAATTATGAGCATTAGAGGAGTGGCGTCATTGGCTTGAGGGAGCCGTTCAATCTTTCCAGATTATCACTGATCACAAGAATCTTGAATATATCAAAGGAGCCAAACGAATTAACCCAAGGCAGGCCCATTGGTAATTGTTCCCTACCCGTTTAAATTTTCCTGTCACTTACCAACCAGGCAGCAAGAATCTTAAGGCAGATGCACTCTCTCGCAGACATGACATTGACCAAGGCGACCATGCCAACGTTTCCATTGTTCCACCCATTGTAGTCATTGTTCAGATCAGTTGGGACCTTATGGAGGAAATACAACAAACACAACAGGATGAACCACCCCCACCAGAATGCCCACCTAATCGATAGTATGTCCCTCAAGCTCTCCGTGATCAAACACTCCAGTGGGTACACTTCCGGGAATTCATCGAACTACAACACTGGTGCGAAATGCATTCTGGTGGCCTACCATGAGCAGAGACATTTCTAACTCTGTAAAATCTTGTACCACTTGGCACAGTCCAAGACCCCTCATAAACTTCCCACTGGTCTGCTACAGCCTCTGCCTGTTCTACACTGTCCCTGGTCACACTTATCCATAGATTTTATTATAGACTTGCCTATCCAATGGTTACACAGCTATTCTAGTAATTGTAGATCGCTTTTCAAAGGCATGCAGACTGGAACCACTGAAGGGACTGCCCTTGAGCTATTTCAGCATGTATTCAGAATCTGCTGAATCCCTGAGGATATTGTATCCGATCGGGGGCCCCAATTTACTTCCAAAAAGTGTGGTAGGCCTTCTGTAAACAACTGGACATTAATGTCAGTCTGACCTCTGGTTATTGTCCTAAGTCAAATGGTCAAATCGAAAGATTAAATCAAGAAATTGGACGTTACCTCAGGTCTTGCTGCAGTTGAGAACAGAAGCAATTTTCTCCTGTGGGCAGAATGCGCTCAGAGCTCCCTCACCCATTCATCCACAGGTCTCACCCCTTTTCAGTGTGTGCTGGGCTACCAACCCCCTATGTTTCCTTAGTCAGGAGAACCTTCCATGGTGCTGTTGGTGGATGACTGGATCAGGCCCAGCGAACATGTGTGGGACAGCGCTCATGTGAGGCTTCAGAGAGCAGTAAGATCCCAACGCATTCTTACCCCAACTATCAACCTGGCCAGAGAGTCTGGCTATGACTACTGAGCAGGAAACTCGCTCCAAGGTATGTTGGACCATTCAAGATCTTCAAACAAGTCAATGCAGTTACAGACAGTTTGGAGCTTCCTGTTAATGATCACATCTCTCCATCCTTTCATGTCTCCCTCCTGAAACCGGTCCACCTGGCATCTGACCCCGGCACCTAGGTCCCTGAGCCTCCTCCACCCTTGCAGATTGATGGTGTACCTGCATGCTTGATTGATGAGATCCTGGACTCACACCGCAGAGGGGGTGAGTTGCAATATTTGGTGGACTGGGAGGGCTACGGACCAGAGGAGAGATCTTGGGTGGCCTCCAAGGACATATTGGACTCATCTCTGAAGAATTTCACAGACGGCATCCCAATCGCCCAGCACCACGTCCAAGGGGTAGACCAAGGAGAAGAACACCTGGAGGTTCTGTAACAAATGGGGCTGGTGGTCATTCATCTCCCGAATACTGACCATCTGTTTCTTCGTTGGTTACTTCCTGTTTGACACCATATTTAAACAGTTCTATTTGAGGTTTTCATTGTGAAGTATTGCCAGTTTTACTGCCTTTCCAAGCATTCTTTCCCTATTATTTTTGCTGTTTTGTTAAAACCATTGTGCTAGCCTTTTGACCACCACCTTTCGGATTACTGATTCTGTTTGCCTTGTTGGACTGTCTTCCTGATTGTTTGTTCTTGCCTGCCCTTCGACTACTATTCTGCCTTGTGTTTTGGAGTAGCTGCCTAGAAAAATAATATAAATGTTTTTGTGATGTGTTTTATTTAAACCATTTGTATTTTCTTCTATGTTACTGTGCATGTGACAAATTGTGTATTGGTGTTTTTTTTTTTTTTTCTTTACCGGGAATTGTTTTTAAAAAATTGTAAAGTGTAAATATTTTGACTTTTTGCTTTTTCTGGTGCCACATTAACTTCTTAAAGTTCTGTAAACATGCAAAATTAAAACAATACACCTTGACCAGGCTAGTTAACTGAAACAAAAACAATTAACTGCACATACCTCTGATAAATCGTAACTTGAACTCCGGTCCTGCATTGATGACGTGACATCCAAGTATGCACACCCAGGGCACGCACTTCATACGCCCACAGATGGTTATGATTGGTTGATTGACAAGGTCCAATCTGATTGGCTAAAGAGCACAAGTGACCCACATAGGAGGAGTTTGCTGCCTGGAAAGTCTAAAAAATACACAAATGGTTATTTGCACATTCACAGTTTATGATAAACTCATGAATTTTAAACATTCACAGTACACAGCTGTACATCTGTGAATTTGCGTTTATGAAACATTTTATGAATATGTATTCTTAGTCTGTGCATGTGATTTATATTTATTTATATATATATATATATATATATAGGCCAGATTCATCCGAGGCCATAAGGTGATTTAAATTTGATCATTTATCATTTATCACAGTATCATTTAAAAAAAAAATCCCAGCAGATCTGGGTGTCATAATGCCTGCAACACGGCAGACGGTGTAAACTCAGCTGTAACAGCAGCTTAACGTGCAATATGCTTAGACTGTGCTGAAACACCTGCTTAACGAATTTGTGATCGTAAAATCAATGGCTTGGCAAATGTTGTATTTGAAGGCAACATGGTGGAGGAGGCAATCTGCACTGCGCTTTTTAAAAACTATTCCTGAGTTTTTATTTGCAAAGATGGTTTTTGAACAAATGGCCACTAAGAACCTAGAGAAAGGGTGTACAAACTCGGTCCTGAGTTTAGCTCCAGCCCTAATTAAACACACCTGAGCTAATCAAGGTCTTACTAGGCATACTAGAAACTTCCAGGCAGGTGTGTCGAGGCAAGTTGTAGCTAAACTCTTCAGAACACCAGCCCTCTAGGATCAAGTTTGAAGACCCCTGACCTGAGTAAACACGTGTGAAGGGACAAGATCACTGAGAGGAAGATCACAGGCAACAGTGATCATGAGTCAGATTTACATCTATAAGGCTATAAGAGCACACAGTATACACAGCCTGCTGATCCATTAGAAGTGCCCTGTCCAAGCCCTGCTCTTGTTCTATTTACAATTTTGCATGTGGCATTATTTACAATATTTGTTTACAGGAGATGCAAGTTATTATTTCACATGACTTTCCACATGACACTCTTTTCTACTGACATGGTGTAATACAGGGGTGCACAACCCTGGTCCTGGAGATCTACCTTCCTGTGGAGTTCAGCTCCAACCCTGACCAAACACACCTGAACCAGCTAATTAGGATCTGAAGGAGCACTTGATAATTACAGACAGGTGTGTTTGATCAGGGTTGGAACTAAACTTTCCAGGAGCAGGGTTGAGCACCCCTGGTGTAATGAATGGTTAGTTGAGTGAGGATCCATTTGCAGCTTTATTAGCATCAACTCAGAATACAATAGGCAGTGGTCAATCAACAGCGTCAAGGACATCAGAGGTAATCCATTAGCATAAACAGTTAACAGACTTAGGGTAGAGGCAGGCAGGTGATCAGTCCCAGGCACGGGGTTATGGAAAATGAAATCCGAATTTATTCCAGAAAAGGTGCCCTCCGGTGGTGATTGGAGGGAGCCACAGAGGCCTGTCCTGTGACACATGGCAATATTCATTTTTTTTTTTTTTGCAAAAACTGCAAGTTATTTTCAACTCTTTTGTTTTTTAGGAAACTTGCTTTTTTATATTAAAATGCGAAATGTGACTTTTTTGTAATATGTTTTCATTCCAGTTTTTCAACATATTCAATAATTAATCATAAATAGTTTGTGTTTCCTTCACAAAGATAAGACATGCACTCTATAATTGGAAAAAAAGATATCCCACCTTGTCAATAAACAGCAACAACAGCAAAATTTTAGGGCATAATAGATGAATTGGGAGCATTAGAGGCAAGTTCATTAAACTCAGAAGAAACATAAAGTTTTAAATACTCATCATTTTTAATCCATTTATACTAATTTGCATGATTTCCCCATGCTTAGTATGATTATGATTAGGCATTACAGTCTTGTTTAGTTCCTACTTATCCCGATGTGTATATAAAAAAACCCTGTGTTTGCTCATAGAGTTGTCAGTTGTTGTTTGTTATACAAAGTTGTTATGTTTGCGATTCAGTCCAGAACTACAAACACAAATAAACAGAGCTGCAACGATGTTTGCAGATGTTCATGAGACTGACAGTTCAGTAGACACCCTGAAAGTACATCTAACTTGATTAAAATAATATATAATAAAATTACATATTTATGTGTTAAATTTCTTCTTCAACATAATTGTGAACTTTTATAAAGATACTAAGAGCAGAATAGCAAAACAAACATATAAATTAACATACTTGTTTTCTTTCCAATTCGTTAAGAAGAACTGTTTGAGTAGTGAAAATTTTATTAGATAATATGTGGAGTGATGTGTATTTGAGGGTATTAACTGTGACAGAATGACTGAGACGACATTTACAGTGACAATGTGACTATGTGGCAGAGCCAATTTTATGACGTGGAAGTATATTGCCTACTTTTCTTTAACCTTTACATAACAGAACACAAGTATGGATCTAGCTCATCCTCCTTACCCAGGGTGAACTTTTCCTTGAGAACCACACAGTTCCGCCTTCTGGCTAACCAGGTACACCTTCCCAACTGCTCCCTCATAGCCTTTATTTATGCTTGCTTTAACAAGCCCTTTAAAATCTGTCTGCCTGTTCATGGTTCTTAATAGATGCTTTACAGATTGTTTGATCTGGCCCTCCAGAGCCCCATTCAATGTGGGCAAGGTGGATGAGGATCATGATCACGCCTCTTATCTTTCCTAAACAGTCATAGTGTCAGATTTGACAGTGTAGTGAACTCTAGTATTTCTGTGATTCATCAGCAAGTCATCTTTATTTCCATCGTGTCCATGATTTTATTATACTACTTATTTTTGTACAAACATATTTTTGTTTTCTTTTGTGTAGTTTTTTGAAGGAATAACGTTTGCGCATTACAAGTTATATTAAGTAGCTAGTATATATTAACTAGTAGCCCCCTCCCCATACTGTCCCACTGATCCCCTCCAAAATACTCCTATCCTTCACAGTCTTCCATAAATCCGTGCATCTGCTGTGTTTCACCCCGTCACCCTCATGCCAGACTGGTAAGAAGAGAGCTGGAGAGGATAAACCAGAGATTGTCGGCTGGACTGGATGGCATCACACCCTGTATGCTAAAGGCTTGTGCTAGCCAGTTGTCTGGAGTATTTCAGCATCTCTTCAACCTGAGCCTCTACCTCTAGACAATTTCAGTGCTATGGAAAACATATTGTTGGGTTCCAGTGCCCAAGAATGGACATCCTGTGGCATTTAATGACTACAGACCTATAGCACTAACCTCCCATACAATAAAGGCCATGGCGAGACTGGTCCTGGCACACCTCAGACCAATAATGCATCCATCACAAGACCCCCTGCAGTTTGCATATCAGCCCCAGGTCAGTGTGGAAGATGCAATAATCTATCTGGTGCAGAATGCATTTTCCTCTTTGGACAGACCCAACACCACAGTTTTTGTCATGTTCTTTGATGTTTCCAGTGTGTTTAACACCATCCAGTCTAACTGCTGAGGTCAAAACTGGATGCAGGTGTGCTCCCCTAGTGACAGGCAGGCCACAGGATAGGATATGATATGAGCTCTTACGTCGAGGCATGTCTCTAAATGACACTGAGGGAAGAAGTGGTACTATCTTATGCATAATATTTTTTTATGCATACTACATTCTCAGGGATTCTCAACTCTGGCCCGCAAGATCCATTTTCTTGCAGAGTTCAGCTCCAACCCTAATCAAACCCACGTGAACAAGTTAATCAAGGTCTTTAGGATCACTAGAAAGGTACAGGCAGGTGAGTTTGATTGAGGTTGAAGCTAAACTCTGCAGGAAAATGGATCTTGCAGGCCAGAGTTGAGAATCCCTACTCTGGGACATCGGCCAGGAGATGACAAAGGTACTGGTACTGCCTGGCAGGATAGGTGTAGCCTCTGGCGACACTCCACCTCAGACAGGGACAGATATGTGGACTTTGGCTGGTGGACCATCCGCCTCCTCCATCTCCCAATTCTTTCACCCATCATTCTTTGGTACTCCATTTGGCTGAACAATTCGAAAATACATTACTGATCAAATACACTGACATTAAACTGAGGAGTTCAGAGAGTGATGTTTTGCTCAAATTGCACGTTCAGTAGTCAGTCATTCAGTCGTCCACATTGGATTCAGGCTTTGATATGGCTTACTGGTTGTTGATAGACGCCCCCCCACCTGACGAGTCAGTTTAAATACGTGTGTATTGGCACAATTGTTCAAATAATTAGCCATTGTCCTTCATCATTACTGCAAATAGGTAGGCTAATGACTATCCATTATGACATGTAGGTATTTTTATGTTTACACAATAATAATCTTTTACCTTTTAATCCTTTAATTATTCTTGTAATCCTAAATAATCTTTTAATTTTTCATATTTAAAAATGCCTGTGTGCTGCTGCAAGTCTCTGTGTGTGTAATAAGCAAAGTGTATGCACATTGTGGACCCACCTATAGGCGCACATTACTAATGCGCTCTTTAATTAATAAAAAAATATTGCACCCTTGAATTTAGACCAGGTTTCAGTTGGTGGCGCAGTTTATTTTTGTTGTCTCAAAATAGCAATGTGCCAACAATGCAGCTGAACACCCTGTTTTCAGAACAGCACGCCCATGGGTGCACAAACGGGCGCAAATGCATTTGCTGTTTAAACAACAGTGCAGGACATGAAAATGATAACGGCTGCATCTGTTTACCTGAACTCACCTGCCATTATCCTTTTTAACTAAACTGTCAATAAACATACCTGTTGGGTTAACTTATCTTCTTTTCTCTGAGACTGATATTCCATAACAACTACACGTGGGTGTTTTGGACACGTGAGAGTTTACAGGAGGGGCCCTGTGATATAGTCTGTGCTCAGGAGCTCCTGGACCACAGCACTCACACCATAACCACACCTTCACACACAGCTGGGATTCGGAGACTGCAGGTAAGTCACATTCTAAGAAGATACTGTGATTAATGTGATGAAAAAGTTGCTTCTATTTGAATATTTGGCCAATCTGGCAAGGGCTCATTTAGTATTTTATTTTTCACAATCAAATAAACCACATAGACATTTTTTTTTACAATTTCATGACTAGTATAATTTCAGTATAATTACAATTAAAAATTAAAATTGATTTTAATAAGAAAGAAATGTGGGTTCACTGAGTCAAGCGATTTCCATTATGAAACACATGCATTAGTCTGTTCATGGTAACATTATAAAAGCAAGACAAGAGCATTACCAGATATTTACCAGAGATTTTTTTTTAGCTTTTTATTACTTTCTTTCTTTTTTTATTTCTTTCTTTTTTTAATTGTATTTTTTACACTCAACTGCTATCCATTTATTTATTTATTTATTTATTTATTTATTTTTACTTTCTTCTTCTACTTTTCATTATGGTTTGTTTTTTCTAAATGATCTTATTTACAAAGTACTTTGAGCTACATTTTATGTACAATAGGTAGTTCTTATTTATTTTACTCTCTGATAACGTATCTGTACTCCTTTCATATAAGGTGCAGAATTCTGAGTGCTTTAGGCATAATTAATAAAATGAGAAATAAACAGATCATTGTTAAAAAAAAATAAAATAATTTAAAATGGATCAAGGAAAAAGAATGGTTGAAAATGAACCTAAAATGGGTTTAAAAGAATGAAAAGAGACAATAAATGAATAAAAAAGATGTACACTGTAATATAACAATAAAGCTTCATATATTTTTCATCACTTTTTTTTGTTTGTTTGTTTGGGGTTTTTTTATTGCAATAGCTGTTGCTTTCATTTTTTTATGGTATTTATGATTTCCTTATAAACTTTTAATGCTCTATAAAGTACTTTGAGCTGCATTTTTATATACGAAAGGTTGAATACAATAATACTAATAAAATGTATTATTATTATTATTATTATTATTATTATTATCTCCTGATAATGGAAGCACTGTGTAAGTTTAAGACCTCCGTGGCTGCAGTAATAATAATTAAGGCAAGGCTTGTTTATTTATAACATATTTCATACACTGGGTAATTGCTAATTAAAGGACCTAAGAAACATAACTGATAAAAATGACCGAATGGGTGTAAAAGAATGAATAACATAGACTTACATATTAAAATAAATAGGTAAATAAATAGGAAAAGCAGATGCTTGTAGTGCAACACGGTGTTTCATTACAGAATGCACATCTGTTTCCATTGAACACATCTATTATTAACATGACATATATGAAATATTGCATAATCACTGATATTATTTGTCTCAGGATGTCCAGTAAAAAGTTGCTGTCCTTTTTGAAGAGTCTATTGAGGCGAAAGCCGCTGAAGTCTGATGGTGAAGAGTCCACCTTTAAGCGTTGCTTAACCGCACTTGACCTAGTGGCCCTTGGGGTGGGAAGTACACTTGGTGCTGGGGTCTATGTCCTTTCTGGGGAGGTTGCTAAAAGAATATCTGGTCCCAGCATCATTGTGTCATTCACCATTGCGGCAGTGACGTCTGTGTTTGCGGGCTTGTGCTATGCAGAGTTTGGCGCCCGGGTGCCCAAAACTGGCTCTGCCTACCTGTACAGCTACGTCACTGTCGGAGAGGTGTGGGCCTTCATCACCGGCTGGAACTTACTGTTGTCGTACATCATAGGCAAGAACAAACTTCATATCCACAGCATTAACAACACATTCAGACAAATACGCTTTATTTGAGCTGGCTGCAATTGGTCTTTAATGTTGACAGTGCCCATCACCTTGACATTTGAAGGAATAATTCAGCCAATACTTCTTTCAATATTATTTCAGACAATGATGACTTTAATTCTTATATGAAATGTAAAAGAAGATTATATGAGCTGGACTGCATACAACAAACAAAATGGTGATTAAACAGCCAAACTCTAAAGGACAAAAACAAGGTCATATGAACAATTGTTCCTGCTTCCCCTTTTTAAAGACTGAAAGCATAAATCTCTTAATGGAAAAAAAAAGCATTGTGGACATTCTGCCTAATATCTCCTTTTGAGTTTCACAGCAAACAGAAAATAAAAAGGGATGGAACGACATCAGTACATTAAGACTATTTTTCAATACATTTCTGCAGACTTAATGCTGCATGATATAATTTTTTGGTGAAAAAAAAAGTGGCAAAATGTGGTTAATGAGAGACTGCAATACATTTCTTTACTCGAATACACTTTAAAAACCTATTATACTTATTACGATATCAGAGTTTTCGGGACAGATGTCATCGGAAATTGCGCACATGCGTCATTCGTTGGACTAACTTAAATGTATTAAATTGCGACTACTTAAAAGTGTCAATCTACTTAACTTAAACCTAACAAGCTAGTCTGAGTTCTGTCTACTTGCTTAAATTAAGGAAACCTGTTGCCTTGAAAAAATGAAGTAACCACAACTTATTCTATATGTGTAATTACAATTTACTTGTTACTGATTTGATGTAATCTTATTTTATTGACTTTTAAAATCAAAAATTGAAGGCTAATAATACAATTCTCAAAAAGTACAAAATTGTTCAAAACAGACAGCACAAAAACATTTCTATGAAGAACTGTCAAATCAAGTCAACTCACACCTTTTATATATAGCACTTAATATAATACAGATTGTGTCAAAGCAGCTTTACATTGTTAAACAGGAAAATAGTGTGTCGATATTGCAAACAAAATCCAGTTATGCTGTAGAGGAGCTCTAAAAAGAGGACGAAAGTAAATATTTCAGTTGAATTCGATTCATTGTTGATTCAGTGATGTCATCATCATCCAGCTCAGTTCAGTTCTCTTCAAATAGTGTCTCTGCAAGCAATTTGTTAATATTCCCAAAACTGTGGTGTCCCCACTTCTGCTTGAGCGTGCTCTTCGCATATGCCTGAAATGATATGAGAGCCATTAACACAAACTGGCTAACTAGCTAACTCACATGTCCCAATCCCATCCCACCCTCATATATTTTGTAAATATTCAGTCAGTGTGACATAATGTACATTCATGTGGTCTTCATCACAAAATACCCAATGAGTACAAAAACATGCAAAAAAATGTCTTTCAACATCTTTGTCACACGTTGATACTGATGTCCACATGACTTCTGTAGAAGGTTCAAATTTAGTTCAGATGTAGGCATTGTGGACGTATGTTCAACATAGGGTCAACCGCAGTCTCATTTAGACATCATTTATACTGCTTCTAGACAAATTGAAGACTCTTAGACTGTGTTCAATTAAAACTCATGTAAATCAACTCACAGTCACCGTGTGTTTGTATAAAAATCAAGAAAACAAAAGAAACTTCACTTCTGCGGGATTCTAATTCATTTTTATTATTACAGCTGAGGTCAAAAGTTTACATACACCTTGTAGAATCTGCAAAATGTCAATTAATTTACAAAAAATAAGAGGTATCATACAAAATGCATGTTATTTTTATTTAGTACTGACCTGAACAAAATATTTCACATAGAAGACGTTTACATATAGTCCACAAGAGAAAATAATAGTTGAATTTATAAAAATGACCCTGTTCAAAAATTTACATACATTTGATTCTTAATACTGTGTTGTTACCTGAATGATCCACAGCTGTTTTTTTGTTTTGTTTTTTTTGTTTGTTTATTGATAGTTGTTTATGAGTCCCTTGTTTGTCTTGAACATTTCAACTGCTGCTGTTCTTCAGAAAAATCCTTTAGATCCCACCAATTCTTTGGTTTTCCAGCATTTTTGTTTATTTGAACCCCAACAATGACTGTATGATTTCGACTCATATGCAACTATTACAGAAGGTTCAAACACTCACTGATGCTCAAGGAGGAAACATGATGCATTAAGAGCTGGGGGGTGAAAACCTTTGAACAGAATAAAGACATGTACATTTTTTTTTTTTATTTTGCCTAAATATCTTTTTTTGTTGTTGTTGTTTTTGTTTTTCATTAAGTACTGCCCTTCAGATCTTCATTTAGTACACGCCTTGATCTTCAAATTCAAAAAGTTTTCACACCCGGCTTAATGCATCGTTTTTCCTTCTGGAGCATCAGTGAGTGTTTGAACCTTCTGTAATAGTTGCATATGAGTCCCTCAGTTGTCCTCAGTGTGAAAAGATGGATCTAAAAGTCAACCAGCCATTGTTGGAACAGGTTGCTGGAAAACCAAAGAATTTGTGGGACTGAAGAACAGCGGGCAGTTTAACTGTTCAGGACAAAGGGACTTATGAACAACTATCACTAAACAAAAAAACACACAGCTGTGGATCATTCAGGTAATAACACAGTATTAAGAATCAAGTGTATGTAAACTTTTGAAAAGGGTTATTTTTATAAATTCAACTATTATTTTCTCTTGAGGACTACATGCAGAGCCGGCCCAAGGCATAAGTAAACTAAGCGGCTGCTTAGGCCCCCCAATAGTACATGAAATTCTTTTTTTCTTTTCTTTTTTTTTTTTTGGTGATATATTGAGTCAGTGGACAATGGCAATTATACAAAAATGCAATATTTTAGATCATTAAATTGATATGTATCATCTTATTATTTTCCATAGTGATGTGTCATGCACGAATCAGATTAGAGGTGTTTACTTTAGGTTAATCACAATCCGCTCTGAACTAATTGTTTTCACAAGCCTAAGGAGTTCTACACGCTCGCAGATCTTCCCACTGTAACAGGAAAACAGGTTTCTCACATAATACATTCAAAATTGGCTGAATATATTTAGCAGCTACTACAGTTAAAGATAAAATACTTGCATTAGGGTAAGGGTACCCATTAAGCCCATATTTCATTTAAGCCCACTTTTAAGTCAAATTAAAAAAGGGAAAATCATATTTTATGCTAGTCATTATTTTAATCAATCCAGTCATTTGTTAATTCCCTGATATTTTTTATTGCATACCAATAACATTCAGCATTATTGAGTTAGCCCCACTCATGAGCATGATGTCCCAGGGTACCTCATGCAAAGACACCCAAAAACTTTGGTGTTTTGGGATCCTTCAGAAATCAACACATTTCTGCAATTTTCAGCCATATCCTAAGAGATCAAATAAGAGATAAATGAGAAAAATCTACAGTCAACACAAGATACACTTGAATGAAAAAAACTTGGAATAAAAAAATGTGGGCACAATGAAAATTACTATGATGCTTAGTCCACAATATATTTAAGCTTCATGCATGTCTTTGTAAAAAAAATATCTTATATTTTTAAAGGAAAACACTGTCTTTTTTCACCATTACTTACTGTGGAACCATTTAAGCTCACCTTATGTGTTTCAATGAGGAATCCCACCAGTTGCAAACTTTGAACAATTTTCTGAGTAAAAGTGTTTCATGATAAGTTCTTTGTGTGCTTTTACCTTACTAACCTTTTACCTTACCTTTCTTACTACCTCAATTTACAACTATATTTAGATATTTAGGCCCACAAATTATGCACCGTGTAGCACCATTATATAATGGGTGTCTGCTGATGTTTGATAATACAAAAATTGTAGAGACATGTCGCTTTTAGTAACAAAAAAAAAAGGTTTGTTCTACTCTTTGGAGTGGACAGAAAAACTTTTCAGGAGTGAGTAAAGGCTTAGATCCTAGTTGATGTCTTTTTACAGTCCTTACAGGTCCTGTGTGGCTGGGGTTAAATGTTATTAGTACAGGTGATGAAAAACACGTAAGGTGTGAAAACACAAAGATTTTGGTGGGCTTAATGGGTACACTTACCCTATTATTTAATTATTATACCATTCATAATTCACTTATTTATTCACACTTTAGCACAGTAAAAGTACAAAAATTTTGTATAGTAGTCATTTTATAATAAATCCATGAGCAAGACTTAACAAAAACTAGGGAGTGGAAATGGCAACTGAGCTGATGAATGGTCCTCTGTTGCCATCTTCTGGTTATAATGCCATTTTCATGTAATTTCCATCTTAAAAGTCTTCTTAAAATTGAAATTTGCTGCACAACTGTAGAGTTAAGAAATAACTTTTAAGTGTTTAAAAATCTACACTGTAGTTAAAAGTAGTTAACAGTTGTTGTTTTTATGAAAAGATGGCCTGCTGATGTGTATAATAATTTATGTTGTTAAAATAACATTATTTTCTGTAAGTGCATTGTCTGCTGCTTTATTTAGCTACTTTTCAGTACACCACATTAAGTATGCCACTTAGTACTGTAAGACTTTGAATGTTAATGTGCAAATGAACACCTGACCACTCTTGTGTGTTGATTAACAAAATTGGTAGAAGGGTAAAAACATTTTATGATGTAAGCAACACTGCTTCAACAAATAAAACTGATAATGGATGTTTTAGATTTATAGTTTGTCAATAATCAAGCATTGACAATAATCTTTCTTATTGGCGGCATCAAAGGGCCCCCAAATAAAATTCTGCTTGTGGCCCCATAAGAGGCTTGGGCCGGCCCTGACTATATGTAAATATCTTTTATGTGAAATACCTTATTCAGGTCAGTAGTAAATAAACAATAACATGCATTTTGTATGATACTGGTAAAATAATTAACATTTTGCAGATTTCGCAAGGTGTATGTAAACTTTTGACCTCAATTGTATTTCAACTGTAATTAACAAATTAACAAGTTAAAATTCTGGGATATTCAAAGATGGTACATTATTATCCCTGCAATAGTCAAGTGTTCATGTACCTGAATAATATCGGCATGCGCAAAAATGAAAAGAGCACACAAAAGGGCATCGATATACAGCAGAAAAAATACAGCTCCAAAGTAGGGCGTGGCTTCCTCCCATTGCCAGACAAGAACATGACACGCATGCCCATTTTTTCCCCAATCTACTTCAGCGCAAACTCCCCACAGCTGATTCTAAAAAACCTTAAACCTTAAACCTACCCCACACCTTACCCTAACCTTAAGCAGAGAAATTGACTGCACAGATTAGCACTGAAGAGCGTGGTAGATAAACAGTTCATAAGATTATGCAATACGACAGTGGTTCCCAACCACGTTCCTGGAGGCTCCCCAACACTGCATGTTTTCCATGTCTCCTTAATCAAACATACCTGATTCTGATCATCAGCTCATTAGCAGAGACTTCAAGACCTAAAATGGGTGTGTCAGACAATGGAGAGAGGTAAAATGCGCAGTGTTGGGGGGCCTCCAGGAACGTGGTTGGGAATTGCAACTCCCCAACCGGACCTCGTTGGACAATGGGACCTTTTTAGTTACACCCAGCATCACTACCTCCTCCTACCCCATGAATTTCGAGCTGCGGGACGCCCGTGTTGCTTAAAACAAAGCAATAGAGTAAAACCTTTCCCCTGGCTTGTGGGAGAGCTTGTGGGTGACTCCTGTTTATATGCAGAGTTGACCATAACCGTGAGCTTTGGGGCTCTGCTCTCACGGAGCTTATGTATTTATATAGCATATTTTATTTTAGATCAACTAGAAACAAGTTTAATTTATAAAGTTTATTTTAAAAATGTAAGTCAAAACCAATTGGCTGAAGCCAGAGACAATGGTGAAAGTCTTTGCGCGACAAGACCCCGCCCCATTTTGGAGGATCTCCGGTCTGCAGTTACACCTACTTGGGCTCTTCATGCACGCATGACTACTGTCCTCTATAACACATGCGCAAAGGAGCCACATTTTTGACCTTTTTTTATGGATGCCAAAATGCCAAAATGACAAGTACAAGTACATAACAACTAACAGTACAAAATATAAAAAATAATACAAGGAAGAAAGTAAAACAAATAAATAAAATCAAAACGAATAAATAACATAACATAAACTAGAGGGGGAACATTATACACGGTTAGACACTGAAAGCAATTTTTGACTATTGATTGATTTTTTTTTTTTTTTTTAATGGCCATCAAAGACAAAACAAAAGAATTATTATCAACCCGGAAAATTTACATTTTTCTTTTGTTTCAATGTCAACAGAGCAGCAACAAATAAGTAAGATGAACGTGATTTTATTAAGTTAACAGTGCATCATCTCTTACAGTGCTGAGAAAAGTAGTTCCGGCCATAGTGTTGTCAATGAAAAAGAAAAAATTACCACAGATCATTCAAAAGGAGAACCATCGGTTGTTGTAACAAACAACAATATTTATTCATCCACCTTCTCTAATAATCTCATTCAGTTGCACAGATAAGCAGAGCTGGATCACAACCAAAATCTTCCGCAAGACACATGCAGTTTTAGTTTTCAACCGCTAGAGGGCAAAATGTTGTAGCTCTAAACATTACAAGGATCAATTTGCAATGCTATTAAGAAATGCAGCCCAGCTCAAATAAGATTTGCCATTAACCTTCCACAACCATTTTAATCAGTGATATTAATCTTGCAAGATGTTTTTTTTTTTTCATGCCTGACTCACTCAATTATTATGCCTATTACATGGCCTACAAACTTGCTTATTGAATGTTTGAGAACCACAATGAGTTTATATAACTTGAATTGCTTTATCTAAATTATTTCATGACAGGGCCATCCATTGTGGCAAGAGCATGGAGTGGCACTTTCGATGACTTGATTGAAAATAAGATTGTCATGTTTTTGAGTGAAAATACCCCAATGAATTTACCTGGCCTCGCTGCCTATCCAGACTTCTTTGCCGCTGGACTTATCCTGGTTTTGTCAGGCAAGTAAGATTCACAGCAAATTTGTTGTAGAGTCAATAAATGAGTTATGTTAAGATACAGTCATTTGAATCAACATGGGATAAATTTATGTTACATGTTGTAATTTCTCAGGGATCCTTGCATTTGGGATGAAAGAGTCTGCCATTGTCAATAAGATCTTCACAGCTATAAACTTGGCAGTTCTGTTTTTTGTAATCATTTCTGGATTCATCAAGGGTGAAATTGGAAACTGGCAAATCACAGAAGAGGAAATTTGGAACTACACAATAACTGCGTATGTTGCATTATGAAATTTTACTTTTCAAGAAACTTTTGACTGCATGTTTTAGATCAGCAAGTTAGAAGAGATGGTAACATCTCTGTGTGACCTCCTGGTTAAACAAAGGAATAATAATAATAATAATAATAAAAAACAAAAGTTAAACAAATTAAACTGGGAATTCAGAAACTGTTTTAACACATATTTTAACTTTTTGACCACAATACCTACTACATTGAAATAGTTTTTAACATTGCTCTTTTGTTTAGAAACCTTTCAACCTCAAATGAAACTTCATCCAGTTTTGGAACTGGGGGATTTTTTCCATTTGGTTTTGAGGGAACTTTTGCTGGAGCTACGACCTGTTTTTATGCCTTTATTGGATTTGACAGCATTGCATCCTCAGGTACTTCAACAATAGCAATATTTATTAAATGAAATGAAAATAACAATGTGTGTTCCAAAATGCTGTTATTTTTCCAGTTCATAGTGACCATATCTGTCAAGCTTCACAAAAAAAAAAACTATAAAGACTATAAAGTAGCTCATATTCAAAGTATTTTAAAGTTATACCATTATTCACTGATAAACTCTCCACAGAAGCTGAAATCTCCCTATCTGCATCTGTCACTATATATATATTAGTGGTGTGACGAGACACTTATCCCACGAGACGAGACACGAGACTGGGTTCACGAGAACGAGACGAGACGAGACGAGATTTTTCTTAAGAAATCCTCAATGATCAAATACATAGGGAAAATAGTCTTTTATTCAACTGAAAAAGACAACATGCAAAAAAATGTAGTTGCATTTTGAACTTTATGAAATTAAACTTCCGTTTTAATGAATATGTGCAGTAATAAGCAACATTTGAGCTTCACGATTCTGGATAAATTGAGAATCCCAGTTATTGTTAATAAACTGGAGACCACGATTCTCTCACGATTCTGGTTATGTATGTAACCTTGGTTCCCTGAGAAGGGAACGAGACACTGCGTCCTCTAGAGGTCGCTATGGGGAACGTTGACTGCGAGACCCGTGTCTGAAGCTTACATACAAAAACTACAACCGTACTGACCGGCGACAGCCTATGACGTCACTGCCAGCGCGACTCGTCGCCCTTGGCGCGTCATACCAGTGCGACTGCATAGTATGAAAGGGAGCCGGTCGAACACAACATCCGCTTCTTCATCTGAAGCTTATGTCCGAAGCATGGTCACGAGTCTAGAGGACGCAGTGTCTCATTCCCTTCTCAGGGAACCAAGATTACATACGTAACCTGAGACGTTCCCTTTCAAGGAACTCGAACTGCGTCCTCTAGAGGTCGCTATGGGGAACGGTTATCCCCACGCTGCCATGCTGAGGGGAGTGCAAGCCAGACACCAAAGGCGAGCACTAAGTGGGACGGAGCCGCCGCCGCGAATGCGTTGTGAATGCCGCGAGAGGTGAACACACTCATGCAAATTCGGGTATACAATGAAGACTCACCTCCCTTATTCTTTGCGAATGCATCGCGATGAGCACATCAAGTTCCTTAGAGAGCTGGACGTGAAGCTCTTCACCACACACACACAGCCCGCAAGCTTGTGAAAGCGGGTATGAGAGCGTGCCTGTCTCTCACAAAGAATGCGATCTCATTCAACTCCCTCTAGAGCTGATTTTCGCTTACTCCCAACCATACAGGCACAGCCCATGAACCATATGAAAGGTGCGGGCGCTTGTTTCGTCCATGCATCGTCATACGCGAGCCGTCCTTAAATCCTCTGGTGAGAAAACATGCACTCAATACGTGCTTTGTTACAGACAAGAGGTCAGTGAAGACGAGGATGTTGTGTTCGGCCAGCTCCCTTTCATACTATGCGGTTGCACTGGTATGATGCGCCAACGGCGATGAGTCGCGCCGGCAGTGACGTCATAGGCTTTCGCCGGTCAGTGCGGTTGTAGTTTTTGTATGTAAGCTTTAGACACGGGTCACGCAGTCGATGTTCCCCATAGCGACCTCTAGAGGATGCAGTTCGAGTTCCTCGAAAGGGAACCCGCTTCTCACGCTCCACTGACACTCGCGATGTGAAACAGTCCTAATAGACATAGCTAAATCATTGTCATTCAGGAATAAGATTGCATGGGTGTTTGGATCGAGATCTCAATATTTTAAGGATGAATCGTGCAGTTCTATTGTAAACACTGCAAATTGTTTCATGGGGATATCGACACATCTGATTTTGCGAGATCTCGTGCCACGAGATCTTGTCACATTCCTAATATATATGCATATAGGGCTGTTACTTGAATATTTTGGTAACCGAGTGATTGATCGATCGATTATTCTAGTAATTAATTGAGTAATCGGATAATTATAATACATTTTTATCTCTCCACTCGCAAGCGATTTTTCTTCATTCCACACACAAAACTGGACGTGTACTTTTAAATATACATTGTTCTTTTATGAATTTGCTCTGCTTTGGCTCAGATACTGAGCTCAAACGTTGTCCTCGCATCACTGTGTCACACCCCTGTGGACTGTTTCTTTGGTTTTTCCCTGTGTATGCCCTTTGTATTTGGTCTTTCCTCTTCCGTTTTCAGTTATTACGTCATTGTTTAATCGATCACACCTGTCCTCGTCTGATTAGCCTGTGTATTTAAGTTTGGTTCAGCTCCCCGTTTGTTTGTCGGTTCTTAATGTCTATTCCTGAGTTCACTTCATGTCTTAAAGTCGTTTTCATTGTATTGCGTGTGGATTCCCTGCTGTTCCTGTTATCTAAATAAACTGTATGTCCCTGACTCCCTCGTCCCTACTCCTCATTCCCACACACGACGCCCGTGACACACTGAAGACCAGAAGATTTTTTTTTCCCCAGATGTAGAGCTTTTCTCACTAAATGGAAGCAGGCTGGCTGTAGTCAGCCTTCTCTATTTATTTATTTATTTATTTATTTATTTACTTAATACTTATTTGAGTTAAGTGCTTATTGTAAATATGCATTTATTCAATTATTTTATTTATTTGTATCTTGTCGTTTTTGTATATAGTTACACAATAAAAGCGTGTTAACTGAGGGTGTTTCTGAAATGAGTGAAGGTGCTCTAGCCTTAATGCACATTTTCGTCCATTGCTATAGTTATCACTGTCAATCACTGCTATTTTGAGAGTGAATCCTGCATAAATATGCAGATATCATTCCCAAAAACAAAAGTTCTACATTTTAAATTGATTATTGCCTAGAAAGCTCGCAAAGAGCGCTCCCATTAAAAACACTAACAAGCTGTCACTGACACTCTTTGTTCATCGCGATCTCACAAAGTTCTGTTATTACCAATGAATCTCTCTACACTGCGCGACCAATGTTATAATGAAAGGACATAACTCCGCACAGAACAAAAACTGGTGTGGATCGCAGCTGAGACAAAACCAGCATGTACATTCATGAGGACCCTTACAAAAAAGAAGTAAATTCAAGTGTGCTATTAGTATACTTCTTTTAAACTAAAAATAGGAATGTAATTCCTATTTGTAATTCCTAGTCTACCTTTTATGTACTTATCGGAAATATACTTAAAATGACATTTAAGTATACTTGACTTATACTTAGAAAAAGTCTAAATATACTATACTTATACGAAATATACTATACAAATATACTATCAGAGCTATACTTGTGCTCTGAGAATCTGTGTTGTCATTTTTATCCACGAGAGATGCTATTACACATCTTCTGTACAGAATTTCCAAAACACAAGTGAAGAAGAAACCAAAACAGGTGCTTCCACACTGTAAAAAATGCAAATACATATTTTCCATTTTACGAAACAGTCTCAAATACTAAAAAAATGCTATTTTCTTGAAACTATATAAAAACCCTTGTCAGACCAACAAAATTACCCCAAATGTTGTCCCAACTAGTCAAGCACAGTTGTCTGAACAAAGAATTTCATACTGTTGAAATTTTAAGGCTTTGTAAGTTCCCAGCATGCATTGCAGTATAAATACATTCAGATAACGTTCATATAATAAAATATATGCAAATGAATACCTAAATAGGGACATAGTAGTGTACTTAAAGTATGATTTAAAGTTCACAAAAAAGTGAGCATGAGTAAACTTGCAGTATAAAACTACTAAAGTCAAGTCAAGTCAAGTCAAGTCAAGCTTTATTGTCATTCCGCTACATGTGTGGACATACAGTGGAATGAAATGTCGTGTCTCGCAGGACCACAGTGCTACATAAATAAACATAAATATGAACATAAATACACTAGACGTAGAAGCAATTTTTAATCCTATACATGTAACTATACATATACTATAAGTAACTGACTATACATACACATAACCTAAGACAGACTATACAAGTAGTTTACATAATATAAATGTTAAGAAGAAAATAGTGCAAAAAGATTTGTGGTGCATTGACAGGTAGACATTTGTAAGTCCTTATTAGGTCCTTGTAGCGTTAATAAGTGTTAACAAGAAAGTGTCTGGTGCATAGAGAGAAAAGAGTGTTTCTTTTCGTTTCTTTTTTTTAAACTAGTAGTTTACTGAGACTATACTTCGAAGTGTAACAAAAATGCATAAAAAAGTATTTAATTAGTAAACCTATAAGTATTTAATCAGTATACTTATAAGTTCACTTTTAGTATACTTGCAATACAAACTGAAAACTACTGTTTACTACTAGTTTAATACTTAAAGTATACTTGAAAGTATACTTTTATATACTAGAAAGTGGGCCAATTTAGTCCCAAGGACTATTAAAATAGTACACTATAGTACACTTAAAAGTATACTACTAGTACATGATATTTGTATACTTAATAAAATAAACTTGAAGTATACTTCTTATTGGTAAGGGGATGATTCAAGTGTTTTCACTTGAGTAAAGCCTTAAAGTCCCTTTAAAGTGTTTTTCTTCATTTAATATGTACACTTTCTCATGTGGTAACATATAATTTATTTGATTTTATTCAACCCAAAAATATCAACTTAATCAACCTATACACTGGGTTACAGTGATAAAATTAAATTTAAAGGCTAAAACAGGTAGAAATAACTCCGCCATCGCCCGCTCCCCTGTTCATTTTGTGGCCACCCTCTTTTGAGGCTGTGCCTCAGAATGGCAGCCCCATTTATAATAATCTAGACACGCCCCTGCTTAAAACACTGCATTATGCATGTCAGGCCAGTAGTTGGCAATGTCACTGTGTAACGAACCACTATACGCCTGTGCACATAGGCTTAACACTGAAGACTGCAGACGTAAACGTGCACGCATGACAAATTTGCATTTTCACAAATTCATGTATTTGTAGTTTGCACAACTAACTCATTTAGTCCTGTGTATTTATACCCCTTGTTTAGTTCAAGATATTTAATGCATGCATGAATCTTCTAGGTATTTCAGTTTGTGGATTTAAGACTATTTAGATTAAATTCCTGAATCATTCATGTTGGATTGTTACCACAACCGTGACACATATGTAATCATCTGTCTTATGTACTTATTACTGTATTTATTATAGTGTGTGTGTTTTGTAGGGTGGCTGAGAGAGCTCAACGCACTGCAACTTAAGAAAACACATACAAATAGAAAAAGCACCAGCAAATTAAGAAAACATCATCAGTTTGACAGCACATGTGCTGCAAATACTCGCAGCAATATAGAAACACGCTGAAAAAACAGAAATGAGTTGCAAAGACTCACAACACAAACAAAGAAACACGCTGCAAATAATCACAACACAAACAAATAAAGAAAGACGCTGCAAATAGTCACAACACATCCAAACACAAAAACGTGCTGCAAGCACAGACCACAACGGTGCATTTCTAATTTGCAGCGCGTTTCCGTATTTGTTTGTGTTGTGAATATTTGCAGCACATGTGCTGTCAAACTGATAAAAATATTTTCCTAATTTGCAGGGATTTTTTTTTTTTTTTTGGCCCTTTCAGCCACCATGGTTTTGTTCTTTTGGGGGGTTGGCAGGCATGGTCACTTTCGATTTCTCACTGTATGGAAGACAGAATGAATATTCTGGAACAAAAATGGTCCTTAATATATATACATAAAGCAGGGGTATCAGACTCAGTTCATGCAGAGTTTAGCCTCAACCCTAATTAAACACACCTGATCCAGCTAATCAAGTCCTTCAGGCTTATTTGAAAACCACATGGTTTGTGTGTTGGAGCAATGTTGGATCTAAACTCTGCTGGGCTATGGCCCTCCATGAATTTGACACCCCTGACATAAAGCAAAGCAGGAAACATAGCGAAAAGGTATAATATACTAGTTTTTGTTTATTTATTTATTTATGTATTTATTATCTCTGTCTCCTGTATCTAGGTGAGGAGGTCAAAAACCCTCAGAAGGCTGTCCCTATAGGAATTGTGGTTACTCTCTTCATCTGTTTCTTGGTTTATTTTGGAGTTTCGGCTGCTGTCACCCTCATGATGCCCTACTACCAACTAAACGTTCTGAGTCCCTTACCTGTAGCCTTCACCTATGTAGGCTGGGATCTTGCAAAGTATGCGGTGTCTGTTGGATCTTTGTGTGCTCTTTCAACAAGGTGAAGCAACACATGTTGACCCATAAAGCACTTACTACTCACACTATTAGGACTATAAAAAGCAGCATTATGTGATCAGTAAGAGGATAATAGAATAGATGCTCTTAAACTAATAAGGAAAGCTGATCAATAGTTTAGTAAAATTAGCATAATAAAATCAAATGTAGTATGCATAGGATACAGAAAGTGGTTGATGGGTGGGCCTCTACAGCAGGGGTGTCAAACTCTGTTCCTGGAGAACCACAGCCCTGTATAGTTTCATTCCAACACTACTTCAACACACAAACCACTTAGTTTTCTAATAAGCCTGAATGACCTGATTAGCTAGATCAGGTGTGTTTAATTAGAGTTGGAGCTAAACTCTGAAGGGCTGTGGCCCTCCAGGAACTGAGTTTGACACCCCTGCTCTACAGCAATGGTTCTCAACCTTTTTTCTCCAAGGCCCCCTCCTCTCCAAATCAATACTGCCAGCACCCAACCTTTTCTATCCATAAAAACCTTTGTATTCTAGTGTTATTACTTTCCAATTCCATGTAATTATTTTGAAACAAAACAAATTCAAGGTAGATCTAAACATTGTTTAACAGTGTTCTTTTTTGCTAACATACTTTCAAAAAATGTCACAGCAGATATTCCTTACTAATTGAAAGTACTTAAAAGTACATAAAGCTCAATTATACAGTAATTTAACAAATAAACACGAGCCAAACTGCCATACCAAACAAGACCACAGGAAGATGCCAAACTGCTGCATATAAACTACTATATGGATCCATTCAGAATCACTAAAATACAAAAAAACATTCAGATAAATGTGTGGAAACTCAGCAATCTGAAGGTGGGTCTATGTCATTAATGAACAGTTCCTCTGCCAGAACAAGCAAATACGTGATGTTATTAACTACGTTTGCTGCTTAAAACTCCTGTAATGGAGCCCGGAAAGAACCAGGCAGCTTCAAAACATATATCCCGAATAGATGTGCCTTTAGACCAGGGCCATGGCAAAGCAATGGCCCGTGTCGTATGAGCGCTGATGTTGAGAGGGCATTCTTGTCCCCAGCTCACATAAGCCAGCACAATAGCAGAAATGACCTATGCCCTAAAGTACAGGGTGTCATGTAGTCACATGTGAAGGCTCCATATCTCCGGGCTGGGGTGCCATGTCGAGCCGTCCACTTGAGCAGGTCTTTCCTGAGAGGAATTTTCTGCTAAGGAGGTGCAACCGGCATCTCCCTGAGGTCCGGAAATGGTTAATACAGCTAGTTCGGGGAAAAGAGAATGACTGACGCCCTCTCCTCCCTAATTTTGCATAAAACCAGAGGTAAAATCTTCTGGCTCTTGGCCAACGCGACGTCAGAGCACAAACAGATCCACCTCCACCTTTCCAGTCATCTGAAACAAGCTGGGATGCAGTCTCCACTCTCTGTGAGGAATTCTGTTCCGCGAAAGCATGTCTGCTCCATGGTTTAGGAGACTGGGGATATGCAGCACCCTGATGGAGATTAAATGACAATCTGCCCGTAACAAGAGGCTCGTGGCCTGCTTGGAAAGGGCTCTGAAGCACACGCCGCCCTGCCGATTGAAGTACGAAACCACAGACGTGTTGTTGTTGCGATTCAGCACGTTCAAGATATGTCCTGACTCAGGGTGAACACGCTCTTTTGCATATTTATGCGCAGTCCTAGGGACTCCAGATGGTGAGACAGAATGTCCATATGACTGATAAGCACACCTCTTGAATGGGCTAAAATTAGCCAGTTGTCCAAAAAATTTAGAATCATCTCACTCTGAGAGGGGAAGCCCTGCATCTATGCACTTCGAGAATGTGCGTGGGGCTAAAGCCAGCTCGAATGGGAGAACTGATTACTGGTATGCTGTGCTAATTCCTGGCAGGTTCCTCTGCCCAGTTGAGGTCTCTCAGGGCGAAGGCTCTCACCAGCGAAATAGGCTGGGGGAGGGGAGGGGAGGACCTGCATTGGGCCTCGTCCCCATAAGACCACGAGAGGTGCTCCTCCAAATCCTCAAAACACGTGCCTGCAAGTCAGCGCAGAGCACACAGTCGGACTCAAAGAATGTAGCCTCAGCCTGGGCCAGGCAGGCGATACTGAAGGTGCCATCGGATGCAGTGAAGAAGTTGTAGTATTTTCTGGTGCATCTTCAGGGTGATGTGTGAAGGAGAAGATTCTGACACGACTGTCGCATTTCTGTCACAAATAAATTGCAACAGTGTTTTAATAAATTGTTGATACAATAATCAATTCAGTATAGGTGTTTTTATATAGTCACACCCCCAGCGTGACCACGCTCTGAAACACGTGTGTAATCAGTCCAATGGAGCAACGAGACGTCACGGGCGAGGTGACGTGGAGACCAGGAAGCATAAAAGCATATGCGGTGAGTAACCGGTGGCTTGATGCTGTTCGCTTATGAGCAGACTGCATATTAGATGCCCATTTCTCCCTGCCCTCACTACTTAGCTGTGACTTCAGGGCATCTGCATACTGAACTATATTGACTTTTTGTAAATATTAGCTCATTCTAAGCGGCTGATGGCTCGGCATCAAGATGTTGTCCTCGCCCATATGAAAGAACTGGGGTTGAGACTGAACGCCGGGAAAGTGTGCTTTCTCTATTACAGAGAACCACTTATCTGGGTGTGGTGTGGGATTCGACCACAATGCAGGCACGTCTGTCTCCTGCTCGGACCGAGTCGATCCTCACGGGAGTCAAGAGGGTGAGAGTAGGCCAGTCACTCACTGTCAAACAGTTCCAGAAACTGTTGGGTCTGGGGGCAGCTGCGTCCAACGGAAAACCTTTTGGCCTGCTATACATGAGACCCCTGCAGTAGTGGCTCAGGACCAAGGGATTCTCCCCAAGGGGAGATCAAGGTCACACAGCGATGCTTTTGTGCCTTAGACATGTGGAGGAAACGGGAGGGCCCGGTGTTGGGGACTCCTTGTCGTTGCATAACGTTAACGACGGATGCCTCCCTCACCGGTTGGGGAACGGTCATGAGTGGCCACCCAGCCCAGGGTCTGTGGAGCGGTTGCCATCTCACTTGGCACATAAACTGCCTGGAGATGCTGGCCGTGTTTCAGGCACTGAAACACTTCCTCCCGGACCTAAGAGATCACCATGTGTTGGTGCGCACCGACAACACATCGGTGGTCTCTTACATAAATCACCAGGGAGGCCTGCATTCGTGTCCCTTGTACAAGCTGCCGCACCAGATCCTTGTGTGGTCCCATGGGAAATTCCTCTCTCTGAGAGCAGTGTACATCCTGGGACATCTCAACAGGGAGCAGACGTCCTGTCGAGACACGGGCTGAGGCCTGGGAATGAGTTCTGGAGAGAGTGCATAGGGACGGCATCTTGCTACTGCTAGTAACCCCGTTCTGGCCAGGCTGAGTATGGTTCTGGGACCTGATTTCCCTCCTCAACGGCTCTCCATGGGAGATTCCCATTAGGAAGGATCTCCTCTCACAAGTGGAGGGGCGCGATTCTGCACCCCTGCCCGGAGTTGTGGAAGCTGTGGGTGTCGCCCCTGAGGGGGCACAACTCATAGTCTCCGGTCTCAACCAAGGTTGTTGAGACCATCCTCCAATCCAGAACTCCCTCAATGAGGAAACTGTATGCCTGGAAGTGGAGACTCTTCACTTCCTTGTGCGGCAACCACCAGCTCGACCCAGATCACTGCCAAGTTGGTTCAGTGCTGGAGTTCCTACAGGACCGGTTCACCGCAGGGTTGACACCCTCCACCTTGAAGGTGTACGTGGCGGCCATAGCCGCTTTCCACTCCCCTCTTGGTGGTCAGTCAGTGGGAAAACACCACCTGGTTACACGTTTCCTCCACGGTGCGCTGAGGCTTCTAGCCAGGTGTAGCTTTTGCTATGTGGTGACTGGGTTGCTATTCCATTATCTCAAGTCCTCCGATTCCCCCCCCTCTCTTTGGGGGTCAAAGCTCACTTCTCCGAAGTTGGCTTCAGGATGCTGCACTCCATATGGTGCCACTCCTGGCTCTCTTTTCTCTTGCCTTAGCTGTGCTCTTCCACACTGGCAGGGATTTGAAGTCTGGTGGTGTGGGCATCTCGTTCCTATAGCATTTTGACACAGCTTGAGTCCCCCGGCTGTGACGTCTCGTTGCTCCATTGGACTGATTACACATGTGTTTCATAGCGTGGTCACGCTGGGGGTATTCCCATTGCATTTAGACGCAGCATCTCGTTCCCTCAGGGAACCATGGTTACACACGTAACCTGGGATGTTTTCTCAATATGACAGTAAAATCCAACAGACTGATGAAAATGCAGGACATTTTCTTAATATGTGACAAGGGGTGAAGATGCTGTGTGGTACAATCCAAATTGGGACAGGTGGTAACCCTAATTTGAGATTGGTCCGTAATTAACTAATTCTTTTGGGTCAAGTTGTGTTATTTTTTTAATGAGGGGCTTAATACAGCCAGTTTGAAGGTTTTTGGGATATGTCCTAATGACAATGATGAATTAATAATATTCAGAAGAGGATCTATGACTTCTATTAGCTCCTCTGTTAGTAGTTTAGATGGTATAGGGTGTAAAAAAATGTTGTTGGTTTAGATGATTTAGCAAGATTATACAGTTCTCCCTTCCCTATAGCAGAGAATGAGTGGAATTGTTCCTCAGGGGATCTATCTGTCTGGGGATCTATCTGATGTAATTCTATAGCTGACGGCTGCATGGTTACAATTTTACCTCTAATAGTATCGATCTTGGAAGTAAAGTTGTTCATAAAGTCATCACTGCTGAGCTGCTGGGAAATGTCAATGCCTGTTGATGCTTTATTTTTTTGTTAATTTAGCCAGTGTATTGAATAAATACCTGGGGTTGTGTTTGTTTTCTTCTAAAAGAGACAAAAAATAAATCAGATCTAGTTTTAAAGACTTTTCCCTCCATGCAATATGAAATACCTCTAGTTTAGTTTTCTTCCAGCTGCGCTCCATTTTCCAGACTGCTCTTTTTAGGGCGTCAGTGTGCTCGTCATACCGCAGTGTCAGACTGTCTTCTTTAAGCGTAAATGAGCAACCGTATCTAAAGTGCTACAGAAGAGAGTCCATAGTTTCTGTTACATCAAGTTTTTCTGAGCTATTAGATATGCTGAGGAATTGAGACAAGTCAGGACACAGTCTTTTGTGGTAGAAGTGATGGTTCTACCATATTTGTAACAAGGAGTCGAATTTACAGCTTTAGCTAGACTAGATAATGATCTGAGATATCATTGCTTTGCTGGAATCATGGTTGTCTAACCAACAGACAATAAAGTTAAGAATGTCTAGAAATGTTGATCCCAGTGCATCTAGACTTTGTCTGCAGCCAACACTAACTCAGATAATCAGCAAATTCTTTAATAATGTCTGTATGGTGCCCTGGTGGCCTGTATCCAGTAGCCAGTACAAATGCCACAGGGGATTTATCATTAACACTTGTTACTCTAGATAATGTTATATAAAGTATCATTACTTCAAACGAATCATACTTAAAACCCCTCCACTAAGAAATACTGAAAATTTTGCTATAAATTGTAGCAACACCTCCCCTTTACCTTTTGGATGCAGCTCATGTTTATAACAGTAATCTTAGGGGGTAGACTCATTTAAAGTAACTTAATCATCTGATTTAAGCCAGGTTTCTGTCGAACAGAGCACAACTAGGTTATGATCAGTGATCATATCATTTACAAAAATTGCTTTCATATAATGGGATCTAATATTCATTAAGCCAAGCTTTATCTGTAATGAACTGTCAGACAAATTGGGATCCATGTGCAGCTTTATTACGTGATATCTCAAAGTGAAAACAGGCAGGGTCAATCTCCAGCAAAGTTGTAGTCAAGGCAACACAAGTTCAAGGTCAGTAAACAGGCAAAGGTACGGGGCAGCCGGAACACAAAAATCAGAAAGTCCAGGCTAAAAATCACAAGGCAGGCAGTCCAAGATCGAAAATGAGAAAGATAATCCAATAAATAAGGGAACGCTCAGAATTGTCAGCCGTGGCTAGAACAGGCTATAGGGCACCCTTTAAATAGTCCTGGTAATAGGCCAAAGGTGGGGGAGAATAGTTCCAGGTAAATGGGCTTATGTGAAATGGAGTCCAGAACAAGGAGACTGAGACATCTAGTGGTGAGCAGAAGGATCTACAAGAGCAGAACTCATAACATTATCATTTGTTTATCTGTTGTTTATTTGTTTTATTTTTTATTTATTTTTTATTTTAGTTTATTTTATTTATTATATATATATATATATATGCTAGTTTGGGGAACAGACACAGTCTCTATAGCATGATATCTAGGTGAAAGAGTCTCTTTGTGCTGAGAATTAACTGACTTCTGTGATGTGAGGCAGCTAGCAGATGGTTGGTTTAACCAGTCTGTCTGCTTCTTCACCTGGGCCCCAGTTAGTCAAGTACAGACTCTAAGGCTGTGTGCCATATTTCTAGAGAGAAGAGCGGCACCACCCCTGGAGGGATGGAGACCATCTCTTTTCAACAGGTCAGATCTGAACCAAAAACTTGTCCAACTGTCAATGAAACCTATGTTAATGTGCAGGCACAACTTAGACATCCAGCCATTGAGTGACGACAGTCTATGCTATGTATCTCAAGTCAAGTCAAGTCAAGCTTTATTGTCATTCCGCTACATGTGTGGACATACAGTGGAATGAAATGTCGTGTCTCACAGGACCACAGTGCAACATAAATAAACATAAATATGAACATACATACACTAGATGTAGAAACAATTGTTTAAACCTATACATGTAACTATACATATACTATAAATAATTGACTATACATACACATAACCTAAGACAGACAAGTAGTTTACATAATAACTGTGCATGATAATGTGCAGAAGAGGTATTTAAAGGTTAAGAAGCAAGATAGTGCAATATGATTTGTGGTGCATTGACAAGTAAATATTTGTTAAGTCCTTATTAGGTCCTTGTAACATGGAATGTTAGTACGAAAGTGTCTGGTGCACAGAGAGAAAACAGTGTTTCTACAGGTGGTTTGTCTAGCCCACTCAACCTGTAGGTAGCACACTCAGAGGTGCACTGCGTTTTCTGTGTACATGTAATGTTTATAGGAAAGTGTCTGGTGTATACAGAGATGAAAGAATGCGTTACTACAGGTGGTTTGTCCAGCCCATTCATCTGTGTGTAGCCAACTCAGAAATGCAAAAATTGTGTTTTGAGTTTTCCAACAGTTTACATTGTGGAGGGGGGTGAGGTGGTTGGAATTGAGGGCTCTCACAGCCTGGGGGAAAAAGCTGTTGAGCAGTCTTGCAGAGTGGGCTCTGATGCTCCTGTAGCGTCTTCCTGATGGCAGGAGCTGGAAGAGATGATGGGAAGGATGGGTGGGGTCCTTCACGATACTGGTGGCTTTACCGAAGCATTGTGCAAGGAAAATGTAGGGGAGGGGAGAGGTGTACCGATGATCTTTGCGGCTGTGTTCACTGTCCGCTGTAGGGTCTTGCGGTCAGCAGCACTGCAGTTCCCGTACCAGACAGTGATGCAGCTGGTCATCACACTCTCAATGGTTCCCCTGTAGAAGGTGGTGAGGATGGGTGGAGGGAGACTTGCCCTTTTCAGCCGGCGGAGAAAGTGGAGGCGCTGTTGTGCCTTCTTGGAGAGTGACATGGTGTTGGCGGTCCAGGTGAGATCCTCCGTAATGTGCACCCCCAGGAATTTAGTGCTGCTGACTCTCTCCACAGCCGAGCTGTCGATGGTCAGTGGGGGGTGGTCAACGGAGTTCCTCCTGAAGTCCATCACAACCTCCTTTGTTTTACTTCTGTTGAGGGACAGGTTGTTAGCGCAACACCATTCAACCAGCTGAGCCACTTCCTCTCTGTAGGGGAGACCTACCACCGTTGTGTCATCAGCAAACTTGATGATGTGGCTGGAGCTGAACTTGGCAGTGCAGTCGTGGGTCAGCAGCGTGAAGAGCAGTGGGCTGAGAACACAGCCCTGTGGGGCACCTGTGCTCAGCGTGGTAATGCTTGAGGTGTTGCGGCCGACACGGACTGACTGAGGTCTTGCAGTTAAAAAGTCGAAGATCCAATTGCAAAGGGAGGTGTTAAGGCCCAGAAGGTGTAGTTTGTTGATGAGCTGTTGAGGGATTATTGTATTGAATGCTGAGCTGAAGTCAATGAACAGCATTCTAACATAAGAGTCTTTGTTTTCTAAGTGAGCAAGAGCCAGGTGTAGGGTGGAGGCATCGTCCGCGGAGCGGTTTGGATGGTATGCAAACTGGAGCAGATCGAGTGTGTTGGGGAGGCTGGTTTTGATATTGTGCATAACTAACCTCTCAAAGCACTTCATCATGATTGGAGTCAGTGCTATGGGACGGTAGTCATTCAGACAAGACACAGTATACTCGTCACCACGGTATGCAGGGAGTGGACCAGAGCATATTACAGTGTCTGACATCGTACTTGTAAGTTCACACACCTTAACCTTAATGTTATTTTTAGTGATCTCCATCGAACATCATTAGTGCCGACGTGAATAACAATCTTACTGAATTTACACTTAGCATTAGCCAGCACTTTTAAACTTGCTTAGATGTCAGGCACTCTGGCTCCCAGTAAAAATCGGACTACGGTGGCTGGTGTCTCTGTTGTCACGCTCTGTACAATAGAATCACCGATATCTAGGGCACGTTCATCAGGTTTCTCAGTGGGTGTGTCACTGAGTGAGGAGAACCTGTTTAATGCAATGACCATAATGGAAAAGCAGTGTTTTGTCACTGCTTCACAGTCACCCAGTTGCCTGTGGCAGGGGGTCTGCAAACGGAACCGAACAATGCACAGGACTCACTAAGATAGTCGCATCCAAACTCATATCTAAGGTCCTCACATTCTTCCCTGCTAATTGCTTAAAAACTGAGACTTTGTTCATCTCCTTAGTGCTGGCCCTGCATGGGCAGCTCTCACTTAGCCCCCAGGAAGCAAAATTTGAGCATTTTGCTCAAAATGTGCAAAATAGTAAAAAAAAATTACAATGTTAAACTACTATAACATTAGTGTAATGCAGCTTGTTTAATCTTCAACAGTCTGCTGGGAACCTTGCTTCCTACGCCTCGTATTCTGTTTGCTATGGCCAGAGATGGGCTGCTATTCAAACCACTGAGTAAAATGAGTTCCAGACAGAACCCTGTCATTGCTACATTTTTTTCTGGAATAACATCAGGTAATTGTCTTTGAGAGCACTTTCCAATAATACACCATGATCATAGTAACTACCCATACGGAAATGTAATATATGTGCTTATATGAAATACCCATATATTGAATACATGTTTATATATGCCATATCCATATATGATTCCTATTAGAAAATGGAACAATTTCATATATTGACATATAAGTCTACCCCATACAAAAATATATGTTTATGTATGTATAATACATGTATTGCCATATATGAAATGTATATAATTATTAATATATGTGAGATATATGTATGTTTTTATTATGTTGTATACAAATTAGACATATATGCATGAAATATATGGTTTCATATATTTAATATTTTAATATGTGATCTTTGATCTTTAAATAGAGGTTGTAGACAGATGTAAGCCACTCTACAAAGTTGCAGTGCATTGCACATTTCACACCTTTAGCCTTAAATGTTAAATGGTACAGAAAGTTACACAAAGAAGCATCTTTATTTAAACAATTTATTTAAATAGAAAAAAAAAGTTACTGACCTGCACAATCAAACAGGACAAAAAAGAAACAATTACATATATAACTGATAAAAACACTGAACAGGCATAAGAAACAGAACATCAATTATAGTGGTTCAGCTAAAGGACTACAGGTTTGTATTCCCACAGCTTGGTTAGTTTTTTGTTTATTGCCATCCCCAGTAGGCCCCAGATGAAGAAATTTCTGGATTCCAGCATCTGTAAAAAAAAAAATAAAAATAAAAATAAAAAAAATAGTAAAAGTTAGGTTTTTATAAGATAATTACAATAAATTTTCTGAACCATATATGATTTCAGGAAATGCACCACATTCAAAAGCAACTTTTTAGCTTTGGTAGTGTTGGGTGGTACAGTAAACTAAACTTGATTTTAGTCAACATGATATTAAAATATAAAACCTGCTTAAATCTTGCAATCCAACATTGTACCAAAGTTTAATTTAGGTTTTTAGTTAGAACTGTGCCTATATCTTAAATTGATTAACTACTATAAGATGACAAATATACTGAGTATTAAACATGGTTGGTAAAGTTAAAGATTATTTTAAAACTGCAGATTTCTCATTATTTATGTAATAATTATAAATTGTAGTTGTAAAATATTCCCAGATACCACAAGGACATGGCAGAACAACGACAGAGCACAGCCTGCATGCCCATTCAAATAATATGTCTCTATATACATGAAGAACTAAACTATAGTAACCAGAATGCTCAATGACAGAGTTCACAGCTAAGGTTACAATTTAATTTGCTATTTAGCATCAATGAAATAAAGTGTTTACATTCATAATACCTAATATGTGCATCGAGAATGTGGCCTGGAGAAAAGAAATAGAGGGGTGGAACTATAACATGGGTTTTTGAATGACAATTTTGATTAAATCCCCTAAAATAAGGTCTGCGGTTTACACAAACTCATAATATTTTCACGTTTTATTCTATGACATAAAACACACCAGTTAAACCCCACTCTTGATTTTTATTTATTTTTTTTTTTTTAAACTGTTATGTTTCTTAAAAAAGGTGGTTGCTAACATGCTGCTAAATGGGACTACAGGCCCTGTCGGAGGCATTAAACGTCATCATGCTGAACAGTTTATCAATTTACAGTATTTTCCAATTGTAGTATAATTTATGGTACAATTAATTGTAGATTAACCAATTAATAGTTTCCCGCATGCAACACAAGTCTTCGGATGGAAGATGCTCATTTGATCGCTTTCCTACTGTTATGGGGACTCTCTCTGTATTTGTACCATAAATATTACAATTATTCCATATAAACACCACATTTACTGCCTTTGTCACAGTCAAAGTGAAACTTTAATAATTTATAGTGCTTAAAGCCACGTTAAAAATAAATGTTTACGGCCACATGAAGCTGTTAGAAAGCAGCTTCATGTGTACCCACCCTAACAAAATGAGAGCTGAAATGTGGTACTTCATTCACTAAAATAAGTTAAATCTAACCATATCCCAAAACTCACTCACTCTACTGTTATTTAATAGATTAAATGCACTAGAATTGTATTAAATAGTACATGGAGACACATTTTTAACTAAAATATTTTGTTGATTTGATTTGTTTACATGTATATTGCAGATGCTAGTTTTGTTTTCAACAAAATATGTAACCTTTTCTGTGTAGACGGTCCATCATTCACATCACTGCCATCCACATCTGCAGGTTCGGCCTCCATTTCTATTTTCTGAGAATTTCGGGACTCATTACCTTGTCATGGGAAACAAACAAGAATAGCACAATTATCAGCAACGATATGAACAAAATTTACTACGATAGATTAACCATATGTTTAAAACCCCACAATCACATCCTTTAGTGTAACTTACTGTACCTTTATGCAATATGCACATACATGTGCTTATGCACCCACTCTAGGTATGTCACTGACATGTCAATGCACTTGGTGCAATATAACCAAGTACTGTAACTTACTATATGAATTCAAGGTGCTTGTATTATAATAATTTAATTTTGTGCAGTTTTATAGTTCTTGTCTAGACTACATCTCAGAGATAAACATTATAATTTTCATCCATTATTTTTGTCAGACAGCTTTAAATAATTTCCAAACGTGGCATTGCTTATCCAGTGAAAACAATGAGCTCACAGTATCTCCATACAGATTAACCTGTTACCCAAAAGCTAAAATTAACTTTAACGCGAGCAAATTGCAAAACACATCAATGCAGCTGTAATCATAACATCATATATACAACAATGACAGGGAATATTTAAAACATTAGCTGATCTATATAGAGACAGAGGCTCTTGCAGACCAAAACAATCATATAACACTTAGTTTCTATGTAATATTAGCGTAGGAATAAAGCGTTGAGTAAATTAGCGTAAATTACCTGCACCGCTGCCACATTCAAGGGCGTTTCATCCTTTCACTCAGTGATGTCGGTCTGTCTTCGTGCCCGTCTATAAAATCATTGTCGTTTATTATGTGAAGGTACTGGCACATTTGTTATCCTTCCACTAAGAAAAACATCTTACCGCAGATGACTGTTTGTTTAGACGCAGCCATTGCTCAGACTCTGCCGTTAGCGCGGGCGTGTTTGAATTTTGGCGCATGCGCAAAAGCGCTATTGTGACGTTCACATACAATCGCTCATGTATTTTAATAAAATGCATTTTAGTTCATTGATGATGAGAGCACATATGGACAAACAGTTACATGAAGTGTTTTTCCCCCCTCAATAACTCTATAATACATTCCTACAAGTAACTTTTAGTACATTGGCATTTTTTGAACAGGTTATATATTCATCTCTACTTTTCCCCCCAGAAAACTAAATTGAAACAATTAATAAAGTTAAGCAATGAATTGTGTTATATGATTTACAATAAGCAGTATCTTTTAGGCATATATGGTTAATAAACTTGTATAAATTCAGTATATACATTGGTAACAAATGGTCAAAACATAGAGTACCATATATAATTTTGATATATATTGTTAACATATATGGTCATATCATATAATACAATATATAATTTTGATATATATTGTAAACATATATGGTCATAACATACAATACCATATAAAAGTTAAACATATATATACTTTCAATATATGTTTATATACAAATTGTACTATGGGAAATTCATATATGTTATAAACATATATCTACATATATCCAGAAAATGGATATATGTGATAATAATATATTGCCCTATATTTAACATATATGAGAGTAGCACTTCTGATATAGGTACATATATGTCATATATTACATTTCCGTATGGGTAATCATGACATACCTTAGACAACCTAACTACTACACCAGAAAAACGTATTTAGGGCCAATGCTCTTAGCTCTGAAGTTGAATATACAGTATAGTACATGTTAATTTAGTTGTCTTCATTTAGTTTTTGCCTATGAAATTCTGTGAGTGAACTATTTGTGTTTTCAGCAATACTGGCCGTGGTGTTTGACATAAAGGCTCTAGTAGAAATTAAGGCTGTTGGAACGCTCTTTTCCTACACCATTGTAGCCATCTGCATCATAATTATTCGGTAAGCTTCAACACACAATACATAATAAATAATATAAATATATAAATAATCCATGAGTAGTATAATAGATTTTATAATTGTTTTTGTTGTTGTTGTTGTTGTTGTTTTACCCTGCAGTACCCACAAAGATTTTATGAATCTTGACCAGAGTTCTTGGGGGGGGAAGAAAAGGTAGCAGTGTAGCAGTTCTTCGCCAGGGATGTTAGCTTGTCAGTCTTCGAAATATCCTAAAGGGGTGGTTGATTGTGATTGCAGTTTTATCGTAAACAATATCTGCAAAGTTCAATGCAAACGGAGATAATGTCTTTTAAAATTATGGCAGTTTAATGCCTATAAATACAGCCGGTTGTGACTACAACAAGCTACTTCCCGGGTTGGTGACATCACAAATCCTGAAATTTACACAAACCCTGCCTCTGGGAACATGCAACAAAGGGGGCAAGGCCATGTTTTGCTGCTTTAAAGATGAGGAAGAGTTGTTGCCATGCCGTCAAAACTAGAAAAAATCTGTTCATGAGATTCTGTCTTCCAAGGATTCTAATGGATTCACAAGTTTTAAAATCAATCTTCTAAAGCAGCCGTTCTTAATCCTGTTCCTTGCATCCCCCTGCTCTGCACATGCTCTGCTCTGCGTCTTTCTTTCTACCTTTCTCTCACCCATTGTCGTGCATGGACCCGAGCCCTTGCCTTTTTCGAGCTCCTACACTAAAGTGCCCTTTCGGTCCGGTCGACCCTTATGAAAAAGAAGTTTATTCAAGTGCGCTATTAGTATATTTCTTTGAAACTAAAATAGGAAAGTATACTTTCAGTGTACTTTTTATGTACTTCTCAGATATGTGCTTTATATACTTCTCAGAAATATACTAAAAATGATTTATACTTTTTTAATTTTTATAGAAAAAGTATATTTGAGCTGTACTTGAGCTGTGCTCTGAGAATCCGTGTTTTCATTGTTATACGCTAGGGTTGCTATTGCACATCTTCTGTACAGAACTTCCAAAATACAAGTGAAGAAGAAACTGCTTTCGTGTAATCTAACACAGCTTGACAGTCATTATTACCTCTTCATGGGTCGACATTTTATTCCATAACGTTATTATGGAATAAAATGTCGACCCATGAAGAGGTAATAATGACTGTCAAGCTTTGGGGGGTGTTGATCAACTCCATCCAATCGTTTTGATTATCATGAATAGTCATTTTTTTAGCGTTCAGTTCAAAATGTTGTTGTTGTTTTTATTTATGCAACTTACCCACAATCAAGAGTTTATAAAAAAGAATGCATGAAGCTAGAATAAAATGTTTTTATTTACAAGCAGATGCCCTGTTCTTTCTTTTGATGCTTTGAATGCTCAGATATTCATATAACTAACTATATACAAATGAATACCTATATAGGGACATAGTAGTATACTTAAAGTATGATGTAAAGTTCACTTACAGAAAACTTACGAGTATACCTGCAGTATAAAACTATTAAACTAGTAGTTTACTGAGACTATATTTCAAAGTGTACTACTAGTATTTAATTAGTAAACTATCAGTATACCTATAAGTTCACTTTTAGTATACTTGCAGTACAAACTAAAAACAGAGATGTAAACTAGTTGTGTACTCAAAGTCTACTTCTGTTATACTTAAAGTATACTTAAAAGTATGCTTTTATATACTAGAAAGTGGGCCAAGGAGTATTGAAATAGTACATTTAAAAGTATACTACTAGTACACTAATATTTGTATACTTACTACATAAAGTATACTTAAAAATATACTTGAACTTTACTTAAGTATACTTAATAAAACAAACTTGAAGTATACTTCTTTCTGGTAGGGGTAGGTGCCCCAGGTTACACAGATATTTTTCACATAGCTATGAGCGTTAAGCGTTAAACATGCCGTGGTAATGAGCAATACTTTCTGGCAAACACTTCTTACTGTTATGAAGTAAACAATTACTTTACAAAAATGCTAGAACGCAATCATGTATTCTACTGTATTACAGCTAAAATCAGGATAAAACCATATATTAAAAGCTAACATAAGCAGTAGCATTTACAAATAACAGCATATCTAAAAGTCTGAGACAACAACAAACAGAAAAACATACCATTTTAAAACATCCTGTAAGAGCCATGCTTGTACAGTTTCTATGCGATCCTTTTGACTAAGTGAGGGGCGTGATGTTTCTGCACGTGCACTAGGCGGTTTAGTGAATCACAACACACTGGGCCAGCTAACCAGTCTGAGACCATTTCATATTTCTGAGGGAGGGGCTTTATAAAACCAGGAAATCATCAGAGTGTTCATAAGAAAAGGGACAGAGCGGTGTAGAATAAAGGTGAATTATGTCAAAAATAATGCGTTTATTTAAAAACAAAGAATTAACACATGTTAGACTGCACCCCATAAACACAATCAAGCCTAGAAAAAAAAAAAAACACTGTCAATCACCCCTTTAACCCTTGTCAGAGCCCTAGCTTCTCCCAAAGTTCTGTCTGTGAGACCGAATTTATACTTGAAGACAAAAGAGCTACAAACAATACTGTTAGGCCCCTCCCACTGGAGATACTGCAATCTACAAGAAGTTCCTAAGGAATGCTGTTCCTTTGTTATTCTAATTGTATGGACCATTTGGTTCACACCTTTGCAGACAGTTTCTGTTGTTTGCATCTGTGGCACAGTCACAAAGTAAACGCATTTGACTAAAGATACATTACACATAATCTTGCAGTATCAACTGACAAACATTTTGTAAATTCTTTTTACTTTTTATTTAAAATGACATTGTGGAGGTGATGATATGACAATAACAATCCACGTTCATTTTAAACTGATATTCTTGCAAATTTGGAGACAAACTATTTGACGACATTATTATGTAATTTGAGTTTTCAGCATCTGTTCCTCTGTCACGTCTGATTTGTTTTCATTTCTGTCTAATGACTTTTATTCTTATTTTTAATTTGTTGTTATCTTCCCATTTTCTGTATTTACTTTCTGGTTTCAGCAGTTTCTTAATTCTGCTTACCCAGGTTGATTGTTCCCTCTAGAACCATATTTCTGAATTTCGAACCGGTAAAACAGGTATATTTTTCTGACAGGTATATTTTCCTCCCTCATACCTTTTTTTTTTATGATGGATTTAATGAGCCTCTTAAACCCTGGCTGTGATGGTCCTCAAAAGATGCTGTGCCAACGTTTAGATCATCTTTTAGACCAGATAAGCAGTTCACCGTGAGAAAGGAGGAATGAGGAGCACAGTCACTCCAGAATCTTCTCACACATGCCATGGACACCAAGTCTGCGTCCACACCCACCATGGACCCAACCATATGCCCACGTCCACCACAGACCCTCAACCAGAAGTCCGTGACTGCCACTCAGTTTGTCCGGGAGGCGGCACCTGCCATCCAGAGATAACTGATCTGCCCATCCTGGATTTAAGTGTGACCCCTAAAGGCCTTCCTCCTCTGCTGGTCCTATTAGGCTTGTTAGACTCCCTGGTTTTGTTCTGAGCTTTAGATTTTCCTTCTCTACTGGTCCTGTCCAGCTCTACGGACCACTGGTCATGGTTCTCTGACTCTGCCATAGTTGTCATCGTCTCCTCTGACTACTACTCACCAGCTCCTCAGTTCACTGGATCCACTGGCAGAATCGTGATCTCCTGAACCACTGGGTTCTTTGAAGTTTGTGGCATCTGAAGACTTCCTACCCTGCCTTGCCCTTCCGAACCCTCAGTTCCACCATGGCTCTACTGTGGTCCTCCTGCCTTCCAGTCCCTTATCTTTCTGGCCTCAACTTGGTCTTGTGTGATCCCCTGATTCCACCAGGGCTGTGCCTTGGCCCTCCACACCTATGGTGTCACAGTGGTTCTCTGCCTTGGTCCTTTGAATCTGTGATGTTTCCCTGCCCCTTAGTTACTCTGATTTCATCTTGGTCTCTGCCTCCATAAGGATTATCTGAATTATCTTCATCTTGTGTAATAAAGTGCTGTTTTTAGATCAGGGTTGTACAATCTTACTCCTGAAGGTCCAACATCCTGCAGAGTTTAGCTCCAAACAGCTCCAGATTGCTTGCCTGGAAGTTTCTAGTGAGTCTGAAGACCTCGATTAGCTGGTTGGAGCTAAACTCTGCAGGACAGTGGCCCTCCAGGAAGAGGTTTGGACACCCCTGATTTAGATCCATGCATCAGTTTCCCCTTGCTAATGTTATTATTATTTTTTTTTCCTAAAAACATTTATGGCTGTGCTAGTACGGACAATGTGCAATGGTCAAATCATTGCTCAATATCCAGAGCCAACACAAATGTTCAGACAGCAGTATTTGATGTACATTACTGACAGTAATAACAGTTGTACAATAAAATCAACAAATTTCCAAACAGGTACCAACCAGAGCTGGCTGAGATCAGAGAGAAACCAGACGTTCAGAACAAATGGAATCCTTTTTGCCCCCCTAAAAATGCTTCTGCTACAACTTCTAAACTTGTATCTATGCTGACCGTGCTTACCAGTGAGTTTCAGTTTTTATTATTTCATGCTTGCATCTAGGTAAATGTATGATTATGTTGAGTAAAAGTAGCTAATGTTTCCTTAAACTGGACCTACCGACAGTATTTCTTTTTCTCTTTTTCACATCTAGTGGAGGACAGAAAACATTATGCAAAAAAAAAAGCAAAGGATGTAAATTAGCACGTAATCTGCAGATGCTGTTTCTGTAAATGTTGACTTTCTTGCACAATCACAGTGAATGATGGAAAATTTAGTTTAGTCGCACAAGCCTATCTTCTCATAAAACAACTAAATAACTTCCAGTAGCACACAAAAGAAATGCAAACTAAATTGTACCATGTTTATGTTTTTATGTACAATTTGCTGCTACCACAATTCTTTGGAAGAAAATACCTTAGCTTAAAGAAATTAGTAACTAGTTTTCTGGAAATTATGACTGCACGGTGGCACTCAGCTTGTAAATGTTATAATTTCGACATGAATGCACCATTCATAGTTGTGGTTTTAATAAGTATTTAGCTTTTTTTTTTTTAGCTATTTTTGCTATAAATGAAAAGCCACTGCACCTCTTGGTCATAGTTCTGTAGTATAGAAGCAAATCAAAATAATAACTCCTGCACACTGGTAGAGCTTGCAAATTTTAATAAATGTTTCAGTCAGGTGACCTTCATAAGGCATTGTTTACAAACAGGAAACAGAACTCACGCAAGTTTAAAATACCTAGCAGCCAATGAGAACAACATAAAAATCTATTATAGTCAATGATATAGCAGGATAAAAAAGTTAAACCGAACCATTTAACCTGATTTTATGCTAACATGATTTCATGCTAACATGCTTTCTTCACTTCATTGTTTACTCTTAATGTGATTTCTAGTGGTGTTTGCGGTTATCCTGAGTGTGGCCATCACAAAAGGTGCACACGCTGATGTGATAGCGGAGTGGTGGATGATTCTGATTATCACTTTGGTTTCGGTGGTGTTTCTCTTGACTATCATTATTATTTGGCGACAACCGCAGAATACTACCAAAGCTGCATTCATGGTAAGCTGTCACTCACTGGACAAAAAAGCAACAACATTTATTACAACATTTTAGCAACAAGGAATGCATAAAATACGGTAACAGTGGTTCTCAAGTGCTTTTGATCTTTTGATCCAACAATCCAACACAGTACCAAAGTTACAAAATATTAACAAAAACTCAACCATGAAATGAATTAATACAAAAAAATTATTTGCAATTTTATATTAACATGACATACAGCAGTCTAATGTATTTTGTTGAAATTTATCCATCACCTTGTAGTATGGCTAATGTACTATTACCATCCTTTAACTTATTGCAAAATAAATTCAAACTATAATAGGTTTTCATTTATTTGCAGTTGACATGCGGTTACATTCAAATTACATCAAGTTTGCACCTAAGTATTTTCTCTCTCTCCATCGGCTTGATCCCTTTATCGGGGGTTGCCACAGTGGAGTGATCCACCTAGATATATTCTATTAAAGTATATTATTTTGTCGTACTCTATTTAAAAGTATGCGAAGCGTACTCTTTTTTTTTTTCATTAGACATCTTTGGGTTGCAACAAAACCGTTGAGAACTGCTGCTGTTAAGAACATGGAAATGTTCTTTTTTTTTTTTTAGAATTAGTTAAACACTGCTTTAGTCCTCAGAAACGTTTTCACATTTTCCTGTAGGTCCCACTTGTGCCACTGCTCCCCGTTTTGAGTGCACTCATGAATGTCTACTTAATGGATTCGCTATGCAGTGTGGATGGCAGTGGGTAAGACAATGTGACTATTTATATAGTCATATATACAAGACATAAATTTAAATTAAAATTCACTGTCTGAAAATTAGTGTGTGACAAAGTGGTTTGGAGAACAAATCTTGTTATGAATCTCTTTCATTCACAAATTAGTCAGCAAAAGTGTTACGTTATTATTTAATAATCTTCAAACTAAAAGACAATGTATATGAACAGACAAAAAAAAAATATATATATATATGATTTTGGACTTGTAAATTCATGACATATATGTTGCATATCTGAACACTATTCCAACAACCTTCATTTGACCAGGATTCACAATCAGGATGTGCTCTGTGATGAATGAATCTTATTGGCAGGGGTGTTTTACCATTATTATCTAAATGTTTGCCGTATATGCACATTTCAGCTTAAACCAATAATTGTATTTCCTAATGAAATATAGGCATTCTCGTCTACTTCTGTTATGGAGTGCACTTCAGTGTACAGAAGAAACGGAACCAGACTTCCAAACATCCCATCAGTGTTGAGACAATTGATGTTAAAATGGAGGAGAAGAAAAAAACTGTATCTACTTCATCAACGCTACAAACAAAGTTACAAAAGTTATAAATCCATCATTCATGTCTAGTGCTTTCCTGAAAGAGAGAAACCACAATAGGATTTTTGTTCTGTACTGAAATTTGAATAAAGGATATATTATGGAGTACAAGGATGAATTTTTAACAAATTTTAAAGCATAATGATGACTGAGATGTACACTGTTTATGTGATGAAAGTATAAAACTTAAGGGTGGGTGAATTCAGGTAAATGTCATTTAGATACCTAGGTGTGTTTTTCTCTTCTTTATCACTTTGGTTAACTTTAATGTCCAGCTATATATATGCATATCACTTTGAATACAGTTCATATAATGTGTTATTTGCAAGATATATATCAATAAACATTTTGAGGACATTTTGAGTACTCCAGACAAAACTCTTTTCAGGTAAAGTAGACCAGCTGATCTGGTAAAGTGGGGCATCCCTATGTTTATCAAAAATTATTCTGCATCTTAATTAAAAACACATAATTTAGTAACACATGTGATCAGACAAACATATTTAACTACATATTTAACAAACCCAAAACATATACAACCCACAGGTTGTGAGGCAAATAAATGTGTAAATCCACATCTCAGTTCATGTGTGACATTAAATTTAGTGAAATCAGAATATTGATTTAAAAAAAAAGAACTCTAGAATATATTAAAGAAATGACTATAGCACAAGCAACAACAAATTAACTAAAAAAATTAATAATAAAAGGAACATTTAAAATGGTAAACACATGTAAAAATGTTTTTCTGTCTATTCTCTATAAACACTTTAAACAATTTGTAATTGTGTCCATATTTGAAACATTTATATTCCACATCTAAAGTCAAAAGGTGACCGCGCCTTTTCAGTAGTAGGTCCACAGTTATGGAACGGTCTTCCCCTGTATATTCGGCAGGCTCCATCGATAGAGGTTTTTAGGTCCCAGTTAAAGACACATTTTTTTAGTCTGGCCTTTGAAATAGAGAAAGCTTGATTTTGGGAACCTTTTACAAATGTTGTTTACCCGTATGTAAGTTTGTGTGTCTATTTTTATTTCATTTTAATTTTGTGAAGCACTTTGGGCAACAACGTTGCATTTAAATGTGCTATATAAATAAATGAAGTTGAAGTTGAAGTTGATCTATATGTTTGTCCTTTCATCATTTTGTTCACTCCACAGATGGAAGTTCATGCCATGTGATCTTCCTTTCTATTGTCTCTGTCCTTTCTTCCATCTCTGACTTGAATTCCTGACTGCAGCCTCATTTCTGTTTTCTAAAAAATTCAATTATAAATTTCAACTAAAAAATAACCAGGGAATTTCAATTAATTCAATGAATTTGGGTATAATTACTGAAGGATAACGGTCGACCCACTTTACCTGTGTCCCACGGGCCCACTTTGTCTAACACATTCAGCCAAAGTGGGCCAGCAATATTTAAACACCTTACAAGAAAATTATTCTTTGTATTTTATACCCTGTTGATGGCAGTATCAAATAAAACAGGAACTGTCACAATAAAGTTTGTTTACATTTAGTGAGCAATCTTATAATTTACAAATAAAATCTTAAGTCAAAGCGTTTTCTACATTTCACCTCCTTTGAGGTGTGGCCACACCCACCAGTATATCATCATACTGCATCAACCAAAACTATTTTATCATTTAGAAGAATAGTGTCCCTTTAATTAAAAAACATTGTTATGGTCTAAAAGTGTAAACTCTTTGAGCTTAAATGGCCCGCTTTACTTGAACTGACCCTATATATTGGAATTAGTACCTTTGAAGGTACTATTATTGTGAATTATTATTGTTACTAATCATAAAGCCTGTTGATAACAGAAATTCTGGTACCTATGCATCAACCCATGACATTTGGACAAAATGGATATGTTCAATGTGAAAAAAAATGCATAGAAATGGCCTTAGCTAGCAAATATCATTGCACCACAACACATTATTTATAGTTGTCTCATGGATGAACCCTCAGATTGCTATTTCTGTCTATTATGTCTTTTTAAAGTGTTAAATGAACATTAATAAAGCAAGATGTTTGTGGTTAAGATAATTGCAAGACTGCCCCAGGCCTCTTTCAATGATAACATGAACATACATCGGTAACACTTTAAAATAAGCGTCCATTAGTTAATGTATTAGCTAACATGAACAAACAATGAACAAAACATTTATTACGGTATTTACTCATCTTTGTTGTTGTTCGTTGTTACTTTATGTTAGTTCACAGTGCATTAACTACTGTTAACAAGCACAACATTTGATTTTAATAATGCTTTAGTAAATGTTGAAATTAGCTAACTAATAAATGCTGTGTAGAAGTATTTTTCATTCTTAGTTCATGTTAACTAAAGTAGTTAACTAATGAACCTTATTGTAACATGTTACCGGGTTTGTAAATGTACCCCTACATTTCTAAATGTAATCTGACCACTTTTGCAGTGACAACAGTTATGAACTCCTCTAGCTGCATGCCCTCTTGAGCCATTGCTGTCTAAATCCCTAAAGACATTGGCAATGTCGTAATGATCAGTCCCTCTTAGAAAGAAATTTCTACAGTGGCTTGGCACAGCAATCGTGCAACAGGGCCCATATCTATAAAACTTCTCAGAAATGCTCTTAAGAATAGTCTTAAATCATTTCTAAATGATTTGCATTGTGCAAAATTATCACAAATTATTACTGATATTTTGAAATCCTTTTCTATTGGTATCTCTCCTCATTTACAGTTGGAGCAATGATGTGAACATGAGTCCCATCAACAGATCCAGTAACTCCAAGAAAGCCCACAATCCTCATTAAAGTGGCTTGTTTTTGCAGCATGGTTTGACGGTCAGTTGGAAAGTCAATGAACTGCCATATAGTAGTGGCCAAGAGAAAAAAATGTTTTCCTCAAAAAACATCATTTTTTTACAACTTAAGAAAGAAAGACATGAACACCTTGGTTGACAAGGGGGTGAGTACATTATATGTGAATCTTTTGGAAGTGGACTTCTCCTTTAAACGAGGACAGTAAACAGGAACAACCAAATATGGGCACAAGAGGGAGAAACCAACATAAAAAGTCCACAGGGGTGTGACATTACTCCCCCCTCCCGGAAGGTGCGACCTCGCGCCGTAGAAAAAAAACAAAAACAAAAGAGTGTAGGAGGAGGCTCTGGCGGAGGATGGACTACCGGGAGGAGGACAACAAACAAAGTCCAGGGTGTTGACGACAGAGGGAGGAGCCAAGGAGGAGACAGAAGGATCCAGGGTGGATCCGACAAAGGGAGGAGCCATAGAGGAGACAGAAGGGACTCGGAGCAGGAGGAGCCAGATGAGACCCAACCATGATGAGATGAGGCCGCAACCATGATGGTGGCCCACAGCGGAGCTGACGGAGGGAGGAGCCAGGGAGGAGCCAGAAGGATCCAGGGTGGAGGAAGGGCTGACGACTCCAGGGGGCCGACCGACAGTGGCGGAGCAGGTGGTGATGGAGCCCAAGGCGAAGACAGAGAGCCTATGATCCTGGGTGACACCGGGGATCCGGAGGGCCAAGGCAGAACCCAAGGCTCTGGCAGCCGAGGCGGAGATCCAAAGGTCCGCAGCGGAGCCGGAGCGACAGATGACTGAGGCAGAGCTGGAGGGAGAGAGGAGCCCAACGGAGCCGGTGGGACGAAGCAACGAAGCGCAGCCAGAGGAGTGGAGTCCTGAGACGATGGTGGGACGACGGCCGACCAAGGCGGAGCCGGAGGGACGAGGGAGTCCGGTGGAGCTAGTGGGCCGACAGGTGACGGTGGAGACGAGGGAGCTGAGAGTCCAGTACTCAGAGGCTGGAGGCGGAGATGAGGGATCCTCCAGCCATGACGTCGATGGAGACTGGCAGACCCGCGGCGAGCCCACCGCACAGGTGGTGGGCTGAGGTTGAGCAGCGAGGCTGTCAGGAGACAGCGGTGGTGGGACTGAGGCAACCTGGATGATAGGAGGAGATAGGAAGAGGTGGGAAATCCAGGCAGGCAGGTAGTTCAGGGCAGGCAGGAAGTTCCACATATATATCCTCAGAGAAATCAATCAAATCTTTTCAAATATTTAAATGTCCCAGATCCAGACATTGCTCTCCCTCAGCGGCGGTGCAGTGGGCGGTGTTGTGGCCAGCGGTGTTGAATTGGGAACGGCCAACGGGCTGGTTCTGGATTGGGGCCGGACACTCTCCAGACACCGGAGGATCCCTTCCACCCAGCTCAGACCTGTGGTGTCTGGGAAGTCCACAGGGTGGTTGTAATTGGCCCCAATCGAGAACAGAGAGTTGATGGTGGCGTCATCCAGCCCTGACATCATTGCCAGCCCGCAGAACTCCCGGGCATACTCCTTGAATGGGAGATCTCTATGGCTAGGGCGGAGAAGCGAGCGGCTACTTCCATTTTTTTTTTTTTTAGGGTCCGGTCTTCTGTCACGTATCGTGTGAGGAAGGGGCGAATGAAGACGAAGGTCAAAGATAAAGTCTTTATTATATTCCACAGGTAAATCCAAAACAGCAGGAGGGTAAAACCACACATACATTGACGAGACCGGACGACAAACACTGAACTGAATGCAACTTATAAAGACAAGTGATTATGATGAACATAAGGCACAGGTGATACAAGGTTAACTAATGATGATTAAACGAGGACAGGAAACAGGAACAACCAAATATGGGCACAAGAGGGAGAAACCAACATAAACAGTCCACAGGGGTGTGACACCTGATCCTCATTAGATACATTTAGCGACTGTTTTAGCTACTTTCAGCTGAAAGTAGTACGCAACACTGATCAGTGTTTTTTTTTTTTTCCTTTCATATTTTTATGGTTGAAGTGAAATGTGGCTTTTGGCCATGGTTGTGTTTGGTGGGGTTAGTGTCACAATATTTAAGACTCTGCTTACTGTGTCATTGGTGCATTGCTGCATTTTTCCAATTTTCCAGCGAAAAAACGTAATTACTACTTCTATATCTGCACACCATTGATTTGTAGAGTGGGATGAGTTATTAAGTTTCTTACTTGGTCAGTACAAAAAAAACTGCTTGATGATCAAATTTGTATCATTTTATCAATTCCATATCATAATATAACACCGATAGGTCATATGTTCATTGAAAAGTGTGCATCTCCTCCTCTTTGCTGCCATCTTGTTACTCCTAACTAGGTTAGGAGACCTCTCCAGCTCTCTTAAATAATTTAGGAGCTGAGACCTAGTCTTAACACTTAGGAACCTTTATGAATCACTCTTATTCTTAAAGAAGAAGTCCACTTCCAAAACAAAGATTCACATGTAATGTACTCACCCCCTTGTCATCCATGATGTTCATGTCTTTCGTTCTTCAGTCGTAAAGAAATTATGTTTTTTTTTGAGGAAAACATTTCAGCATTTTTCTCCATATAATGGACTGATATGGTGCAACAATTTTGAACTTCCAAAATGTAGTTTAAATGCGGCTTCAAACGATCACAAATGCAGTTGTAAACAATCCCAGCCGAGAAAGATGGGTCTTATCTAGCATAACGATTGGTTACTGTAATAAAAATAATACAATTTATATACTTTTTAATGCCAAACACTCGTCTTGTCTTACTCTGCCTGGACTGTTTTTGTTCTGGTTCATGACAGTTAGGGTATGTCACAAAAACTCTCATCTCATGTTCTCCCTCAACTTCAAAATCGTCCTATATCACTGTTTTACCTTTTTTGTTAAGGGTGTTTGATCTTCTTTGCATGTTCACATGTACTTGCATGTATTTCTGCAGTGATGTAGGATGATTTTGAAATGATTTTTGAAGTTGAGGGAGAAAATCCGATTGGAGTTTTTCGACATACCCCAACTGCCTTGAGCCAGAATATCTTATCTAGCTTATCTAGCAAAACGATTGGTTATTTTCATTTAAAAAAATACAATTTAAATACTTTTTAATCTCAAACGCTCATCTTCCCTTGCTCTCGTTGAACTCTGTGTACTCTGGCTCAAGACAGTTATGTTGAAAAACGTAACTGTCATGAACCGAAAAAAAAAAAAAAACAGTTCAACATCTTGGATGACAATGGGGTGAGTACATTACACTGTGTGCATAATTATTAGGCACGCTAATATTCTGGTCATATTTTTTTTCCAAGCACATTTTACCAATTCCAAACCACATCAATCTTAATAACTACTATTAATTTTGTATTTAATCATTTATACGTGATATATATTTGTCCATGAAGGCTGGAAGTGAAAAACTCCTTATATTCAGGTGTGCGTAATTATTAGGCACGTTTTCTTTTACATATAAAAAAGCTAAAAAAGAGATTTAACCCAGACTGAAAAGTAAAAATTATTAAATGCCCATGAGAAGGATGCAATACTAATGCAATACTAGAATTTGCAAAGTTAAGGCATGACCATTGGACAGAGAAATGCTCAGGGTCAGCAACGGTGAGAAAAAAAAAACAGTGGAGAAGAAAAGACACGTTAACTGCAAAAGAATTAAGAATTAAAGTAAAGAATTAGCTGTGAGTTTTGGGAGTTCATTTTGGTCCATCTCTGCAAGTCAGACTTTTCAGGATAGGAGATAGACTAAACATGAACTCCCAAAATGTACTGCTAGATTCTGGAAGACAAATTCTTGAATCAGAAGTACAAGAGGATGTGGTGCTGGTCCTTCAAGAGTCACTCTCAACTTATCTGTCTATAAAGCCTATAAAAAAAAAAACTGTCTTCATGTATTTCTTAACACTTCAGAATGTTATTCTTATTAAGTGAGGGTCATTTTTTAGGTTTTTTTCTCAAGCAAAGTCTCTGACAACCTGACACATTGAACTTCTGAAGACTCCAGGTAGGTTGCAGCTCTGGAAAATGGTGGTGCTGGAGACTAAATGGTTCCTGATGGTTTCACAGCTAATTCTTTACTTTAATTCTTAATTCTTTTGCAGTTAACGTGTCTTTTCTTCTCCACCGTTTTTTTTTTCTCACCGTGCTGACCCAACGAGCATTTCTCTGTCCAATGGTCATGCCTTAACTTTGCAAATTCTAGTATTGCATTAGTTTTGCATCCTTCTCTTGGGCATTTAATAATTTTTGACTTTTCAGTCTGGGTTAAATCTCTTTTTTGGCTTTTTTATATGTAAAAGAAAACGTGCCTAATAATTATGCACACCTGAATACAAGGAGTTTTTCACTTCCAGCCTTCATGGACAAATATATATCATGTATAAATGATTAAATACAAAATTAATAGTAGTTATTAAGATTGATGTGGTTTGGAATTGGTAAAATGTGCTTGGTAAAAAAATATGACCAGAATATCAACGTGCCTAATAATTATGCACAAAGTGTATATGTGAATCTTTGTTTTGGAAGTGGACTTCTCCTTTAAGACTACAATTTTACTCTGAGTGGCTTTATACATACTGCCCCAGGTGCTGACTTCTGCTGAAGAGAAGCTCAGGAATTACAGACCTGTCTTCTTTTCTTAGGAGAAAGTGAAGAAATAATCTCCATACAAAACAAAAACTATAAAAGATGTTAAAATCTGGTTCCAGGGCCAGACTCCCAAAAGAATAGAGCAGAAATGACTCTCCTAACAGTTTTAATTAATGTCCAAGGTAATAAAGACTCTTAGATAACCTCTCAGTTGTAGCTCTCCTAGGCCTTCAGCGCTCAATCACAAGCACATTGACGATTTCAGAACTACCTAAACTGGTTTAGGCCTTAAGTATTGCTGTGTACAAATACCTCTAGATGTCTTGTGGTGCCCCAAGGCTTCATATAATATTCTTTATCACTATTCTGTTGTTGAAATATCACTCAACCGCACCCAGTGTCCGTTGTTTCTTTCTTCAGAGAGCTAGGTGGCGGTGTTTGCACCATTCGAGTGAATTGCAACCAACAGATTTCAGAAGAAGAAATCCGGAGGTCCTATCGATATTTACAGATTGAACAAGGAGCGTTCTTGACGGACATTTGGGTAATTATTAAAACGATGTGTATTATTTTGCTGTGTAAGCGCAATTTCAGAGTGTCCTTTTGCGGTCGCTTTATTTGTTATAGGTGTAAGGTAATGAAATAACCAACAGTGCCAAAGTTAACCAAGCCATCTGGCGAAGTTACCGGTAGTTATTTATCAGTGTGCGACGCGTTTCTTGCTCCTGTTTACATCTGAGCCTTCAAGACAAATGTTAGCATGTTGTGGAGATGCAGTTTTAGCGTTTGAAGATGCGTCTGGCAAACAGCATATTTAGCTATGGGTTAGCTATGGGGCTAACTGTAGCTAGGAGGCTGGGTAATGTTGTTTTGATGGTTTAATGTAAACCATAGAAATGCAAGATATGTTTCATGTGAAGGTACAATTTTATTACAATAAAAATATTATTGCCCATATATCCATAGTCTTTTACACCAAAAGTTGGCTTAAGAAAATTCCTAAGAAACATGTCCAACCTGTCACATAAATTTCCAAAAAAGGGGTTGGGCCATAAGTTTGTGAGCACTGAGCAGTGAGATCCCGTCAACTAACTTAGGTATGCCACTGAAACGTAATATTAGGCCAGTTGTATACTCTAACGTTGTAAACAGTTGTAAACTCGAATCTTTAGATTGCAGTGTGACGTGTTAGTAGTGATGGACTGTGATGTCAATAAACCAACCTATGGGTCATTCTATAATTAGGGGTACATTTAAAATTTGACAAAAAAGTTTTCCTTTTCCCAAAAACCCAGACATGACCTTACATAGCTGCTTTGAAACAATCTATATTGTATAAAGTGCTATATAAATAAAAGTGATCTGTAGGGATATTTGGTAACAGTTGACAGGTAACTTAGTTGACATTTTAGTGGTTTGGGCCTATACTCAACATGGAAGCCTAGAACTACTGAGCATATGGTATGTTTAGAAATATATTTTCATAAAACATACGTTTTAGTTAAATTGTCTTGTTAAAAATTGCAGCAATAGTAACAAAAAAACATATTCTTAAAAAACTTGTGTAACTCTGTTGACAGTCAATTAATCCACTCTTGACACAGGTTTGCTAGTTTAACCAATATTAGGGGAAAGAGAGAAAACATAACATCTAGTGTTTCATCCATGTGCTTCTAAAGGAAATATCATCATACTGTGCAAATTATGTGAGATTGGGACAAACCATTTCATTTAAAAAAAAAAAAAAAGATATGGCTTTTTCAAAATGTAGTAGTGTGTTCGGGAAAAATATAATTTTGTATATTGGAAAATTAAGCATCAGGGTTTTATATTGATGAAAATATATAAAAAAATATACTTCTCGGACATAAGATGTACCCACAATTATAGAATGATCCTTATATTTGGCAAGTTTAATGAGTCAGCATTGACTGATAACCAGTGTCTAGTTAACATAAGTGTTAACTTAAGTTATAAAATGCTTATGGGAAAAAAAAAGCCAAAAATATTGATGTGCTCTCACTAGATGACTGGAATTGGTCACTGTCTCGTTAAAAAATATATATATTTTTTTTCCCCCCAGGCAACTACTTCATATGTCATATGATGCAACTCTCTCAAGACTTGATGTGATAATGCACTCATCAATACTAGTTTTGTCCCAGTCTTTGTTAATAAGTGTAAAAACTGTTTTAAATTTCTTCTCCATGCTGTCAAGAAGAAACTCCATGTTATGTTTGTATTGTTGTAGTATAATAATTATTTAGTTTGTGTTAAAAAGGGGGTCAAAAAATAAAATGATATAAAGTTGGTTCTGTAGTTCAAACACAAAAGCAACTTATTTCAGTCCTTTAAAAATCTCTGGTGCCATCTCCGTTGCTTCATCTGCTCAGTTTGTGAAAACAGTTGCATCCATAATCAAACTTGATTGATTTCAATTTTATGTTTGACTGTGTGAAATTTCAGACAAAATCTCTTGACTCTCTGTACTGTCTGTAAAGGTTGGCGATGGACACAGTTGATGGTGGTGCCGGTGAAGACGCAGGTGAAGCCGAGACCATTAGTGCGCAGAGCCTGTATGCGACCCTCGGCCTGTCATCAGAGGATGTGGATGCACTTGCTCAGATTCCAGAAAGTGAAATCAGCGTGGAGACCCTCCCTTATCTAATCATGCAGCTCAAAGCAAAGAGAGCCAGTAAAGAGTCAGCTACCGCAGACACCGACTACAGAGACAAGTCCAGGATTTCCCAGGACAAGCTGAGCACACCCGAGAGATGCGCCGGCGACAGACGCAGAAGCCCCTTGTCTTCCAGCTCCACACGGCGCTCCGGGAGCCACGGAAGCCATGAGCATGAGCATCACGGGAAAGGGGAAGGGCATAGGAAGGTTGAGAGGTACACGGGAGGAAGAAGGGACCTTGGTTACAGGAAGTCATCCCGAGAAAAACAAAGTGGGGATCACTTGGCTGTGGAGACGGAGTCGGACGTCAACCCAACGGTTTTTCCGCACAAATGCTCTCTTTGCAAGTGTGTGCTGAATTCCATAAAGGTAGTTGGCAAAATAAAAAATATATGACACGATAAGACAAAAACTATTCAATTAGAACAACAGAAATACCTAGAAAAGTGTTTACATTTATGGGGATATAATGCATTCGTGCTGCTATCAGTGAATTGTACTGCATTGCGTTGGGAAGTGAGGGAATGCAAAAAATACACAGACAAGTCAAGACACGACACAGACAATGTGAAGTAAAGTTTTTATTGAATATGTATACTGGATATTTTAAGACTTCACATGTGAGCCACGCAATTGTAATTTTATGAAAGGTTTATTCTTTGTGTCCAGCTCATCATGAGATTAACTTTTAATACAAAAGTGCATCATCATATGGATAAATTAATTATATTCATACCGTGATGTATGAATACCATAACAATATACGCTAGTTTTTATGTGTGTTTGTATGTATGCATGTATATACTTATATATATATTTTTTTTTTTTCTGGGGGAAGGTGTTTATTATAATCTGTCATATCACACTCATCTCCTAAGTGCTTATGTTCTGTTTTCCTGACTGTCAGACATGGAGAGACCATCTGTCAGGTGTTCGCCACAAATTACGTGAATCCGAACGAAGTTCTCGCTCTTTTCCACCCCCTAAAAGACCCTACAGCTCTGACCCCATCATAGGTAAAGAGTTTCCTTTTCACATACAACTAAACAGTAGAATTGCTCATTGCATCTGTATTTGATAATGATGCTTACTACAAAGTCATTGTCACATTTAAAATGATTGCATTTAAGAATAATTATTTCTTTACTTAAAGAGAACTAAAGACCCCAGAACAAGCATTTGTGCTTGTTAAATTTGAGACCCTTTGCAAGCTGGTGTACTCCTAAAAGTTGACAAATGTAGCAAATAATAGAAAATATACTATTTTTTTTTTTTCTTTTTTTTTTTGGAAATTGAACAATCTTTACAATTGACATTTTTAATGTGAAAGCGTAGATATTTATTTCTTTATTTATTTAGATGCAGTTTAGGTGCTCACGGAAGAGATGAACCAAAAATAATGACCTTGTAAATGCCTCTGCATAGTTTCGTTTTTGTCAGTTTAAATGCTCTCATGATTGTTGTGGCATAAGCTAAAACCTATTGGCTAATTATGAAATGCCAAGCCTTTAATTATCACCTGCTCCAAATTCCTGTTTAAACAGGAAATGCATCAACACATGAAAGAAACTGGCTTACCAAGCTGTGTGATGAGGTCTTTAAATGTTGAAATTTAATTTTAAGTTTTACTTTTGCAAGTTAATTTATATAAGGTAATGCATACATTTTTATAACAAAAAAATTGCACAAAATGTATACATTAGCTTTTTTAATCTTTAAGGGGATCAGTACATGTCTACTTCATCAGACCACCTCTACCCTCCTAAGGTAATTTCATTGATGTGCTTCTGTTTTATATTAATATTTCTTATTTATGCACTCAGATTCAAATGTCTGCTTTTTGTCATGTGGTTATATTATCCTCAGCCCAATACAAGAGTGGTAGTTGCCAAGTTTCCTATGGGCGCTGTGGCTGTGGGGGAGCTTTTAGAGCTTGGGAAACCTTTCGGCACAATTGTGAAACATCTGGTGTTCCCAGCAAAGGTAATCACACACCATTATACATTTATACACAACAATGAGCCTTTTTCTAATTTCATCACAGCGTTCATTCAACTTTGTTTTGCCCACCATTGCTTTATTATTGTATTGCTGAGCAGTAGACATGTTGAACAGTGTCCTGTATCAATATAACTCTTAACTAATGTGTTGTTTAACAGGGTTTTATTACAGTGATATTTAAACGGTTAGTCGTCTGAATTTAACATTTTTTAGATGCACTCAACATTGCTCCAAATCTGCATGACTGACTTTCTATGGAATGTGAAAGGTGAAATTTAGCAGATAGCACTGTAAAGAAGTGACATTAAGTAAACAAATTGTTCACTCAGAAATGAAAAAAATGCAGAAAATTCTCATCTGCCTCAGGCCATGCTACATGTACAGAGGAGAAGTTTGTTTTTTCATCATAAGAGATTTGGAGAAATGTGGTGCCGTCAGAATGAGAGTCCAAACAGCTGATGAAAACATCATGGTAATCCACAAGTAATCCACACCCAGGGCTCGACAATAAGCCTACAAAAGTATGTCTGAATACTCGTCTTGACAATTAGCTTTGTAGCTTTAACAATGATCAGTCCATACCTAATTCATACAGTGGAGTACAGATGCACCAATCGACCGGAGATTTTTCAGCCATCTCCATTCCGGGCTTTCACACGAACTGCATGCAATCATTTTTAAAAATGTCATGTGTGTGGAAATATTATAAACTCTTTAGACATCCGTTAACAGAGGCCAGAGAACGCAAAGACGATAATAATATTAATAGCAGTAACATTTAAAATGACTTTATATTGTAGTTATACATACCTCCTCATATATTATTAATTTGTTTTGTTATGCTTATATGTTCATAATCATTAAAAACTATTAAAATATTGTCAGCAAAAATAAACACACATTAACACGTTCATATGTATTTATTGTTTGTAGTATCCTGAAATTAAGCGTTTTGCACTCAGAAGATGCAAATGGTCATAGAGCGCCCTCAGAATGTATATGCTACCAACGAACATTGTTAAATATCCACCAAATCATCATCATTTTTGTAAATTTTGTAAATTAGTAAAATATTAAACTCGGTTAAAGCTTACGTTATATATTTAAATATAAATAATGCATGAAAAAATGTTAAAGCAGAAATAAGATGTAAATGGCAGCTCTCATTCAAACTGTCTGAAATCAGAATGCATTGTGGGTAAAAAGTAGTGAACGAATGTAGGGAATAAAGTCGTTCACTCAGAATTCGGACAACACGACAAAATGCCTGACACTCGATATAGTGGATAGGGAGCGGTTTTGGCCACAGCTTGTGTCTTCTTTCAGTCTGTCAGCTGTTTTTTCCTAAAGCATTTTTTCATTTGTAATAAAATAATAATAATAAAATAATTTTTGAACAAACAAATAATGTTTGAACTGTAGTTAGGCTAGTAGGTTTGGTGTAAGTGTGGTGTCGAAATTGGAAACGAGATTTGTGAAATTTAATTAATAATCATGTCCTATTGTCTCTAGCATCAAAAGCCACCCACATATTTGTTCATAGTTGTTTTGACCTGTAAACGGTGCTTGATCTGTGATTTCACTCCTGATTCAGACAAGATGACTTTTTCACTCGAGAAAGCAATATTATGGATAGAGGACTTGCATTTTTACCCAGAAGCAACAGTTTGAAGTTAAAAACATCTTAATGGATTTTCTCTAGCAAACACACAGCTTTTTTTCAAGATGTTAACTGGAGTGGTGTGGATTACTTGTGGATTATTGTGATGTTTTTATGAGTTTGGGCTCTCATTTAGACGGCACCCATTCACTCATTCGTGCATTCACATTCCAGTCACAGTATATGATTATTTAGTTTTGTTTGCTGGGTAACAGGGATTTTTGGAGTTCGAGTCTCCCAAGGAGGCTCAGACTATGGTCAGTCACTTCAAGCAGAAACCAGCCTTCATAAAGGAGAACGCAGTATTCCTCTACTTATCACCAACAGTTGAAGGCATTTATGTGAGTACGACCCCAAAAATCACACCTTCTATACTTAGTTTAACGATCTATCAATTTATCATGGATTGCTCTGACAGTTACTTTTTGTTTGCATATATGCGATTGACAGACCCCACCCAAGTTTGATGTGCCTTCACCAAAACGAACAAAGCGTTCGAATGCACCTTCGGTGGTTTGTTTTTCACGTTTGCCCCCAGGGGAGGGCGTTGAGGCTGAGGTGCTGGAGCTCGCAGGCATGTTTGGTGAGGTGTGGCAGTCAAAGTTCGCTGACTGTAAGGTGAGGATTACCGTCTTGAAGATCTTGTGTTGTCTGATGTATTGAAACTCAAGCTGTGCTGAATGTCGTGCTTTTGTTTAATGTACACACTAGGGCTTTGGGAAATATACACTATAATCAGACATAATAATAAAGCCAACCTCATTAATATTGTGTTGGTCGCATGCCCATTGTAGATGATTTTGATGGTGGATGGGGTGATCATGGTCACTCTTGACCAGTCTGCAGTTAAGCAGCATCATCAGGGCTCTACAGTGTGACCATTTTAGTTGCATTTGCGACTGAAAACTACGACTATGAAAAATATTTAGGAGCACAATGTGCGACTGACCTGATCAGCATATTTTTGTTTGCACTGAGTGGAGCTTCAAAGGTTTCTATGTGTTTTTGCAAAGTTGAATCATGTATCACAGACATATCTTACATTTGACTTACATCGTCTGACTCTAACACTATTGTCTGATTTTGCTCTATTTCATCGTCAAAAATAGTTTGAAACAAAGTCACAACTGAGCTGCTGCGCATCTCCATTAAAGGGGTCATCGGATGCTAAGTTCACTTTTACATGTTGTTTGAACGTTAATGTGTGTTGGCAGTGTGTGAACACCCTATAATGATAAAAATCCACCCAGTGGTTTTTATTTAATCTGTAAAAATAATATCCCCTTTTTCAAATCAAGCCATTCTCAGCTTCTTGTCTGTGTGATGTCACACCGACAGAGGCCGCTCCCACAATAGTTGATTGACATGGCCCGTCTTACCTTAGACCCGCCCTGAATGAGCAGTAACAGTCAGATCACCATTGTTTTGATGCTGGAACAGGGACGTAGACAAGAATGGCTCCTAAGTGATTAAGGTGTTCTGTTATTGGATGTAATAATGAACATAGTGGTCGTCATTTACTCCCAACATCTGAGCCGCTGAAGACGCAGTGGATGACTTTTGTTTGTGAATGGAATGCGCCTCCCGATCTACATATATCCGTCTATGTTCACGCGAATCATTCGTGATCCAGCTTCACTTACAGCAGAACTGAGTGTAAGGGTTTTTTAATGAATCTTTGCAATCACCTTACCTAATAACGTGCTAGTTAGCAAGTTCCGCGGCTAAACGCAGCTAAGCATGGCTAAAGTAAATGGGCTCATCACTCCACAGAGAGAAGAGAGGGGCGGGGCAAGCAGAGCTCATTAACATTTAAAGCAACATTGACCAGAATAGGTTGATTTTTGCAGAGCTGATTTTGACAAGGTAAAAGGGTGTTGTTTTACACAACCACTTGAGAATTTTTAACCAAAGCATGTTATAGACTTTTCATTAAGACCCTAAAGAATCATATTAACTTATGGAAAATGGGCATCCGATGACCCCTTTATAACTCAGCAGTGTTTCGTTTATGAATGAACGTGCATTTTTAAACGAATTTAATGAGTCATTGAGTCATTTCCCATTCATAAAGACCTTCACTTGCTTTATTCCTGAATGAATCAGCTGTTCGAATGAATCAAATGAATGAATGATTCAGTAATTAAATCATTGACTTTCCGCCACCTACTGGCAGTTTTAGTTCATTTTCAAAGTATCTTTTCAGTTATTTAAACCATTTAGTATTTCAATATTCAAAATGGTATATTTAAAACATTAATCTCAACATGAATGAATGAATATGATTAATAATAATAAAAAATAAAATAATAAAATATTTATTCATTGTAATTGTAGTAAATTAATTTTGTTAATACTGATTTCATTTGATTGGTAAAATTTGACATAAAAGATGACATACTTGTAATAAAGTTAGAAAAATGTCATTACAAAGGTAAAAACAAAATTCCTCTGTAAATCACTTTAAGGAGACAAATATCACCTCGTAATGGGAAGGCTAATTTTTGATCCGATTTTTTTGATTATTAATTAGAAGGTACTCCTAAAATTTTGACTGTGCTCCTAAAAAGAAAAGTAAGCGTAGAGCCCTGATCATACGCAGCAAACTGTGATACACTGTGTGTTGTGAGCATTGAGTTTTTTTTTAGCAGTTTGAGCTGTGGTTGCTCCTCTGTGTAATTGGACCCATAACCTTGATGCTGGTTCACCAGTTGTCTTTCCTTGCCCCAATTTTGGTGGGTATTAACCACTGCTTCCGTGACTTGCCGTTTTGGAGATGCTCTGACACAGTTGTCTAGCCATCACTATTTAGTCACTATAATTTTTTCACTTGCCATTTTTGCTGATTTTAACATGTGAAATTCAAAATCTGACTCTTCACTTGCTGCCAAAGTTGTAACAATATAATCAGTGTTGTTCACTCCTGCCAGTGGTTTAAATGTTCTGTCTGTTCAATGCATATATTTGACACTGGACCACAGAACCAGTCATGAGGGTCAGTTTTTTTTAAATTGAGATTTATACATCAAATAAGCTTTTCATTGATGTATGGTCTGTTAGGATAGGGCAATATTTGGTTGAGATACAACTATTTGAAAATCTGTAATCTGAGGGTGCAAAAAAATCAAAATATTGAGAAAATCACCTTTAAAGTTGTGCAAATGAAGTTCTTAGCAATGCATATTACTAATCCAAAATTAAGTTTTGATATATTTACAGTGGGAAATTTACAAAATCTTCATGCAACATGATCTTTACTTAAAAAAACTTTCCTAATGATTTTTGACATAAAAGAAAAATTTTGGCCCATACAATGTATGTTTGGCTATTGCTACAAATATACCTGTGCTACTTATGACTGGTTTTGTCACATATGGATTGATAGATATTGATAGATCACATAGATTATACTTTTAAATTGAATTAGGTCATTAAAAACAGTACATTTTCTGTTAATCGTGTGCATTAATTTTGACAGCCTTTGTGCAAATACATTGCTTTTTTCCCCAGTAAAACGGAATGTCTATGTGTGTGTAGGCCTTGATAGAGATGGTTGACTGGCGTGATGCTGACATCATGGTGAAGTATTACCACAGTAACCCTCTGAGGATTCAGGGCAAAAGTATCAAAGTGACCATGTCGCACATCTCTAGCCTGAGGTAAGAAACTTTTTATATCTTAAGCCCTAAAAAGGTGTTTAAACCAGTGGGTTGCAGGGCAAAATAGGATGTAAGTCTGTGAAAGCGTAATAGAAAAAAAAAAAAATGATGCTAAATATAAAGTAATACTTTAAAAGGAAGGAGGAAATGCTTATCTTTCACTATCAATCTTGTCTTATCTTTTGTCATCCAAGATTGTCTGTTGAAACAATGTATTTTTGTTGCAAATAATCTACAAGAGTCTCACACAACAATACCACTGTCTTTTTAGTAAATGTTTCATAAATTTCATAAATAATAAAAACTAAATTTTCACCACAAGAGTAGTATATTAAGTGACTAATAACAATAATAATGAAATTACAAGAAAATGCAATTTTATTTATTTTTTATTTTTTGGTATTTTTCAGTTATAAATATTTTGATTTACAACATGCTAGTCAAAAAAAATTAATAAAGAAATTAATTTGTAGACAGCATTTATATTTGTGTACAAAACTGGTTTGCAGTTTAAACATTTTAAAGAGCAAAGGGATTTTCAGAATATGAGAAACATGCAGTCGGTCAAGTTTGTACAAATATTTGACCTCTTTAATGTTTAGATCCTGTGGCACTTCAAAAATTGTATTTTAACGTTCATTATGGTGCAGTTCCTTGCATTTTAAGTACTTTAATGTAATTTACTGTAAATTAAATTTTAATTTAACCTTTACCCTCTAAATTTATTTCATGTGGAATAAGTTGTAGCAATAAAATATCATTTCTAAGTGCTGCATGTTTGGGGATATTTAGTAAAATAAACATGTATTGAACCTTTTGAAGATTATTTTAAATGCTTCCTTAACTAAAACCCTTTTTCAGAGAAAACAGTCCTGAGCCTGTGACCAGAAAATCTGACTCGAGCAAATATAGCAGACAAAGAGAAGAGTCCACGTCTAGCAACAAGGACAAAAACGACAGCTCAAACCAGGAAAACACAGAGAAAGACGACAAGCTGATAGGAAAGGAAGACAAGGTACTCGATGATGAGGAGGGGATTCACCTGGAGGATGAACCTGGGCTGCTTGACGAGGGGACGGATGACACTGTGGTTAAAACTGAGGAGGAAGAAAAAAAGGAAGACGAGGAAAAGATGGAAGAGGAAAAACCGAATGTCGCTGAGGAGGAGAACAGAGAGCGAGGTTCAGAGCAGAATCAAGAGGAAGAGGTGAGTTGATATCTCAAAGGTGAAGTGCGTCATTTTTAATATGCAGAAGCAAAAATGAGTAAGCTAATCATAGGTAGATGTGAACACTGTTGCTGTTTGGTGCTGTCAGATCATTGCTTTGTTTGTTGGTGCAACCAAATGTTTGGGATGTGTGAAAGACTCTCTATTATCTATCATCACTTACTGTTAAGTTCATTAATCATCAAGGATGCATTACATTCATCAAAAAAAAAAAAAATCCACTTTGTGTAATGGTATATGACATTGTTATGGTATATGACATTTTGAAAATATGCAAAAACAACATAAACATGTTCATGCCGTTTGACTGAAAGCGATGTGTGTGCTTTTATGTCTTATTTTTCTAGGGTGATTTGGATGATGCAGAATTTCCAGAGAACATAGAAGATTTTGTTACATTAGATGAGCTGGACAACAATGCAGGAGGTGATTCATTTTGATTCAATATTATGATGTCAACACACATTTTAAAAGATTAAATGCACGCATTTATATATAATAAATAAGATCACTAACAAGGAAATAGTGAATTTTCATTTCATGCCAAATTCAAGGCACAGTAACACTTTTTCCCTTTTTATTCCAGACTCTACTTTGCCAAAGGTAAGTGTCACATCTCTCTTTTACCTTAGACACTGAGTGTCGTAGGAAATAAGCATGTACAGTTGTAGTTCAGCAGTATGAATAATAGCCATGTGTTGTTTTTGTCATTGCATGCTCACAGGATTGTAAAGTAGTGGTGGTGTGGCCCGTAAAAAAGACTCCTGACTTTATGAAGGATCTGTACAGTCTGTCTGCACCCTTTGGCAGTGTGGTGAAGCATTCTTTATCCACGTTCAAACAAGAGGTCAGTGTTTTGTTGTGGGTAAAAATAGTGATGCACAAATATCAGCAACCGAAAATGTTCAGCCTAAACAGCTATTTTTTGCTTGTTCTATATATATAAATATTTCATTATTTCATACTTCATTATATAATGTACATTTGAATAAAACAGCAATGTTTATATTTCAACAGCAAGTTGGAGTAGAAACAGGGTTCAAAATTTTGGTTTGGTGCATTACAAGCAAAACAGTTTAAATTTTCCAATTAAATGCAAGCTTCATTTAAACAAAACAAAAATATTTTCCTGAAATTCCAACATTGTTTATTCAAGTATGCATGTTTTCAGTGCATCAGTAAAAAACATTATTTAAAGTTGTTTGTAGTTTATTTCACTTTCACTATTTTACTAGTCATTAGTCAGCATAATGGTTAACGGTAAAACACACACTTATACAGCATTTATTAATCCTGGTTAATTTAAACATGTTCCCTCCAGCATATACCACATTACAAGTTGAAAGGACAATGTTTGTATTAGTTAATGCATTATGAGCTAAAATAAATAAAAAAAAAAAAAAAGCTAAAAAATCTTTGAAAATGTGAATATACAGTGAGTCTGACCTTGTTGCAGTCAATGCACATAACACACTGTAGCTATCATTAAATCATGCAATAACTAAAACAGACCTGCTGATGTATTGCAAACTGATACTGAATCCAAGTTAAATGATGAGAATCTGATGTTGGTGTTTATACTCAGGCTTTGTGATCACCAAAACAGCAGTGGATGATTCTCTCAACAGATATTGTGTCTTCTATCCAGTTGTGTTTAACCATGCTACCACATATGCTTTCAGTTTTACTAATTACAGTGCTCATACAATTTTCAGGTTTTGCCTTTAGCCAGTTATGTGTGTTTGTGTTCTTGTAGGCTATGATTGAGCTGGAAACAGCTGAAAAAGCCCAGGAAATGGTGCAGTTCTACAGCGATCACAAGGCGACTATATGCGGCAGGCCGGTGTCTGTTTCCATGTGCCTTACCATGAAAACAATAGAGGTATGTGTTTAGAAACAATATGCTAGACACAAATACACATCAAATACAGTCAAATCATTAGTAATCGCATTGTTTCAGTCAATATACACTAGCAGCATAGGTGTAATTTATGGGTGGGACATGTCCCCACCACTTTTTGCCAGGGTCGATATTGTCCTCACCATTTTTTTTAACATCTCGTGGCACGGATGTACTAATGCTGATGAAACATTTGTTTCTGTTAAATAAGATGTGATCTGGCACTGAAATCTGTTGTTTCCGAAATCACTGCTTCAGTCTGTTGCTTGATGTTGCGGAAACTATTTATTCTGGTTAAAAAACTAAACTAAATACAAATGTGTTCTCCTCTTGATATAGGATCACTGATGAGCATGTTTGATTTTAATAAGGAGGGAAAAAAAATGATGCGAGGGCGGATTAGAACCCAAAACCTCTGATGAAAACACATGCCTGATGAAAATTCTACCACTAGACTGTTTGGGAATACAAAAAATGTATCTGTATCTATGCATTTATTCACTGACATGAATTAATTTGGGGCTAATAATACATATTATTATAGTACATGTAAAAATTAAACTATCACTTTAAAAATTTGTTTTTTAAAACTAATTTTTAATCAAAAAAACACACTCCTGTCCCACCCACTTTTTTAAAAAAAAAAAAAAAGTTACACCACTAACTAGAAGCCAAAAGTTTAGAAGAAATAAGATATTTAAATGTTTTTAAATATATGTTAAAGTGTAATTTATTGCAATTTATAAGTGTAAAATGTAATTTTAAAGCTGAATTTTCAGGATCAGTACTCAGTGTCACATGATCCTTCAGAAATCATTCTAATATGCTGATTTGCTGCTCAAGAAACATTTCTGATTATTATTCTGATTTGTATTATTTTAGTATATTATTATTTCTGATTATTTTTGCTGCTTAATATTTTTTGGAAACCATGATATGCTACCATTCAAAAATTTGGGGTAAGTGCAGTTTTAAACAAAAAGTATTCTTTTATTTAGCATGCATGCATTGCATGCAAATTGATCAAAAGTGACAGTAAAGACATTTATGATGTTTTTGTATTTCAAAAGAATCCTTAAGTTGTTTCACAGTTTCCACAAAAATTTTAAGCAGCAAAAACTCTTTCCAACATTGACAATAATAACCATCAAAAAATATTGAGTAGCAAATCCGCATATGATTTTTGATGGATCATGTGACAGTGAAGACCGGAGTCGCATATTAAGGTTTTTCCTAGGGCAAAATTATTATTTTTTTTTTTTTTGAAAACTGTTATTACTGTTATTCCAAATGTAAATGAGTATGAAATGAAACTAAAATGATTGCGTTGGTTTCAACCCCTCACAACATGTTTAGAGCCCTAGCGGGAGGTCCGTTTTCATCAGCTGTCTTCCCAACCAGCGGTACCTGCGACAGAAATACACACACAAATCCCTCTTCAAACTGACAAAGCCTTTTGGAAGAGTGACTGGCTACTCTCTGCACAGGTATCAAGGAACGGTACGTATACACACATTTCCCTCATCACTACCTCTGATGAGCAGCACAGAGGAGGATTTGTGAATATTAAATTTGGCAGTTTCTTGAATGTCATTGAGACCCTTTCATGCTATTCATTTTTCCTGTGCCTTAACTTGTTGCTTTCCAGTGTTACATGCAACTGGAAAGTACGAAGGCGGCTGAAAGGATGGTTGCGCAGTACACTCGGCGGCCTTGCAAATTTTGGGGGGCGGTGCTGAAGGTAGCCATGTGCAGGAAAGGGGACTCGCTGATTAGATGGTAGGTGAATGCATTTTCTTAATTGCGGTGCAGGGTTGAAATCACCTCATTAATGTGTTTACTGAATAGAGTGGATGCACAAATAATAAAATACAGTACATTTCCATCCTTATGTAGAGTTGACCCTAGACAGTTTGAAAACACTTCAAAATATCAGTGCAGCAGATATCCAATGAATCCACTTCACTTTTCTGTAGTTCAGCTCATTAAACAAGTAGTTCATCTGAAAAAGAAAATAGCCAGAAAATTGAAACACCTTCAGGCCATCCAAGATGTAGATGAGTTTGTTTCTTCATCAGATATGGAGAAATGTAGCATTGCACCACTGTCTCACCAAAGGATCCTCTGCAGTGAATGGGTGCCGTCAGAATGAGAGTCCAAACAGCTGATTAAAACATCACAATAATCCACAAGTAATCCACACCACTCCAGTCCATTAGTTAACATCTTGAGAAGCGAAGAGCTGCGTGTTTGTAATATAAAATGTCTATCATAAAGGTGTTTCAACTTGAAACCATCCAGTGCAGAGAACATTTTTAATATGCTTTTTTTGCATGAGTATGCATGTGAAAGTTTCCATCCATTGTGAAAGTAACAAAGAACTTATTTTCTATCTGTAGTAATCTGTAGTTTTCTTGCTCACAGGAGACACCCTGACAGCGCAGAGGAGAGAGAGATAAAAAAGGAAATAAAAGAAATTAAACCAAGCACTGAAAGGACAGAAAATGACCAGGTAATCAAGAGTGAACATTTGACTAAACATGTTCTCATGATCCTAATAGTAAGTGTCATGCTTAAATGCTGGAATAACATTTTGATTTACAGTCTAAGAAAAGTAGCCAAGTGTCAGGCTTGTATGATATCTCTGTCAGTAAAAATCATGTAAGAGAAAATATGTGTTCGCAGAACCAGCACAGTTCTTTACCGAATTGTGAAGGTGTTGGTGGGGATCCGGTTTGCGAAAGTAAAGGTTCGGAGGAGGATAATCAGCTGGACAAAACCCCTCTGAACCCTTATCAGCCAGACCAAACTGTGGGTAAGTCCATCACACACTTGCTTGTAATAGACTTGGTCATTGCATTATTACAACCACTAGAGCTTCATTCAAAGCATATGCTAAAATAAAAGTACTATTGCAGTCAAAAAAATGTCTTGTTGACAGATTTGGATGTGCTTGCAATTCATTGTGTTATTGAAATGGCTCTAATTATTCAAAATGTCACTTTAGATACATTTAACACAAATATATTAATGGTCTTTTCCTACATATTCCCCATCCGCTTTGTGCATTTTGGGAAGACTTGCACCTCCGGCATAGCTTCATGAACAACAAAAATGGCCAAAGAATGCTGTTAATTTGACATTGTATTGCCTTTAAGGTCTGTTTAAGGTCTTCAGTTTTAAAAATGTTTTCATTGAGGTTAATATTTGCAACCCGTGTGAAAACACTTGTAGTGTATTTGTCAGTTCTTTCTAGTGGCTTAAAATGTTTATGCCAATGAATTGTGATAGTAGTGTCTAAGCAAAAACTGTAAATCTTATCTCAGTAAACACTTCTCTTATTTCAGGTGTGAACTACGTCATCCCAGTAACTGGTTTCTTCTGCAAGCTGTGTAACATATTCTACACTGATGAGAACAGAGCAAAATCAGAGCACTGCCGCAGCCTTGAACACTACAACAATCTCAAGGTGACTGCTACACATAAATATATATTAAATTTGCTCATGCATAAAATAATTCAAGGGTGATTTCACCCAAAAATGAAATTTTACTGTTAATTTACTCATCCTCAGGCCATCCAAGATGTAGATGACTCTATTTCTTCAGTAGAAAATTAAAGTAGCTGAAACTGTGCTCCTTGGTGATTCATAAAACGCAAGCTAGCAGCTATCATCACTTTGAGAGACGAAAAAAAAAATCAGGCAAAATTAATACCTGTGGCTCCTGATGATATATTGAGGTCTAATGAAGCGAACACTAGTTTGTTCACCTTATGTGCTTTAGACATGTAAAACATTCACATTTCACATCAGTTTTGGGTGCTTTAATAATATAATTGCATGTATGTCATTGCATGATTACGTAAACTGGTAAATTCAATCAGTTCATTAAAACGAAATGAAGCAGTTCATGGAAAAGAACCTAATTTTCCCATTGCCAGAGACTGTGGTTTACAGATAACAATATTGTAAATAGTGTTCAGTTTCTTGCACAGACTGATTGTTTCGCTTCATAAGACCTCAATATATCATCAGGATATGTGACCCTGGAGCACAAAACCAGCCATATGGGTCAATTTTTTGAAATTGAGATTTGTATATCATCTGAAAGCTGAATAAATAAGCTTTCCATTGATGTATGGTTTGTTAGGATAATCTGAGGGTGCAAAAAAATCTAAATATTCAGAAAAGTACCTTTAAATTTGTCCAAATATAGTTCTTAGCAATGCATATCACTAATCAAAAATTAAGTTTTGAAATATTTACGGTAGGAAATTTACTAAATATCTTCAAGGAACATGATCTTTACTTAATATCCTGATGATTTTTGGCATAAAAGAAAAATCAATCATTTTGACCCCTTCAATGTGTTGTTGGCTATTGCTACAGATATACCCGTGATACTTATGACTGGTTTTGTGGTCCAGGGTCACAAAAATTGCCTGTAAGTTCTTTTTCGATTCTCAAAGTGATGGTAGCCGTTGACTTGCATTTTATGAATCACCAAGGACCACCGTTTTGTCTAAAAATCTTTTCTACTTTTCTACAGAAGAAAAAAAGTCAACATCTTGAATGGCCTGAATAAAATGGGTGTTAATAAAATATTAGCAAATTTCATTTTTGGGTGAACTGTCCTTCTAATAGTACTCTTCTTTATTGAATTCTGTTAAGGAAGATGTAGGACAAAACCATAACAAGCACCATAATAAATGTCATGTGGTGTGCAATCTGTGATTTTAGGTCCAGTCATGAAACTGTATGGCACAAGCTCGCATCCGATCTTGCAGCCAATGAAATGACATGCTTCCTATGCCTCTTGTCCTGGTTATGTGGATAAACTTACATCTCGCTTTGATTTTCAGCTTAAACATGCTGAAGTGGTGGAAGAGGCAGATGGACACCCAGATGGCTGAGTGAAAGAACACAAAGGAGACAAAGACATTGTACTTTTGATTCATTGTTTTTTTATTTGTTTTCATTCCAGTTAGTTTCCATACTCTTTCTGTTCAAATGTTTTGTTTTTCAAAGCGTTACAAGAGTGAGCGTGTGTGTGTATGTGAGAATCAGATGCGTGTGGACAAAATTGTGAAGCCATTATAATGGTTTGGATGTTTAACAGTAAGCAGAACGAACATGTATATCAGCTGAAGGAGAGTGTTACGCTAAGCTCTTGAAATAAACTCGTTTGTTTACTGTCACCTGTATGCATGGTATGCAAGCATCTCCTTTTCCACTTTAATAAGAGCAGCTTACTTTTAGTTATGCAAGCCTCTCCAGGGGTCATGATCTGTAATGAAATACACTGCGTGTGTGTGAGTGCAGGTTTACTCTGACATCATAACACTGATCACCATCTAAAATGGTTAAACCTCACAGTAAAGAAATTGGCCTCCGAACTATTAATAAATCTGTGTACAAGTTACCATCAGTTCAACAGACATGACAAATGAATCTTACCACAAACCAATACATTATGCCTTGCCACTTGTGTCTGTGAAGGTCAGAATTAAATGGATGCGCAATTATTTGGACATTTGTAAAATACAGTTGTTTACTTTTGTGTAAACCTATCAGAATTTTTGCCGACAACCAAAGAAAGATAATCGAATTTAAACTCAATGGTCTTAAGAGTTTACCTTGCAGAGACACAAACCAGTGAATAGGATACATTTTCAACAATTATTGAATTCATATTTGTGCACACATTTAAAAATTGAGACTAATATACATTTTGTTTAACTTAGATTAAAACAAACGCATTGCTACATCAAAAAAAACAATCAGAAATGTTTAAAGGATGGTAAAGTGTGACATAAGTGTAAATTAGATTGAAGACCATTTAATTTTTCTAACAAAAAATGGTCAATCCACAAAAATAAAAACAAGAAACACAACTAAACAGTTTCAGTCATGACACTTGGAAAGTACTTTGATTGTCAAAGGTACTGTGAACAGGTACAAACATGAAACTTCACAATAAATAAATATATTAATCTGCGATACAATCTTAGCATTAGAAGCACATTTACTTTCCATGCATGTTAGTTAATGCATAAACAAAAGTTGAAAATAGCTGCACTTAAACTGACTTTTCATAAATGCCACACTGTACTCACAGTTTGTTTGTTGTTGTTTTTTTTTCTCACTGGAATGTATAGCGTCAGTTCTTTGCAGTGACATCAGAAATTTATAAGCACAACCATGACATTTTGCGAAGACATTACAGAATGACCTGAGTCGATTAGTTTGGCGCGTTCTGCTAACAGGAACCTTTATAGTTAGACAGTATACATCAATAAGAGTGTACATTTGTTAGCACAATATCACCATAACCAAATACAATAATATCTTGAGCACTGTTTATCTTGACACAATGATTGGTTACATATGGCTTTAAGTAAAAATAGTCTTTTCTTTTGTACTTTCCTATTGCACAGCATGCACAACTCATACAGCCCAACTGGTAGAGCATGGCGCTTGCAACGCCAGTGTCAGGGGTTTGATGTACAGGACACAATACCTTAAAAGGACTTTTAAGTTGCTTTGGATAAAAGCATCAGCCAAATGTGTAATTGTAAATGGACGTCAGACGTTCAAGTACTAGATTGTCAGCTTACCGTTCTTAAAGGGCTACATGTTTAGAGAGATGCATGTTTCATCTATTACATTTGATACTATATTCAAATTAAACTGTTCATTTTGCACATTTTGGCCATGATCTGGAGCTTGCCTGAGAGACAGTAACAGTCGGCACTGCTGCATTGTGAGTGAGGGGACAACACTAATGTGTGTAATTCTAGGACTGGTGTAAGCAGCAGCAGTCCACCGTATATCTATATATACACACATGTACACATTCCTCTTACAACCGGAGCTCTACATTTGGCTTTCGGCTCCAGCAGAGATCTTAAATACTGAAATTTGTCATTTTTAGGGATTGGTCTGATGTCCGTTGTGTCGAGGAGAGTCATACCGCATGATTTGTCGTGGGGTGCCGTACCCTACCATCCCAGATTGAGACGCTCCACGATTGCTTCCCATCTGCAAGCCGATAAGACTGCGACCTTGACGCAGCTGCTCCTCTGAAAACTCCCTCTTGTGGGCCTTGGCTTTCCTAAAACACAATGTAAAATATTGAAATGCAGGAAGTGGCTAGATGAGACGGAGCAGCTGTATTTGACCTGATTTAGTCCCATAGATCCAAAGTCTCAATTTGCAAACAACACCAAAAAAAAAGTGTACATTTTCTGCTGTCTTCCTTTCGAAAAACAATGTCAATTCTTTTTACCACTAATAACACAACAGAATGTTCAGTGTATTTCAGAGATCCAAAGCCGTTAATCTCACCTCTAATTATTCTTTCTTCATAAATGCATGATTGTGAGCAGTGAACAGCTGTAAATGGTCCACCAGTGTGCAGAAGGGCTCATTGAGGGTGTATTGTGCTGCAAGGTGTTGCACACTTTTGCACACTGTAACAAAACCAATGAACACACTCTACTGTGATCTGTATAAACACATGCAGTTGCATGTGCCAGTCCACATGAAGTACCTATATTGTGTTGAAACATTAAAATATAAATGAAAACACTGTGGGGTTTTTTTCAGATTTTCCGTCACTGATTTTGGTCTTTAAGTTGGTTTAAGCCAGTGCAGTGCCACAGCTTTTTATGCAATTGCAAAGTGAATACAAAAATGTGTTGCAAAAAACAGAAATGTGCTGCAAATACTCCCAACGCAACCAAATACTCACAACACAGAATACTCCCAAATACAAAAACATGCTGCAAAAAAACATAAATGCACCGCAAATACTCACAACACAACCAAATATAGAAATGTGCTGCAAAAAAAACCAGAAACGCACTGCAAATACTTGCAACAAAACCAAATACAGAAACGCACTTCATACTCACAACACAATCAAATACAAAAACACGCTGCAAAAACAGAAACATGCTGCAAATACTCGTAACACAACCAAATACAAAAGCAGACTACAGACACTGGAAATCATATTCTGTTTCTGCAGCACGTTTCTGTATTTGCAAGTATTTGCAGCACATGTGCTGTAAAACTAATGAAGATGTTTTCTTAATTTGCTGGTGCTTTTCCTATTTGCATGTGTTTTTTTTTTTTAAGTTGCAGTGTGTTGAGCTCTCCCGGCCACTGTACAATAGCCAATTCAGATGACACAACAGAAGCACTTACCAATAATTATTTGTAATGAAAATAAGTCCTCCTTCCCTTTTTAATAAATCAGCAGCTCTTACAGAAGGTTTCTTCCACTGTTCACACTCCAATTACCTCCATCACTTAATGTGTAATTGACTTAAAGCCAGCTAGCCAGCCTCCGCAAACACTACACCCACCAGGTACAAATAAAACAGTTTGGTTGGCTAATGAATCAGAATTTAGATTCTATCCGTTTGCACTGTTGGCAATTCTGTACAGACTGAGGGATGGGTAAGTTCTGTTTAGATAAACTTTCACCACTTTTCGTTTAAATGTTGGGAAAGCCTTAACAGACATAATCAGGAGCTGAAAGTGATTGGATCTACACAGATAAACAAAATTTATTTTTAGACCCTTTACACCAGGAGAGAAGGCTTTGCTGCAAAGGCCCAGAGAGTTTGCTCACCGGAGGTCTCAGTCCATCTATGGCTAAAGTGCAAACGGGTGACACCCTTCTATGTCCAGCTCACCTGTGAAACCAATCTTTGTCTCCACGGTAATGTCCATCATCCTTTGTGAGAGCTTCACTTCCCAGAGCCATCAGTGTCCTCTGGACTGCAGCCATGTCCTTTCCTTTAAAACAGAGCGAAAAGCCTCATAAACATGATACCTGTGACACAGTGCCTGCCAAAGGCATCTTGTACATTCCTATATACACCATGTTACAACAGCTAAATCCTAAGCCCAATGCCCAGTCATGCTGATATTTCCAGATAAAATAGATGCTTCAGAACAATGCAAATTATTGATTTTTTTTAAAAGTTTTTGAAAGAAGTCTCTTACCAAAGCTACATGGAGTTAATCAAAAATATTTTTTAGTTCAATATTATTACAATTCAAAATAATTATTTTGTATTTAGTACATTGTAAAAAAATTAATTTATTCATGTGATGTAAAGCTGAATTTTCAGCATCATTACTCCAGTCTTCAGTGTCACATGATCCTTCAGAAATCATTCTAATATGCTGATATTTGATGATCGAAGAAATAATTCGGTAACACTTTATTTTACGGTTTCTTAACTAGTTGATTATTAGCATGTATATTACTTGAATATTAGCCATTTATTAGTACTAATTAAGCACATATTAATGCCTTGCATAAGGACGCTGAATTTTTAAATTAAGTTTGATGAAAAGGTTATAGAATCGAAAAAATGTTGTTAATTATTTAAGGTGTGTTCTTGATGATAAATTAACTGGTGAATTTACAGCTAAAAGTGGTCAATAAAATATGAAGTAAAAATAAATTGGATGCTTTTTTTTATGACAGAACATGTTTAATCGTTTGGTTCCAAGTTATTGAGTAAATTATTCTGATATGGTCAGCATACCTGTGAAACTAGGGGGAGGAATTAATTAACAGCCCATGTCAACTTAAAAGTTTGGTAGGGGAAAATACTTTTTTTTATACACTAGCGCAATTGCATGGAATAAATTACCAGTGCAATTAAAGGGTTTTAAAAATTTAGAAGTTTTAAAATACTTTTTTGTGTGTGTGTGTGTGTGTTCATTTAGTGATTTTTTAAGTTAATCAACTTAAAACATACTTTAGGTAAAGCTGTTACTTTTAAGGGCCAAAATGTCTTCACTATTTCTAAATTAATTAATGAAGTGAAATTAAAGTTGTGGGTTAGACTTCACTAGTAAAACAAGTTTAAAAAGATGTTGATCTGTAAATCTACTGATGCACAAAGTTTGGCTGCTGGTTTAGATATAGTGGCAGGGAAGATGCATGTGTGTGCACCTGGTATTCATCACGTTATGGGGACCAAATGTCCCCACAAGGATAGTAATACCAGTAAATTTTGACCTTGTGGGGACATTTGTGAGGTCCCCATGAGGAAACAGGCTTATAAATCATGCAGAATGAGTTTTTTTGAGAAACTAAAAGTGTGCACAGTCTCCTGTGAGGGCTAGGTTTAGGTGTAGGGTAGGTGTAGGGTGATAGAAAATACGGTCTGTACAGTATAAAAACCATTACGCCTATGGAATGTCCCCATAAAACATGTAAACCCAACATATGTGTGTGTGTGTGTGTGTGTGTGTGTGTGTGTTACCTTCCCAAAGATCAACAGTTTGGAATATGTCTCCTCTGTTGACTCCATATTCTTCAGCAGCCTGCAGGAACTGAGAAATCTTTTCCATTTGCTTGAACACCATATTGCTTTCTGTAATTTTCTTAACTGGTTCCTCACCACTGGGGTACAGACTGTTGATGAGCCGGCAGAGAATCTGAGAAAGGGGTTAAGAGACAGGAAGAGCGAAGAGAGGAACATATTTCATTTCTGTTTAATTCTGCCAGATCCTTAATAATGCCATGTCATCCCAGGTTTACTAAACAATCACTGAGACAGAAAGGTGTCTTATAAAGGTGTCCTGTAAAATCACTGCAGTCCAGTTTTTGCATATTATGGCTTACAGAGCAGGAGCAAGATTGCAATTAATACTTTACAAATCAAGGTACAGTGTTTCTAAAACATGCTTGGATGGCACACTATTTCCAGTGAATCTGTGCATCTGTGAAGTGTGTATCCATCCATACCTACTTGTTCAGCTAATATTATCCAAACAAAACACTTTTTGTTTTCCAAAAATGCAATAGTAAATAATAGAAATAATAAAACACAGATTTAATATAACAATAAATGTCCAGTTTAAAAACAACAATACTATGTATGCTTCCATCAATATTACATAAAAAAGTCAATTAGATATTATTTTAAATAATGTAAATAGCATTTATGCTGGTATAGGTAAGCCTGTCCCTCACCATGACTTCTTTTTTTTCAGCAGGACTTTTAATTTGCAAAAATGAAGGCAAAATTATATAAAAATCACATTTGCATATTGTTCTAAATACAGTCTCATTGTTAAGCAAAGTTTTTGGCATAAGTATGCATTTTTTCTATTAAATATCAATCATTTTATTGGTGTCCCCTGATTTCATGTCAGTCCTGTTACCCTCATCAAAAAACCCTTGTAAAACAATGTACATTCAAGTGACATCATTTCTAGGAGGTTGCATCATCTCTCAACCAGGATTACAACACTTCAAACACAAGCATGTTTCCATCACTCCTCTATAATGTTCTATTTTTGATGACTTATAAGGCTTGACTGAGGGAGGGTCATCATGCAATGTCAATCCTGTTAAAGGTAAGTTTTAACAACTATTTCTTACATTTAATATAATCAATATCTACAAGTAAAATCCTTTCAAAGTGTACAATATGTGCTTTTGTAAACGTGACTATTAGCTGGAAATTGGCAAATTTGTTTGAAATCGTCAAACCTCTTACTGTCAACCTGTTTATTTTTAGAGTAACAGGTTCTGGTGTGGGTAACAGGGATGACATTGATTAGGTTTGACCCTGTTTTTAAAGATTGTCTGTGTAAAATTATAACATTTTACAGGTCACCCTCGGTATATTGAGCTAATACCTATATCATTCAGTGGCATATGAGTTCTAATTAAACTATAGTATCCTGTAATGCTTGTGTCGGTAACAGGGTTGACAAAAACACCAAAGTGAGGTCGAAAAATAGTCATAAAATAATAAATTACATAGCCTGAGCCTGGCACAATACAATTTCTTATCATTTTAAGGTGTCTTCATTTCATGGATATGTCTTATGGACATTGTCTTATGTATTCAAAAATGTGTATTTCCCCTTTATTAGCAAAGTCAATGAAAATGTCCTGAATACTTGAATAACATTACTGAAGTATATTTTAAAAGAAAATACAATTTCAGCCTTTCTCCTTCAACATTTCTGTTAATTTTTTTGTAATTAATTATAAAAGTCAGTTATTTCTGAGCAAAAATTCCTTCTACACCAAATTTTCCCCACATTCACACATCCACAATGCCTGAATTATGTGTCAGAATGATGTCAAATACATATTATTTCACAATGCAATTATTGTTCCAGATTAATTCTAGTTCTCAGATGTGCAAGATACAGGGAAGTTTACAAAACTGTATGCTGTTTTAGGCTCCCTGTGTAAAAAATTAGTTGCTGACACTAATATAACCATTTTAAACGACCCCTTAAGTACCTCCCTATATTCAACACCTACTGTTCCGCTCATGAGCCATTTCTGGAAGTTCTGTTTGCCAGGCTCAGGTCTCTCCAAGTCGTCACCACACTGGACCAGGATCCATTCCACAAGCCGAGACTCCAAATCCACATCGTACTTCTGTTCAATCTTCTCTTGGACCTCACGGCTGAGCCCATAGCTTGGTCCCCTGTTCGCCATGGCGGCACCGGACATTAAAACCGACCTACACTGGTGATAATCTCAACCCCTATAGAGAAAACACACACACACACACAACATAGGGCTTTCATTTCTTATTTTTAAAAGCACAGTATGCCTATAGACTACAACAGATTGACTGCAGTTTACTGTGTGACTAACCACACTGACAGAAGAGCTCAACTAAATCCCCAATATTTTTTCCTGTCCCTATTTGTCTAACCAGATCTAAACTGCATGTCAAGTATAGATGCATTTAATTTGTCCAGCCATTACTGATTGATAAGCAACAAACGTCGAGTCGCTCCTAGACACGAATGAGCAATATCATGATATTTACGCTGTTAAATAGACTACAGTGACCCGCGTCTCCATTTAATCGAGATGATCAATAACAGCACTGACATAAACGCCAACTTACGCCCCGCAGACTTTACTTCAAAATGACAGCAGGCAACTGCATCACTAACCGACTGTTTAATAAGCCCTAATTTATAATTTATCCTCAATGCATTGAGATACTATGCATCTACTCACTAGTGATGGATGCTGTTTGTTGTTTTCCTCGGCCGTGTAATGTCCGTCTGTTGGCACCATGGAGCAGCAGCATTCGTGTGGGGCAGAGGGGTGGGACGCAGCTCAGCATCCGTCATTACATGGAAGCAGCCCAAGCAGAGCATCACGCATTATCATCCTCGCTGATGGAAAGAGGGTTGGCTGGGAGCTCGACCGTAAGCGTTACGTAACGCTGAAGGATGCGGGCATCATTGGCTTGACATGTTGCCATATGTAAAACTCGTCTAGCCAAAAAAGGCATTGAAAGCCGTTTAAAAGAATGGCTAGTGTGCATGCGAAAGCATCACGTACATGGAAAAATAGGCCATGATGAAGAACGCGGTATGCATACAGTCGGGAATGATGTAATAACATGGTCGCGCGTGAATTTATGCAGAAATAGGCTACTTATTTACCTGTATATATTTTTAAAATGCTGATCCTTAGAAATATTTATAACACTTTAAGCACTTTCATTTCAATCAATCCAACAAAGGTGTAAAATGCACAATTCTTTATTAAGTAATTGCAAATATATTGTGTCTCGTAGGCTACATAGAACTGAAAATAAAAATAGGCCTAGGAAGTTGGCAAATAATACACAGTAGGATACACTTTTTTAGCATCAAGACAACAGTAGATTACAGTATGTTAAAAAGGCAGTTGACATGTTGGTTGCTGACATGATTCAATTTCTAGTCGACTGTTTCTACACTTTTTAATATTTTAATATTTATTACAACTAACTGTTGTTAAGTAGGCTACACATATTTCGTATAGTCTTAAGAACTGCACAATAATTATACAAAATGTATTTATTTATTTATTTAAAATACTGTTTACAATACTTTAAAACAGTTTACTATTACTGGTTGGCATATCTTGTAATCTATGGAAGGTTGTAAGTGTCACTGAAAAAAATGAATTCCAAAAATAAAAATGTAAATAAATAAATGCTCAAATATTAAAACAGATTTAATTAGTTTAATCTGTGAAAAAAATAATAATAATAATAATAATAATAATAAAATAAAACGAATAGCTAATTTAAGGTTTTGCATTAAACTACTTTTTTTTTTATTTTTACAAAGCATTTCCCAGTCGCTTTTCTATTTCTGATACAATGCATTGATAATGGATTCCTTCATTGTATTTTTAAGTGCTCTCCTAGTCCTCCATACTGTATAGGCACTTTATACTATGCTAATAAGCATTGCTGCAAACTAAATGCAATCTCTAAGAGAACTCTTGGCCAAAAATTGGCTGCTGCTCTGCTCACAACCCTTAGATCAGCAAAGCTGCCTCAGCACTCGCCACAGACTCAATCAATCAATTGTTTTTGTCCATATCAATCACTGTTGGCCTGTGTGTGCATCCAGCTGTGCTCTTACTTCCCTCAGCATCTCCATGTAGAGCCTACTGGTCTCACTATGGAGAGAAAAAAGATATTTACTACTTTGTTATTCTATTGCATTGTACTTTTGTGTTCTTAATCTCATACTTTAGACTACTCAGGATGCTTACTCAGCCAGAGAGCGGTCAAACACCAGGTTTCCCATGTCCATGTAATACTGAGCGTTTGTTCTCAGATCAGTATAGTATTCATTTGCCTGCCACACAGACAACATGTTGATGTGATATACAAATTATTTAGCTTAATTTAATTAGAAACATGTATGAATTGATTCATTCTTTTCTCTGTTTTCCAATCACTTTTCTATTGTAAATATAGGCTATTAAACATTTTGACTGCTGATGTTTTACAGAAATATATATTTCACCCCAAAAAATAAAAATTTGCTTAAAATTTACTCACCGTCCAAGATGAGTTTGTTTTTTCATCAGATTTAAAGAAAGGTGTCATTCCACCACTTCTTCACCAATGGGTCCTCTGCAGTGAATGGGTGCCATCAGAATGAGAGTCCAAACAGCTGATAAAAACATTACAATAATCCACAAGTAATCCACACCACTCCAGTCCATCAGTTAACATCTTGAGAAGACAAAAGCTGTGTTTAAAAAAAAAAAAAAAAAACATTTTTAACGTCAAACCATTTAAATGAACTATAATACTCCTTTATCAATAATCTTGCTTTAAAGTAATCTCTTCTGAATCAGGACAGAAATGTGCACTGTTTACAAGCCAAAACAGTCCAAAACTGATCTAAACAAATATGTTTGTGGATTTTTATTTAAACGGACAACAGGGGACGGACTTTTCACTGGAGGAATCATTATTATGGATTATGGACTTAAAGTTAAAACATATGAATGTTGGATTTGCTTCCTACAAGCATGCAGCTTTTGTCTTCTCAAGATGTTAACTGATGGACTGGAGTGGTGTGGATAACTTGTGGATTATTGAGATGTTTTTATCAATTGATAAAAACTCATAAACCCATTGATGAACTCTCTGACGGCACCCATTCACTGCAGTGGATCCATTGGTGAACAAGTGATGTAATGCTACAATTCTCCAAATCTGATAAAGAAACTTACTCACCCTGGAACCATCCAAGATGTACTGTAGATGAGTTTATTTTCAACACATTTTCATTGTATTGCTGAACTATTAGGTAATTCAATAACAACTGTATAAAGTGACATCTTTATTCAAACATCCAGGATAAATATATAACAAAATCTAAATCTAGAAAATGCTATTCCATGTTTAGAAACTCTAAAAGAGAACAAATAGAACCTTTTTACCAGGCTACAACAAAACCTCAAGGGTTATGTATGTAAATAGTGTTGTAGCTTTTAGAAATGTCAAAAATAAAGCAAGTTATGTGTAGTTTGGTTGCATTTCACTCATACATATGCACACAGACAAACACTGTAATCAGCTGATCAATGCAAGCGGTTTTCACAAAACATACACTCTGAGGTTGTGATACATGCTAGTGTTCACCTGCTCCTGTACGGTGTAACCCCACTGGTTCTGAGCATAACTGGGGTCCCAGTAGCCAGACTGTCTCTTTAGACGCAGAAATTTCTTGGCCTGCTCACCCTTCACAAATGGAGCGGCAAACGCACCTATGAGAAAACTCGTTTATTAATTCGTTAACAAACGAGTCCAACACAAATTCATGCACACAATATTGAGTTCATCGCACAGTTCTTTGCTATATATAGGCAAAATTAAATTGCATTGGTTAACTCACCACTTATGAGAGTCATCAGAATCACTATATGCCTCATGCTTTTCATTTGTGCACAAGCAGGGGAAATGCCTCTGTGGTCTGTACATACGCAAAATCAATACACATTATCAATACACAGTAATGTATAAAATAATAATTTAGCTAATGAATTTTCCAAATACTCTCAAACTAATGTAAACATCAAAATGCACACTCAGAAAGGTATCGTGCAAAGAAAATAAATAAACAAATGGTCAAGACCAGATTCATTATGTTCTGCAATAAAGTCACAGTCTGTATAAAAAGCAACCCAAATTGACCTGTGCTATCACTTTCTACAAAAGATTTGCTGAAACGGTAGTTTTGGAGTATTGCAGTGTTAAGAGTTTTACCTGTGCTGCTGGAGGCTGAAGTCTGCAGAGCAATGATCACGAGAGGCGGCCAGCAGAATTTAGAGCTGAGGTGTGAGAGCGAACAGAAGGACTCTTTCAGAACAGATCTGAATACATAACTCTGTGGAAATGTGACCACGGAAATTCAACCAGCATCAACATTTACATATCTTAAAGTAAATATATCAGTTTAGCAGTATCAGTAAGCTTCGGAATAATTGTTTTTAAAACAGTAATATTGTAAAGTATTGTTAGAATTTAAAATAATTGTATATTTTAATATTTCATAATAAATGTCATTTATTCCTGTGATGCAAAGAATTGATTTGAACTAGAAATCTTTTGCAACATTACAATTGTTTATACTGTCACTTTTAAACAATTTCATGTGCACTTCCTGAATAAAAGTAATAATTCCTTTTAAAAAAATAAAAATAAAACTTACCCCAGATTTTCAATTATAGTATATCAGTATTTTTATAAAGAAAGAAAGAAAATGAAGCAGCACAAAACACCGCAACATTGCTAATAATCAGAAATGTTTCTTGAGCAGCAAATCAGCATATTAGAATGATTAATGAGTAATGATGCTGAAAATTTGGATTTGATCTCAGGAATAAATTATATTTGAAATATATTCAAATAGTTATTTTAAGTTGTAATAATATTTCAGAATATTACTCCATTCCATCAAATAAATTCAGGCTTGGTAAGCATACAAGAGCATAAAAATCATTTTTCCTAAACCAAATTCCTAATTATTCCAAACTTTTGTACAGTAGATAAAGTACTCCCAAAAAACATGGTTAGCAGTTGCTTTTTTCTTATATGCTTATACACGCATTTAAAGTAAAACTGCAGTGTCACAAACTCAAAATAGAAAATCAAATTCCACAGAAAAGCTGCAGTCTTTTAATATTCATTTTAATAATAAAAAGACCTATTTTTATACATATTTGAAAACATGACGTGATACATTTTAAACTTTATAACATTTGAAAATGTTTAATATGAGCTAACAAAAATTGGGCTTGCAAGGCCTTCAAATGAAAAAGTATTCAATGCTGAAAGAGAGAAAAAGAAAGGTGATAATACTTGTGGTAATCAAACTCTGGGAACATTTGTGCTCCAAAAATAAAATGTAAAAAGAACACGCAACTTTTGTAACTAGAAAAACTACCATCAGACTATATCAATGGATAACTAGGACAAGCACATAAATTACAGTTGGAAAAAAAAACCCACTCGAATAGAGATAAAAATATATAGTGCTCTTTTGTATATGTATATATATATTAAACTAGAGAAAAAATAGGATCTTGAAAGGTAGACATTGACATATTATTATGTGGCTGCATCAAAACCAGGTGCTGAAAACAAAGAAATCAAACCCCTCCTGACATTACACACCCATTCCAAATAAAAGGCTTTATATAACAATACTGTGTGCTTCATCTTGTAGTGTGTAGCACAAAAGTTTTCTGCCTGTAAATTTTTCATCACAAAATATGGAACTCAAAGCGATTTAAAAATGCTTAAATATGCTCTATCCCATTAGCTGAATCCCTAGTTATATGAAAAGCGTGTACTAGCCACACTATTCCTGCATGTCAAAATGCCTGTAGTGATTTTTCTTTCAAACACACACAAAGACAGATCCAAATAAAAGACGCAAATACACCAAGTGACGTGTCTAATCTTGGCCTTATTTTGGTCTACTGTTCTTCTGTGGTAAATTCTATATAACATTTTCTTTGTCCATGATTGCTTACAATCTTGGTCTGAGAAAGCAGCTCACAATAAAATCTGCAAGGCCCTACATGACATAGCATTACAACAATGATCACACTAAAATGTTACAGGAAAAAAAAAAAAAAAAAACAAGGCAAGTTGAATGTGGAGTTCTTCTGACTGTTACAACGGTTCAGCATTTTGATTTGTGATGAAACTGAAGTGACTAAGGTTACAATAAGGTTTCATTTGTTAACATAAGTTGGCTGCATTAGTTAACATGAACTAACAACAAACAACACTTCTGCATCATTTATAAATCTTAATTAACGTTAACCTCAACATTTAACAATACATTTTGAAGGTCAGATTTTGTTTTTGTAACAGTAGTTACTGCACTGTCAACTTGTTTATTAACTAAAATGAACAAAGATTAATAAATGTTGTAAAAAATGCATTGCTCATTGTTAGTTCTTGTTCATATATTAACAAAATTTATGTTAACAAATGAGATCTTATTGTAAAGTGTTACCAAAGTAAATAATCACTGAAATTGTCATAGCTCTTATATCTCATTAATGCTCATGCATAATCAAACTTGGCACGTTGCATTTGGTTATGAAGCATTTGCATGAGACTCACTGGAGAGGACAAGAGTTTCAGCGAATAACAATTTAAAGGAGTAGTTCACCAAAAAAATTAACATTTGCTGAAATGTACTCACCCTCAGGCCATCTAAGATGTAGATGAGTTTGTTTCTTCACCAGATTTGGAGAAATTTTGCATTCCATTACTTGCTCACCAATGGATGTGAATGGGTGCCGTCAGAATGAGAGTCCAAACAGCTGATAAAACATTGCTATAATCCACGAGTAATCCACACCACTCCAGTCCATCAGTTAACATCTTAAAAAGCTGTGTGCTTGTAAGAAGCAAACCCATCATAAAGGTGTTTCAACTTTAAACTGTTGCTTCAGGCTAAAATATGAGTAGATATTCCATAATAATGCATCTCCTGTTGTCTCCCACATCAAATTTGTTTAGAATTGTTCTAGACTGTTTTGGCTTGTACATGGTGCTTGATCTGTGCAGAGTTGTCCCTTGATTCAGATGAGATGACTTTGCAAAATTGAAGAAAGCAATATAATGGATAGAGGACGCATATTTTGTCCAGCAGCAATGGTTTGACCTTAAAAATATTTATATGATGGATTTGTTTCTTACAAAAACACCTGTTAACATGTTAAGTGATAGACTGGAGTGGTGTGGATTACTGTGACGTTTTAATCAGCTGTTTGGACTCTCATTCTGACGGCACCCATTCACTGCAGAGGACCCATTGGTGAGACAGTGACGCAATGCTACATTTCTCCAAATCTGATGAAGAAACAAACTCATCTACATCTTGGATGGCCTGAGGGTGAGGACATTTTCATTTTTGGGTGAAACATTCCTTTAAATTTTGGCTGTACAGCTTCAAATTATTACAGAAGGAATACAGCACACGACTCAAATAGACTATTTCGAGCATGGCAGCACCTGGTCACTGTATGGTGTCCCATGGAAGAAAGAAGGTCATATGGCTCTAGAAAGAAATGAGAATCTTGGGTGATTTCTCAATTGATTCATTTGGCTTCTTTCACAAAACCATATTCTCCAAAACCCTGATACCTGCACACTGGTTCCCCCATTCCAATCTTTCACAATGTCCTCAAGCTCGTTCTCACCCTAATGTGGTCAGTTTATCGATAAGGTCATCAATAGTGTACACCATGAGCTTAATATCATCTTTCTCTGACATGCGATGTTGCCCATGTTTGCGCAGGATGACATCCACGTCATTGCTGAGCACCCGCTCTGCGACCTGCATGGAGACGTGCCAGGGAACGTCAGAGTCCTTGAGGCCGTGAATCAGACGAACGGGGCAGGAAACAGGGATGGGGCTCTGGAGTATGCAGTGGTTCTCTGCCTCCTTCAGAAAGTCCACGCTCAGAGTGTAGAAACCCTCTTCAGCGTGCTTAGTAGGGAACTTCCAAAAGCCCTGTTCCTCTATCTCCTTCTTTGTCTAACAAAAGGTAAAGACGTTATGCGTATATGGAGTTATATGAGATAATGAGAAATATTTGCACACAGTAATTTTATAGATCAGACATTTTAAAACATTTTAATCTCCTCGAGGGACATATAATAAAATGCTGTTTCCAAATTTAGAGAACTGCTCCATTTAGAACTAAGTTTTTATATGTATTAAGTAGGGCTGTCAGTTTAACACATTAACTTAATTAGTTAGTTATGAAAATTTTATGCAATTAAAATGTTTTAATGCAGTTAACACGCTGGCCCCGCCCCCAGACCTGTACATCATCTTAAATTACATATACTTGACTGTTGACAAATATGATGCAGGACAACATCATCATAAATGCAGTTACAGTCATGGCCAAAAATATCTTCACCCTTGCAATTCTGTCAGAAAATGCAACCCTTCTCTCAGTAAATTTTTGCAGTTGCAAATGTTTTGGTACTCACATGTTTATTTTTTTATTTATTTTTTTTTTTGCATTGGAACAACACAAAAAAACAGAGAAGAAAAGTAAAATCTGATACAATTCCACACAGAAGCCAAAAAATGCACTGGACAAAATTATTTGCATCCTTAATGTTTGGTAGCACCCCCTTAGGAAAAAAAACATCTGAAATCAATGGCTTCCTGTAACCATGAATGAGTTTCTCACACCCCTCTACTGGAATTTTGGAGCACTCCTCTTTTGCAAACTGCTCCAGGTCATTGAGATTTGAAGGATGTCTTCTCCCAACTGCTGTTTTGAAATCTCTCCACAGTTGTTCTATGGGATTCAGATCTGGACTCATTGCTGGCCATTTCAGAACTCTCCAGTGCTTTGAGTGCTTTTTGAAGTGTGTTTCGGGTCATTGTCCTGCTGGAAGACCCATGACCTCTGGTGGAAATGCAGCTTTCTGACACTGGCCACTATGTTGCGGCCCAAAATTCTTTGGTAATCATCAGATTTCATGATACCGTTCACACAGTCAAGGCATCCAGTGCCAGAATCAGCAAAGCAACCCCAAAACATCTTTGACCCTCCACCATGTTTGACTGTAGGGACTGTGTTCTTTTTTTTTTTTTGAAGGCCCCATTTCTTTTTCTGTAAACAGTGCCGTGATGTCCTTTACCAAAAAGCTCTACTTTTGTCTCTTCTGTCCACAGTACATTCTCCCAGAAAGATTATGGGTTTGTCAAGTTTTGTCTTGCTTTTTTATGCCTTTGTGTCAGCAGTGGTGTCCTCCTGGGTCTCCCACCATAGCGTCCCTTTTCATTTAGATGGCGACAAATAGTGTGAGCTGACACTGTTATACCCTGTGTCTGCAGATCAGCATGAATTTGTTTGGAAGTTAATCAGGGTTCTTTATCCACCATTCGAAAAATCCTTTGTTGTAATTTTTCATTAATTTTTCTCTTCCGTCCACGTCCAGGGAGGTTAGCTACAGTGCCATGGGCTTAAACCTCTTGATGATATTGAGCACAGTGGACGCAGGAACATTAAGATCTCTGGAGATGGACTTGTAGCCTTGAGATTGTCCATGTTTTTCCATTTTTTTCTTTCAAATCCACAGACAACTCTTTACACTTCTTTCTTTTCTCCATGCTCAGTGTGACACACAACACAAAGGTTGAGTCAACTTTTCTCCATTTTAACTGGTTGCAAGTGTGATTACTATATTGCCCACACCTGTTACTTGCCACAGGTGTGTCTAAATACAAATTACAGGAGCCTCACATGCTTGAAAAGCAATTATTTCTTACAATTTTGACAAGGTGCCAATAATTTTGTCCAGTCCATTTTTGAGTTCTGTGTGAAATTTTATCAAGTTTGACTTTTCTTCTCTGTTTTTAGGTGTTGTTGCAGTGCAAACAAAAACAATAAGCACGTGAATACCAAAACATTTGCAACTGGAACAATTTTCTGAGAGAAGTGTTGCATTTTCTGACAGAAACATACCCTGTATGTGTTTTGTCTCATATTTATCACATATCACACAGGCAGCAAGAGCAGTATGACATGAGTGCTGATTTTGTCCTGATCTATCACGAGCTTAAATGTGATTTTATACAACAGTTCAATAAATAAGAAGTTGATATTGTGTTATATTTTAAACACAATTTTATGTGTATTTGCTTAATTTTACAGAGAACATATTACCTTTGAAGCCATACCAGAATTGTTGTGCGTCTCCGAGCAACACAGCAGTGTTTAGTTTCTGAATGAATCCGCATTTTTAACGAATCGTGTGAACTAATAATTTAAAGGCCCATTCATAAAGAGAGCCATTTACTTAATATTTACTTAATTTCTGAATGAATCAGCCGTTTGAACGAATCGAATGAATAAATGACTCATAGAGACATTAAAACTAAAAACATTAAAGGGATAAAAAAAACATTTAAATTCTGTCATCATTTACTCGCCCTCATGTGGTTTTTAAACCTTTTATGGAACATGAAAGAAGGTATTTTGAAGACTGTTGGTAACAAAGCTGTTTTGATTACTAATGACTTTCATCATATGAACAAAAAATACTGAGATGTTCCTCAAACTATCTTCTTTTATGTTCCATGGTTCACGTTAGGCTGTTGCAGCCTAAATGTTCATGTGTAATAAATTCTATATTGAATCAAATAAAATATCTCTTTCTAACGTTAAAATCTGTAATGTCTTCTTGATACACAAAAATGGCTTTAAATAATCTTTTGTGGGTATTTTCACAGTCAAATTTATTTTGCAATTAATTAGATTAATTAATCGAAACATCATGCAATTAATTAGAGTAAAAATTTGAATCGACTGACAGCCCTAGTATTAAGTTAACAGCTCATTTTTTCCTGCTCACAATTAACGTTAGATATATAGCCTGTGTATATTTGGATAGTTTGCTTTTAAATTTGAAATGAAATAAAGAGTTTTTAGGTTCATTGGTAGGAAATGGATATAAATAGCTTGAATGCAAGATTTTCACATGTGTACAAACATGAAACGCCCCTTTCCACTGATTGGCCAATCAAAGATCAACTTGTGCTGCCATCCATACAACATATCCTTTGTCTTACTACAACAAAAGAATGAACTAAGAAATGCCTTGACAAGTCAGGGCAGGGTCTATAAACTGCTTTCTTCTGTTTAGGTTCAGCAATCTATGCCTGCCAGAGAATTAGTTGTTTACTGCATAAACATTAATGTACCTTGCATTTGCTCCAACTATTACCTCTTAGCCTACTTCCTACACACAGCCTGTTTTATTTAGCTGTCCATCTATCAAAATCTGTGTGGCAAAGATGTGTGACCCACTAGACAGCACACATTCGGATTTGTGGTTGTGGAAAGGGGCGTATTGCTTGTGTCTTCTTATTTTTTTATTTTTTTATTTATTTATTTTTTTATAAAGCTTTCAAAATTAAATGTACCTGTAGAGCATTTTTTCCCCACTAGAAATACTGTTCCAAAGTGGTTTTACAGAATGTGCCCTACAACCTCTGATACAGATCATTTTTGTGGAGCTACAGAATAAATAAAAGAATAAAAGTATAAAAGGAGATACTGACATTTAAAAAATATATAAAACTCTAATAGTGATACCTGCCTGTAAAGCACCATTAGTTACAAATGAGTTACATTGTTACACAATTTGTAATAAATACTGGTTTCATTATTATTGTTTTACAATTTTTTTTTTGTTTTTTTTTTTACAAAGTTTGAAAGATGACACTGAAGTTGTTCGCACCTCTATTGGTAGGGAGTTGAAGGATGTGACGAAGTGATCAGCAGCTGTTGAGATGCCCACTAAAGCAGCCGTCTTCTCTGGCCTTGCGAGAGCGGCGAGCAACATCAGCCACCCACCCATGCTGGAGCCCACCAGAATCTAAAACACCAAAGAAAAACTGTCAATTTAAATAGGTCTTTTTTCCAAAAACTTTAGGGAAAAACTTCTTAATAGACATCCTCTCATGCCAAAATAATTCAGTTAGTTTAATCGGAGTTATGTGTATAAATTTAATTATAATTAAGTTATATTCAAGTAATCAAATGAATATTTGTCCTGGTAAAACTCAATTCATCCAGACCATCTACTGTTGTCACACTTTTAATCCACTCACCTGTGGTCCTTCTACTAGTTCATCCAGTACATAGAGCACATCCTTCTTCCAGGCACCAATGTTATAGTTTCCCATTTCCCCTTCAGATGAGCCACAGCCAGAATAGTCAAACCTACAGGAAGTACATTTACAATGTCAAGATGAGTTCAGGAAACACTGTACACTGATTGCAGCAGGAAATGGCAGGATTCCATACATTTTAACCCCACTCCTGTTCTAATGGGATTCATTTCCCATTCCTAACAACAGATTGTTTTGTACATTTTTCTACCAGTATTTTTAAAAAATGTGTTACAGATTTAGTTGAAGTGTAACTATATTAATATTATGTTATGTTATGTTATTTCTATGTGGCTAGTCAGTTTTACTAGATAATACTGAGTTTAAATATATATATATATATATATATATATATACGTATATATGTATATATACGTATATATGTATATATATATATATATATATGTATATACACACACACACACACACACATACAGTCATGGGCAAAAATATTGACACCCTTGCAATTTGTCAGAAAATGCAACAATTCTCTCAGAAAATTGTTCCAATTGCAAATGTTTTGGTATTCACGTGCTTATTGTTTTTGTTGCACTGCAACAACACCGAAAAACAGAGAAGAAAAGTCAAACTTGATAAAATTTCACACAGAACTCAAAAATAGACTGCACAAAATTATTGGCACCTTGTCAAAATTGTAAGAAATAATTGCTTTTCAAGCATGTGATGCTCCTGTAATTTGTATTTAGACACACCTGTGGCAAATAACAGGTGTGGGCAATATAGTAATCACACTTGCAACCGGTTAAAATGGAGAAAAGTTGATTCAACCTTTGTGTTGTGTGTCACACTGAACATGGAGAAAAGAAAGAAGTGTAAAGAGTTGTCTGTGGATTTGAAAGAAAAAAATGGAAAAACAGGGACAATCTCAAGGCTACAAGTCCATCTCCAGAGATCTTAATGTTCCTGTGTCCACTGTGCTCAATATCATCAAGAGGTTTAAGCCCATGGCACTGTAGCTAACCTCCCTGGACGTGGACGGAAGAGCAAAATTTATGAAAAATTAGGACAGAAGAGCCAAAATAGAGCTTTTTTTTTTAAAGGACATCATGGCACTGGCATTCTAGCACTGGCACTTGCACATGGCATTCTAGCACTGGATGCTTTGACTGTGTGAACGGTATCATGAAATCTGATGATTACCAAAAAATTTTGGGGCGCAACGTAGTAGCCAGTGTCAGAAAGCCGCGTCTCCACCAGAGGTCATGGGTCTTCCAGCAAGACAATGACCCAAAACACACTTCAAAAAGCACTCAAAGCGCTGGAGAGTTCTGAAATGGCCAGCAATGAGTCCAGATCTAAATCCCATAGAACAACTGTGAAGAGATTTCAAAACAGCAGTTGGGAGAATCTTCAAATCTGAATGACCTGAAGCAGTTTGCAAAAGAAGAGTGCTCCAAAATTCCAGTAGAGAGGTGTAAGAAACTCATTCATGGTTACAAGAAGTGACTGATTTCAGTCATTTTTTCCAAAAGGCGTGCTACCAAACATTAAGTTAAGGGTGCCAATAATTTTGTTCAGTGCATTTTTTGGGTTCTGTGTGGAATTGTATCAGATTTGAATTTTCTTCTCTATTTTTTTGTGTTGTTCCAATGCAAAAAAAGAAAAAAAAAAACATGTGAGTACCAAAACATTTGCAAACTGCAACAACTTTCTAAAAAAACTGCAAGGGTACAGATGTTTGGCCATGACTGTATATATATACAGTGGTCGATTTGTTAAAAAATTCAAGGGGGATGGTGGGGGCGATGGGTAATCCTGTGATTACAAAATTTGTCTAATTTTTAAAAACATTTTTACTTAACAAGAAATAAGCTGTATTGCATGAACTATGGTTTATGAGCCTTTGTTCCCAGATTCCTTGAGGGGCTTGAAATGACAAAAGTTTTACCCTTTCGTGTGTGTGGAGACATTTGGTCTAGTTGGTGTAGTTTAAACACATTCTGTGTGTCTGTGTGCCAAATGACCTAAATGATGCCCTTTATTGAGGGGTGTGCATTATTGTCAAATTGCCATAATTTATGGGGGGATTTTTGTTAATAACCATAATTAATATTTTGCTGAGTGTGTTGTTGGTGGGGTTTAGGCTTCTCATGGATACATAAATATGATATGATAAATAAAACCGCCAGTAGGTGGCGGCAAGTGTCTGTTTTAACAAATGATTTCTTAAATCCTTCAATCAAACGATTCTTTTAAAGGGGAGGTCGGATGCCTATTTTCCACAATTTAATATGATTCTTTAGGGTCTTAATGAAAAGTCTATAATATACTTTGGTTAAAAATTCTCAATGGTAATGTAAAACAACACCCTTTTTACTTTGTCAAAATCAGCTCTGCAAAAATCATCTCATTCTGGTCGAGGCTGCTTTAAATGCAAATGAGCTCTGCTCGCCCCGCCCCTCTCTTCTCTCTGTGGAGTGACAAGCCTGTTTACTTCAGCTGCATTTAGCCGCTACACTTGCTAACTAGCACATTATTAGGAAAGACGATCGCAAGGATTCATACACAACACCTCAATCGCTCAATCGGAGATATTCTTGCCTAACTTACATCCCTGCTCCGGCATCAAAACACGGAGGTTGGACTGTTAAAGCTGATCTGAGGTAAGGCGCTCATGTCAATCAACTATGGTGGGAGTGTCCTCTGTGGGTGTGACGCAACAACGACAGGCATCTGAGAATGGCTCGATTTGAAATTTATTTTTACAGATTAATTAAAAACCACTGCATGGATTTTTATCATTATAGGGTAGATTTGTACATACACTGCCAACACACATTAATATGCAAACAACATGTAAAAGTGAACTTAGTATCCGATGACCCCTTTAAAATAGCTGATTCAATTATGATCGAAGCAAGTTGACTGTCTTTATGAATAGATCATTGAAAAATGCGCTCGTTCTTGATTCGTTCAAAAAAAATAAAAAGAAAAAAACAAAAGATTAATTTTGGAAAGAAACACTGCACATACTGATTCTTGTGTGATATTACTTAATTATATCATATAAAGATAAAAAACACTGACACAAGTATATTTTTTCTTTCATTATTCAAATTACAGAGGCATTCTAACTGCATCTCTGTTTATCATTACCTGAGGTATGAGTGACCTAAGGACTTGCAGAACTCCTCTAATGCTTCCGCTTTCTTTCCACCCATGATTGAGGCAAAACCAGGCAAGAAAACCACTCCAGGACTCTTGCCTTTCAGTTTCCTGTAGGCCAGCTTTGGCAGATCAGGCCGTGTAGCATACTGAATTGTGGTCTTGTTTCGAACACCTAAAACACAGCAAAAACATTCAACATAATGGATTCATGAATTACTTTTTAAAGTGTATAATCGTATAAGATTCAGTGGTTGTCATTTTTTTTTTTTTATAGTAACTTGCAAGGCGAAACCTGACGGTGATTCTCTCTATTACATCTTATATTCTACTGATATTCGTCGTATTATATCTTCCGAAAAAAGTATTGTATAATTAAAGACTCTTTAATGCGCTTTAATGCGGATAAAATACATTAATACAAAACAATACTATTCTTTTTTTCTTCCTTGCAAGCACTGTTACAATAAAAAACGGTTTAACTTGATAATTGTCGTTGGTGGCGCTTTGACAGGACATCAAAAACAAACGATTTCTCCTCCGTTGTATCAGCCATGTCCATTGCAGCTTTGCACTCTTCCGCCTTTGTATCTCCTCGTTAGCAGAGTTCAAGCTTAAATGACTAAATCGAAAACAGTAAGTTACATCACGACATCATAATGTTACAATCTGTGCATTTATGTTGCAATGCGGAAAACCCTGAAACTAATACAAAAAAGCGTATCACTCCTTATGTTGATCCACTGTATACTATTTGCTAGTAGACATGCTGGCCACACCTCCACATTTACGCCCCCTGGCCGAAACACATCAGAGTTCTTGCATAATTACGTCTTGTAACGGCTCAGCTTACCCGTAGAAACGTGCGGGAGAGCGGTGAATTTCCGGACGTTTATTTTTAGAACGTTTGAGCAATTTCTGAGCACAGTTAACGCCATACTGCCCCGTTCTCTGCGGAGACACAGAGATTGACACAAGAATCCAGTCCGAATACAGTGCTGAAGTCATTTGAGCCCAGACTGCCCATCACTGCCGCCTACTGCCGCGGAGCGCCAGTGCGCGCTAGATGTCTTGTCAGTGTTATTATTTTTTATAGCTTAATATATTTAAAAGTGGGTGTGAATGTCTGAAATTTAATGTTACCAGTCGTTCAGTAATGTAAAGACGTTTTCCCTTGCCAATAAAGCCATTTGAACCCTGAAAGACAGACAAACAGACAGACAGACAGACAACCAGTGTTGGGGGTAACGCATTACAAGTAACGCGAGTTACGTAATACTATTACTTTTTTCAAGTAACTAGTAAAGTAGCGCATAACTTTTGAATTTCTAAGAAAATATCTGAGTTACTTTTTCAAATAAGTAACGCCAGTTATTTTTTTTCCCCTATTTATTGATTGACAAGTCTCCTGTCAGGGAATTGGGAGTAAACATAATGTTTCTGTATTCTAGACTAAATGTGAACATGCATTAATTCATCTCACTCACAAAAAAACAGATTCACAGATTCAGCATTCCTCAAAATGAATAAAAACAGTGAAATGCAAACTCAGAATATGACGCAACCCTGCAATAATTAAATATGTTAAATGTTAAATAAGCAAATATCCTTTATGTGTTTAATCCCATTTTATTAACCAGTGTCTTTGCTGCTGACCTTCGATGATGCAATTCAACCATACTAATAAGCAAAAATTACTTTAGACAAACTAACATATGTGCTTCATTTTTTATAGCTGAAGAGTGATCTCCTGCATAAAAGTACTTTTCTTTCAGCCTGAGGTGAATTCATTTCACTTTTGGTGTAAAAGGGCTTTTACGTTAGAATTGTTTTATATTAAAAACAAAGAAGCAAGCCCTGCCCAGATTTTAAAAGTAACGCAAAAGTAACGTAACACATTACTTTCCATAAAAAGTAACTAAGTAACGTAATTAGTTACTTTTTCAGGGAGTAACGCAAAATTGTAATGCATTACTTTTAAAGTAACTTTCCCCAACACTGCAGACAACCACTGTATATACGCTCTGCTGATTTCTTCTCGTTATTTATTATTAATGATTATTATTATTTGCCATTTCCTTCTCATTGGTATTCATTTACATTTGCATTTACATTTTATCATTTAACAGACACTTTGTAATCCAAAGTGACTGAGGACAATATAGAAGCAATGAAAGTCCCAGTTAGTCTAGCACAGTACACATAACAAGGTTTTTTAGTAATAATTCAAAAAAATAAGATGTAGACAGAATCAAAATAGAACAGAGGGAGCTAGTGTGTATATGTATATATATATATATATATATATATATAATCATTTATATACATAATTTATATAATAAACCAAGTAAATAACAGAAATAGACAAGTAGACAGAATATGAATAGAATAATGACAGACAGTTTTATAGGGTTAAGTTATTATTATTTTATATAATAAATAAAAAGAAAACAAGTAGATAGCACAGAAATATCATAAAGTGTGTAAATGTTAGAGAGTCCATTTTTTTTTAATGAGAAGTAGACAATATCAATAGAATAGATAGTGCTGGTGTTAGATGGTCAAATGTAAATGGAAAAGATGTGTTTTTAGCTGTTTCTTGAAGATGGCTAAATACTCAGCTGCTCAGATGGAGTTGTGCAGGTTATTTCACCAGAAGAGAACAGTTAATGTAAAAGTGATTTTGTATCTCTTTGGGTCGACACTGCAATGTGCTGTTCACTTGCAGAACACAAACTTTCTTTATCTGGTTAAATGTGGATGTGGATGTCTGTATTTTAATGTTACCAAAGCTTTGGCAAGGTTAAGACATTTTGTTGTTAAAATCCACTTGAATCCAGACAGACATTTTTGTATTCTATTTATTTGTCTTATTTTTATTTATTATATAATTAACAACAAAAAGGCCTCTAACACTAGCTTGCTCTATTCTTTTTTCTATTCTATACGTTTTCTTTTTATTTATCATACAATCAACACACACAAAAAACTTGTACTGCATTAGGGTAACTAGATAGATAGATAGATAGATTTTTTTTAAAAAAAAGCGGATATAATAAATATATTGTATAATAATATTGTATAATAAATAAAAAGAAAATACGTATATATATAATAGAACTAGAAAAGACAGTGACAGTGATACAGGGTCACGTTGTTATTATTATTATTATTATTTTATAATAAATGAAAAGAAAATCAGAATAGAAACAGAATAGAGAGTGACCATGTTAGACAGTCAAGTTATTATTATTATTAGGTGTGACATGGTGTGACATGCTCTTTTAGGCTCGTTAAAGACTAGTCTTGCTGCTGCAAGAGTAACTTTCATTATTTAACTATTTTTTAATCTACAGTTGTGGATGTCTGTAATTTAATGTTAATGTTTTTTCTGCTAAAATCCACTTCAGTTCAGATAGATAGATAGATAGATAGATAGATAGATAGATAGATAGATAGATAGATAGATAGGCCACATTAATTGTATTTTCATTTTTACCATCAGGTGGCGCTGCAACTCCACTGCCGGAAAAAGCGTTCCTCTCTTGATCTTGAGCTGGCACTGCGCCTGTAGACTGATGTACCAGGATGTGCACGAGCACTATGGGAAGAGAGAGTGACAGCACCCTATTGACAGACTAAGTTCAGGTAAAGATTTCACCTTCATTTCCCTGATAGAAATAAAGTGTTTGGCAAATACATTTAGGCTGTAAGTACGTGGGTACGCTTTGACCCAAAACATGTTACATGCTCATTTGTTAATGAGGCTCAAATCTTGCCTTACCGTTCAGCCATTGATGTTAGAAGTTATCATTTGTAGTCATTATCTCTATCTATGCAGAAATACTTACATTTCTGCATGCACGTGAATTTGATTTAATCAGTGGTTTTATGAATGGTAGAGAGACAATGAGTCAGCAGGAGAGAAAGAGAGACTTTTTTTTTTTATCCAGTGAGGATAATCATATTTTCCGCCAACGTTATTTGATACAGCGATAAAACTTTGGTAAGTTCCTATCATCAAACAGAAATGAAACAACATGACAGAAAGGTCTTGAAGGTTACACTGGAGAATACCTCATACTAGTGTATGTTTTTAAAAGTTGCTGCATTAACTTTAGGCCTAGAGGAGGGGGCGTATAATCGATCGAGAGAAAGAGAGAGAGATGGAGACTCTTCTGAAGTGGCTAAACGTGGCTGTGGCGCTCTGCAATTCTGAATATACATTTTGTCATTAAAAATGTGGTTGCTGCGATTTAGTGGATGATATCTGTCTGTCGGTCGGCTATGAAAAGCTCTTGAAAGTGACATGAGCTACATTAATTATGTTTCCATGCCTCACTAATACAGTGTGCCCACCCTCAGAAGTGTTTGTGAGTTAATTTGCTCAGCTAAATGACAGAATCCGTTTGGAGGCGAAACGACGCAGCTTGAAAGCGATGACGCCGACCCCCTCCTCTCTTGTCTTTTGCGCACGCCCCCTCATTTCCAGAACGATTCCTTGTTATGACATCCCGGTAAAAGACAGCCACAGAGGTCTCTCACCTCGACGCTAAATTCAATCTAATGAATGCAGACCCCGGCGCTCTCGTCGCTGAAAAGAGGCCAACAATTTAGCAATTTCTGCTGCTTGTGACAGGGCTCATGACTAATTCCCATATTTAAATGTGAACAGGCAAAGCTGGCCCATTTGACGGCAGCCAAGCGCATTTTATCAGGTCAGAAAGACATCAATGGCACCGGGGGTAGGAGGTGGCTGGAACTGTTTAACTGTGCAAAATTCAATCAAAAAGAGAATTTAGAAGGCTGTGAAAGTTTGGAAAGCGCCGCTGAGAACATACAGGCGGATACGCGAGTGTGTGCGTGCTTTTTTCGGCATTATTGTATGTCTTGTCTCTTTATATCAGTTTACAAGAGTTAACACTTGAAAGCGCAGTTCTAAGTCAGCCCTGTTCATTATTTCTCGACCTCTTGACATTGCAGGTGCAGATTCGAATAGCAGTCTCTCTCCCTCACATTGTCTCTGTGGTATGGAGTGATTAAATTCTGCATGAACAACATCAAACTGTGTGATACTGAGTAAAACGCTGAATTCGTTTAAAACGTTTCGCCCTGCGTTTGTCTGTCACACTGTTTTCTCTCTTTGTGAGAAGTAGCTGTGAGACCATATTGCGTTGGGAATGTCTTATTAGATGTTTCCTGAGGTTCTTTTTCTGTTTCTGTATGCGCAAACTTGGGTAAAAGCAAGATAAATGGCTGGTAAACAAGCCGCTCTTACAAGGTCAGATGGATGCTAGATGTAAATTTACTGACTGGATACATGACACATAATTATAATTTATGCCCGCTGTTTTTCTTTAACTTTATTTGAAAGGTATATGCATATCATTACAAAGTCGATTTTTTAAGACTTTGTAGAAAAACAACAACAACAGTATTGGTGATTTTCCACTTTTACCAAGCCTGTTGATCGCCAAAAACATGTTTTCCTAGAGGCATGAGAATAGATAAACAACCGTAAAAATAGTAGCCTAAAACTTTACAAAACGTGTCCAGACACCATTTCCAAAGTAGAAAAAGGCACATTAATAAAGTACTTTTTTGTTTTCACTTAAATAGCGAAGGTTACATTAAGTGACGTTTGATTAAAATGTAAAGTTTTTTCTCGAATTTTTGATTTTATGTGATTTTGAGTCTGAACTTGTGCGAAAATATATCGATTTTTACAAAAAGAAAAAAAGGAGAAGCTGCAGGGAGTCGCTGCTACAAAAGGATTATTCAGTACGTTTATATTTATTAAGGTTCGAATATTTTACTTTTTAATTTTAAAAACTACCGTATCATACTCTAAAGACTCTAAAGAGTGCTTTTCGAATCTGGGAAAATACCATAAGTTTAAACCTCGTTTAAAGTTTGTAGACGCGCTGCGAGCCACGCGATTCCCAAGAAGCTCTCATTGAGAGGCCACGTGTCCGTTTCCAAAGCCTCTCCAACTTAACCACCTCCATTGTACGTCTAACCCAGATCGGCAGCGTCCCTCCACATAAAGGGATTTGCAATTTCAAGATATTCCAGCTTAAATGTTTTTGACAGTTCCCTCGCTTTTGCCTCAGCCTGCTTATTTTAACTGTGCCAAATGGGTCACCTTGGGTAGCTGTCTGCGCGCAAAGGGCTTTTGCGCGCATTCAGTCCGAATTTTTTCCAACTTTCCTTGACAGGGAAACCAGCTGCTGGTCGTGAAAAGACGGCTTATTAATTGTCCTTTGTCATGCAGAATTGCTTGATTTCTAAAGAAACATACAAAGGCTCTTTTTCAGGATTCAAGTATTTTGTTTCGTGCGCATTTTCAACTCATCGAATCAGCTGCAGCGCCTCACCGTCTACCAGACTCAGGTACTGACGGCCTGCCTCTTTTGTCCGCTTTTAATGCTCTTGTAAATCAGGCAGACTGATTTGTTACAAGCTGCTCTTTTAATCTGATAGATAAGAGACAAGTCTAAGAAAAGCCGTAAATGAAAAATTAGTTGGAAGAAAGACAAGGGCGAGTCTGCTAGATGGGGGTCTGTTGACTCAAGCGGCCCTCGAGCGTCAGGCAAGCCCCTCTCAGCAGCCCCTGTCAGGGTCACGTCAACAATTCGCCTTTCTTCCCCCAAAAAGACACTGTAGCCCTTTTTGCTTCAATGAATTGATCGGCGCAAAATTAAGAATAAATAAATTGAGAATTTTGAGCACCAGGCTTAAAACTCCCCCAGGGCGCGTACCCCCGGGCTATTGAATGGATAAAGGGCGCTTTGCAGAGGACGCACGGTGCAAAATCAGACTGTATGGTGTAATTAACAAAATGGCCTAATCCTATATCTTCACAAATGCAAATATTAGAGTTTTGTTAAAATGTTTAAGTGAACAATTAAAGGCGCGTTTCCAAGAGCACCGCGCTATCCCGAGGACACAATGACTGGAATAATTTAGTAAATGCGCTCATCTTACCGGCTCCTTTGTTGACACCGATGGCTCATGATAAATTCCCAGCAAAGGAAACAACATTTAAAACCAATTGCGACCATTTAATCGAAGATTTAAAGCGCCGTGATAACAGAGCAGAGGGCGCAACGAGACCCGCGTCCCAGAATGTGCTTCTGCGTTGCTAAAAATTCAATCTGAGCTCCAGTTCTGGTGCGCATAAAGAAGATGAAAATAAAAATGGGGAAAAGGTTAAAATGCCCTTTTTTTACGTAAATAAAATAACGCGCCCCCACGGTGCACACGCGTGTTTTTCTTAAATTATTAAAGCTATCAGTTTTGAATGATAAATCATTTGGAGACCTTGTGCAAAACGTTCTATTATATGAACTAATCAATTGTTTAGTAAATTAACATTTCATATTATTAAGTTGTTGTTTTTTTCCCTGAAATACACAAAATATAAAATAAACCGATCACAAACGCAACAAGCATATTTCAGCAAGCAATAATCGCCATCATCACCAAGTGTCCGCCTAGACCCCTTTAAATAAATTTAAATATAAACGTCCATTAATCGGTCTCGTTGACTCGCATATTTTATTCATTTGCGCATTATTGTCTGAGTATTAATACACTACTTTGGGTTTTATTAACCCGCTCTCACGAGACTGTTAAGAACCGTGCGCTAAATGGCTCAGTGTTTAACGGAGAGGCCCCGCGCCTGGGGGACACCAGGCGCTTTCAGCTGCGTCCCCAGGGAATGCCACAGGGAACCCGATGAATACGCGTCTCTTTGGACTTCTTGACGGAGATCTATCCCGATGCACTTGAGCTGTAAATGTAGGAGCACGGAGATTCTGTGATTTAGATAAGCGTACAGCCTCTCTCAGCGCTCGCATGCAACGATTTAAAAGCAAGGATTTGGTATAAACGTTATGTCTTTTATCAGTTCTTATCTTTACCTAAACAGACATTCTAGTCATCTTATACACACGGTCACCTGTTTCATCCCGTTAAAGACCTTATAAATGTTTATTAAAACGAGTTGGCGCACGCTCAACACGCGCTGGACATCTCGGTGAGCTTTAAATTACGCCTTGAGGTTTACTTCCCACGGCGAAGACTTTATGTAGAGATATGTGTTATATAAAAAAACAAATTAGTGTGAAAATTCAGAATATTAAACCTTTTACTGGACACGTTTTATGGATGCTTTTCCCCGAATTATCATTGTTAGGCAATGCGATCCCATCGTGTCTCATATTCTTGATTCATGATTAATCATATACTATTTTTATATACTTTAGTATATGTGCATGTTAGTTTTTGGAAGGAAAATAATTTAATACAAAACCGCACGAAGATGGTCAGAATTTGTGCATCCTTTGCATCCCATCCAGAATGTTGCTCTTTTCCAAACGACATGTTCGAGAATGTTTTCTGTCTGACTCAGAACTAAATATATATGAAACGAAATTTTGAGTTTTGAGTCAGAATTTACACAACATTAAACCTTAAATTAAGCCTTACAGCATATTAAAGAAAGAAGAAAAGGAGAAAGAAAATCAGTTTTGGATTTCCAGCTTTATAAGTTCGGTATGACAGGGATGAAACCAACTGAAATGAGACTTCATTTTGTCACTAAGAAATATTCTTTATTTTCAGCATTAAGGTTTTTTTTAAATAAATAAATATTCTCATTACAATAAAAGTACAATAACAAATTCTGTCACTGAAGTGACGCATACATCGGATACATCCCATATTTCCATTCCGTCCCCAAAATGTGCTTAAAGCTACCCTGTACTCACCCTTCATACAAACAAAACAACTGAACATCTTTAAAAAATAATAATAATAATAATAAAGTACAAATTAATTTTGGACAGTTTGATAGCACAGATTTTAAAAACTTTTGGTGACAGGATCTGTATTTGGATGCGGAACTATGGGCTTAAGTTGTTTTCAGAAAAAAACTACAAACATAGAACATGTATACAAATATACAACATTAAAGGGATACGCAGACCCCGAACATATATAAAGTTTTTTTTCTTTCTTTCTCGCTATTTACAGGTGACGGCGCGCACAGATACCGTCGCTTTTTGGCTGCATTCAAGGATCCACAGGTGTGGCGTACAGAGTCTTTTGAGGTGGTGGTCATCGTGAGCAATGCGCTAGAGAGAGTTTAAGGGCTAACGGACAGATCTGCGTCCTCTTTTTCTGATGTCGGGGGTGACATGGGAAGGTCATCTTCTTCCTCGGAGCACCGGGCGGAGGACAGGGACGACGAGCACTTGCAGTTGTGCGAGCCCGTCCTGTGGGAGCCGCTTTTGCCTTCTTTTTTGTGCTTGACGCGGCGGTTCTGGAACCAGATCTTGACTTGCTTCTCGGACAGATTGAGGTAAGTCGCGATCTCTATGCGCCGAAGTCTCGACAGGTACATGTTGGAGGTGAACTCCCTCTCCAACTCCAGAAGTTGCGTACTGGTGAAGGCAGTGCGCATGCGCTTGCTGCTCTGAAGTTGACTGCTGTTATTCTCTGTTGAGAAGAGAAAAATAAGTTCAGTTACGTTTGCTGATTAATGGCTCACATTAGAACACAAATGAACTTGTTATGATGAGTGACGCCGGTCACAAGCTGCTTACCTATGGATATGCAGTGGAACTGTCGTGGATCTGGAACTGGGTATGAGGCTTGGTATAGCCCCGAGCCGCTGTTGAGGTTTACACCGCTGGAAGTGGAGTGTTGCCTGGATAGCGCCGTGTGACAGTACTGGGAGCCGAAGGCAGGAAAGGAAGCCTTGATGAGCGGGAGCGCCGGAGGCGACGGGTGCAGCTGAGACGTGACGCACAGCGGGCAAAAGCACAGCAAGCCCGCTTTTCGAGAGTGGCAGGAGCCGGCGGAGAGACCGTGGAGAGGATGAGACGGGTGCACGGCGTAAGGAAACAACGGCGGGCTGTTCTCGGTTCCTTTTTCGCTGTTCTCCCTCAAAATCAAGGAATCCACAAGAAACGATCTCGGCATCTTGGCAGCCCCGATGTGCTTCTTCGCCTAGAGTCTGAGAGTTCGCAAAAGTTTCTCGTTGTCAGTCTCGTACCAGGATCTGTACCCAAGGCTGGATGGCAGAATGGTGCTGAAGAGAAAGTGTTCCTGCTTTAAATAGTTGGAGAGCCAGTTCGCCCATGTGACGGTTACGCTACTAGCGGCTGAGAGCTCTCAATAGGGTTTTGTGCCTTTTCTCTCGGCATTCACTCTGCACGCTTCCCTATTATTTCACTTGTTAACTAAATGAACTGCATAATGTAGTCTATTCTTGTCAGCCCCACCCACACTGCAAGAGGCGGTACTGCCCCTTCTCCCTTTTAAAAATTCCCCTCCTTTTATACTATTACTCTTTAGTGTCGTTTTAAACTTTATTTTCTTTCTCACGGGATCACATGGACACTATTGCTCTTTTAATTAATTTCATTCAAAGAGGCTCGTCGTTTGTTCTGCGTGAACTCATTAGACATTCGCTGCATACGACGTACGTCACAAGGCGCATCGGCCCGGTTCCACCTGCAACTCAGCCCATCATTAACTATTACAACAATTAAACGACTTGTTTCTGAGAGAGGAGAGAGTGTGTTTCAGAAATAGGAGTGCATCGTTTTTGGTCTATTTATTGAAGATACTGACATAGTAATTAGCGAGGATAGAATACATCTGATAAAACAGGCACTTCTCGAGCTAAAAGTGTAAATTCAGATGTCGATTTAGTATTTAGTATTTTTACTTCTATGCAGGTACTTTTGTTGTTGTCTAAATTACAAAACTAAATGAAATGAAATGGTTCAATTAAATTACAATACATGCAAATCTCCGAACAGAAATGCACCAAATATACATTATTAAAGATTTATGTTTTTACAATTAGTATTTGACCATATTTTTACAAAAAGATTTCTTTTAAATATGAGTTCTAAGGGTGTGCGTCCATTCCGAGGCAAATGTATAATTTCCACTCTCTCTCTAAAAAAAGACGCGTCGCGTCACAACCTCAAAGCGATGAGGTTAAAAAACAGTGATTAATTCCTGCGCGCGGGCCCCCGCAGAGTCCGGGAAGGAATATATAAAAATAACCAGGTTTTCACTCTCCCAGCCCTTATTGAATGTCATTGTGGAGAGTTTTCAATGCGAGAGAGAAAGGCTCGAATTAAAGTGTGTGACAGCGGCGGACAAAGTGGCACAAAGCCGACTCTGTCAGTGAGGGCCCGAATGCGCAGCGAGTGAAAGCCCCTGCCCGCCGCGCCCTGATTGAATTAAGTAATAGGAAAACATTTTCTTTCACTTTAGCTTTGCTAAACAAGATGTTCAAAGGAAAACGGGAGACTAATGTGTGAGTAAACAGCGAAACGCGCATTCAAACTTCTATTTGGAATATATTTTAAACTTAGAAAGAAGCGCTATATGGCGAGTAGCCATTGGCAACATTAACACATTGCACACTGAATGTAACACAACGCACGTCTAACTTAAACAGAAAGACGTCACTTAAATAAATTGAATTTAGGTGAGACAGCATTCGTACACAACAAAGATGTTATGTTTACCTAATCTGAAAGGTTAGATAGCCTATAACTGGCGTTTTTAGCGTCATTTTAATTCTCTCAAGCATATTCAACAGGCATCCTTTATGGCTATGCCGTGGTTTACTTTTCCAACACTAGAATAGCCTAGCTACTAAAAAAAAAATCTGAATGACAGATTTACAAATCGGACTCGCAGTGAAAGCTTGGACAATCGCTAAATGCGCGCCACGGATGGATGGATGGATGGATGATGGAAGCAACCAAAACACCAGATCGTGCAACTGTGCCGTTTATTGGAGCGTACTCACTGAGTATACGTATGAGCTGTACATATGTCTAACACGGTTAATATCAGTCCGGGTACCACTGATGGTTCTTGACAAATGCAACAATTATTCTTGCCCTCCTACTGTATATGCCCGGAACCGAGCCGGCGCGCTTAATAGAAAGCTCTTGTGCTCAGAACCAAGCCTCGAGCCTGGTAATGGACTGTATAGGCCCAGCCATTTGTTTTATTTTCTGGAAAATGACGAGGGACCCTCGTCTATCCCTCCCTCCCACCAAACCTCACTCCACTGGAATCACCACTCGACTCGCATAAGGGGTATAATTTGGTTGCAACTTCGCAGCGCCGTAATAGTAGGTCTTTGCCGGACAAATTAGGAGCAATTAAACCCTTAAACAAGCGGCAGGTACAGAGTCACACGGACAAGAGCCTGTTATCCGATAGCGAGTGAAAGAGGGATGGTGAGATAGGGGGATTAAGCCTTTCATTTTCCTCGACACCGCATGCCAGGCGCTCACCATTAACTAATTGGAGAGAGTGAGCCTCTATACCCACCACCCGTGCCCCACCAGACCTTGTTGTATTCCAAGTCAATAATTACCAAATGGCTTGATGATGTTATTATAATGTAAAGCGGACTTAATATCAAGACATTTTGCTTTATTTTGATAACATCAATTACGGCCATTAGAGTCTCCTTGGGGATTTGTTAGTTAGGCTATAAAGCCCCCACAAGAAGATCGTTTGATTGCGCTCAGGTTGCTCTGTCATAGCTCAGGAGATATTTCTGCTGAATTCCTAAATAGAAACAAATGACACTTGGTCTCATTCTAAAGCATTCGAGGAGAAATGGCACTGGCTAAGCACAATTTGAGATATGAGATCTGAAACCTCTTCTGTTCTCCGTTTAATGCCATTGCTGTCTAGAAGAAGCAGTTGAGATTTTAAAACATCTCATTCCTGGTTTTGGCTTTGTCTTTCAGCCGAATTATTGAAACTGACTGAAAAACACACGTTTCTATTAAATAGCTGATAAGTTTTTATTATGAAAATCGACAGTGAGCCACGGTAGCTCCCATGGCGAAGCACCTGCGATCTCTTTATCAGCGAGTGAGCGCTTCTGCTCAGGGAAGCTCATCCTCATTTGTACTCTCGACTGGAGACCGACAAATAACTTTGACCTCCGCGCAGGAGATGGCGACTGCCCTCCAGAGGTGCTCGCTTTAAGCGCAAGCAAACTGTTGCGTGTCAAAATGTTGCATCTATAACACGCAGCAAGGGCTCCGTTTGTTAAATATAATAAATCCTGGATTTTATTTTATTTTTTTAATGATTGCACGGAATTGGCTGAATTAGTTTTTGAATTGTCATTGAATTGTGCAAGCATAACCGTATGATAAAAGTAAACTAAATTCATGATGAAAGGGATACCTTTTAAAAAATATAATTTGGATCATTGTATTACTGTAATTATATTTAGATTATTTACTATAATCTGCATAAGGCAACGAAAATATATCCTCACGAATTCTGTATTGTAATTTGCTATGTGCCAATAGATAAATAAATAAAATAAAGCGCGTTGCACACCATTTCTAAAAATATATTTTTTTTTTTGAATTTTTGTATTTAACTGTTTCCAGTAAAATAAATAACATTAAAACAAGAGGATACACTGTAAAATGATGTGCAGATTGTGTAGATTAGACAAGAAAATACAATTTCATTTTATCTAATTTTCATTTTTAATTCAATGTCTTACTTAATTTTTGTGCAATTTACTAACATTGTCTGAGTAAAAATTAGCTGTTTTGTCATTGCAGTTAAAGCTGTAATGTTAAATTGTTCATGGTCAGGACATCAAACTGGCAACAGAACAAAAAATAAACGGATCATTGATAATCTCTATGCTTATGAATTTTTACCTCGTCCTTGACAAAAGTTTCAAATATCAATAATACAAACCCATTTAGCTACTCAAGTCATGCCTGGGGCTATTCTGGGATGTTGTTTTTGTTCTGCAGGCCTGCAGCTGCCAGATTCACCGGGCTCCTTTTTCACACCATTTGTTTTCTCTCCTCTCAATTGTGAGTAATAAAATAAAATTAAGTGAGCATTAAGTTCATTGGGTTTGGGGGTCAATGGCTTCCGTATGGTGTGAATTATTCATGGTTGGAGACTGTATTGGTTAGAGACAGGTTGAAGTGCATGCTGGTCCTGTTGCCCCCACTTGTCTGTATGGAGGGATCTGTCGTGAGCTAACAGTGAAACAGGATTTAGAGTCCCACTGGGATTTGCCGTAGCCGGACGGGCCGCTCTGGCTGTCTGTGGGTGCCCCTCCTAGATCTACCCCTAGGGCTATGACACAGGCTGCTGCAGGTTCCCCTGCTTTCATAAGGGCTGGATGCTGAAAAGCTCTGAAAAGCATCTTTCATATGCTGCTCAGCCACCAGCCCTTGTTGCAGTTCATTATAGCCGACTGAGAGATCGCTGATAGATTGTTAAATGTGTGTTTTACGCTTAGGAGTCACCACCAGACATCACAACCAAACACCAGATGGTAAGAAAACACATGAATATGTAAATAATCTTCATCCTTTTATACCATCTTTTATGTAATACAAAATTGCAAGCTAATGCAGATGCTGTTTATTATTTAACCATTCCATTGTCGTTGGGAGAGTGATCACCTTACATTAGGCATACTGTCGTGCAAACATCTATTTTGGACACTTAAGCCTTGAATGCAAGAGTGTCACTGAATAAGATGAATAAAGTATCAAGTGACAGTTTTTTTTAATGCCTTTTTTTTTTACCTTTTTAAATATGTCACCTTTTATGTCAAATTCTTACATTTATTCAATCAATTCATTTCAATAAAACATTATAGGACTGTTATCAATCAAATCACCAGCAACAAAATCCATTATTATGCTGCAGAGGTGACACAGAAGCTGCATCTGAAGAGCCATTTAGATGTATTTACACAGGCTGTTTAGCTCAGAGGACATAAATGCATTTAGACAGCAGTTAAAATGCATAAATAATACTGGTAATATTTTAGATATGTAATATTAAAAATAAAAATATATTAAATTATGGAACAAATAAGTGATTTTTTTAAATATGAAATTCAAAACCGCCAGTAGGTGGTGACAGTGAGCGAGTCACTGAATGATTCATTCGACCGATTTGTTCAAAAGGGCTGATTGATTCAGGAACGGAGCACGTGACTGGCTGTGGTGGAAAACTCATTTTCACAAATCCTGTCCCATGGCCTCATGTGATGTGATGTTGGTTTTATACACCAATTAATATTAAGTGACAAAATCATCTGTTTTGCCAGAGAAAAAGATTTTTCAACGATTTTTTGGAGTAATGTTTCAAAGTAATCTGACATGGTTGAGCGAATGATTCAATGACCCATAAAAGGTCAATGGATCTCATTCACTAAGCATGTGTACGCACAAACCTGCGTATGAACATTTTCACAAACAAATCATGATTCAATGAAACTTTCTTACTAAAATTTATTCTAAATTTAAGAAAAAATATAGGAACAACTGATAGCACACGTACGCAAAAAAAATCTCTATATAGGCTATATATAATGTTTGTTTCATCTTAGGATAATAGATCTGTATAAAAGGGTTTGAACCTGTATGAACTGATTTTGAGGACTGCACACTTGGCATCGTGCAAAGATCTGGCGACAGAAGGTCTGTAGACGGCGTCATATGAGGTTTCACTGCGTGGAGTTTTTTGACGTTGAGTGATGAAAGGCTGTAAGGAAAGTGTGTGTGGAAAGCCCTTATATAGAGATGATCTGGTCGTGTTTTATGCAACTGACTGACCTCATGTACGCGGCCGCTCATTTAGTATACTCCAAATTCACTAATATCAGAGCGACGATAAGAACAAATTCATGTGTGTACGCACAAAGTTTTTGTGAGAAGTTTGAATGTTTATTAGTGAATGAGACCCATTGGCTGCATTTAAATGTGCATACCTCCAGTAGGCAAAAATAGTATGTAAAAAGAGTATTTAATCAAATTTACCTTGTTCATCAAACTGTAGGCTAAAAATACCTGGATGACTTACTACTACTGACGATATTATGAAGTGTGCGCTGTAAAAATTGGCAGCTATGTTTTCCAGAATTTTAACGTAAAAAATACAGTAGCAACATTTTAGGTTTTACAAATTTACATTTTAATACTATAATTTCATTAACTGATTTAATTCTAATAGACTAACCTATGGAAGTGCATAAATCTGTTTTGCACCTTTGTAATACTCTGATAACCACCAAAATCAGATGGTGATGAGAAAGTCACATGATGAACCAAAGCTCATCACAAGCGGCTTTTAAATACTAACACATATAGAAGGTGCACAGTGTCATTCACACAAACACTAAACACCATCATGGTAACACACATCCAACTTAAATAATGTAATAAACATTCATTTAACAACATTATATGTAACACACAACCCTAACGTACACAACTGGTTAGAAAAAAACTAAGAAGAAACAGTTATTTCAACAACAAAAACAAAAAACATAAAATGTGAAACGTAATGCAGGAAATTCTGTGAATATCAGTTTATGGTTATTCAATGTAAATTATACGTTCTTTTTCACTTCCAAAAATGGTATAGCTTACTACTGTAAATTACCAATGCAGTTTTTCACCACATATAGTGGGGGAACTTACCGTTAACCAGTTCACAGGTTTTTACTGTAGCAGTTTTACAGTCTTTTACCATTAAAATCATGTGTGTATACTGTCTGGTTAAAGTGTAAAAAAACAACAACTCATACAGGGCCATTTTTTCAACAATACCTTGAGTTTTTAGGGTTTTTTTCTTCTTCTGTTTCTTTCTTTTTTTGCTTTGTTTTGTTTTTCCAAGCATGAAACTACAAATACATACACTGTCAAAATAAAAAAGTATTTGGGCTAGTGCTGTCAAATGATTATTCACGATTAATCGCATCCAAAATAAAAGTTTTTGCTTATATATTATATATGTGTGTGTACTGTGTATTTTTATTATGTATAAATACATACACACACATGTATATATTTAAGAAAAAATGTTATGTTTATTTAATAAAATTGTTTATATATACTTTTTTAATTTAGTTTGGTTTACAGGGGCGATGCACATTAATAAACATGACAGTAAATGTGCCAGAATTAGCCAAAAAGGCTATTTTTAATCTGTAGACCCTTGACAGAATGTTAAAAAAGTCACCCAAAATACAAAAACAGAGCATCTTCCACACATATACACGTCTACAAAGAAAAACATTAATATACAATAAAAATCATATCTAAAATACAAAAATAAGTAGTTATCTAGACAAAATAAAATATAAGGAAAAGGAGAGAGATAGTGACAGGAGAAAGCAACATTGCCAAGAGAAATTAGTGCAACGAAGTCTACCGTCAGGAATAAAATACTAATGTTGACAGTGCTGAATTGTCAGTCACCATTTTTTTAAATGAAATATAATATATAATATGAATATAAATATATACATGTAAATATTTTAAAAATATATACTGTATGTGTGTCTATTTATGTATACATAATACATATACACAGTATACACACATAAAGTATGTAAACAAAAACACTTTTATTTTGAATGCAGTTAATCACGATTTATTGTTTGACAGCACTCATTTGGCCACTTTGTAGTCAAATGAATCATCAGTAGTCCATACATGTCCATACTCTGACATGTGTGCAAACTTGAGAACTACTTCATACATCCACTGACACACTGAAACTAGCTGGTTGAAAGTAATCGCAAAAATAGCACTGAAAACTAAAGCTAGCTCTGTAATTTTTTTTTTGTTTTTCATTCATTCATTCATTCATTCATTCATTTATTTATTTATTTATTTATTTATTTGTTTGCATATATTTTACGCTGAATGAATCAGACATATTATTTGTGCTAAAATACTATTTAGGGGCAATCTATTTAAAATAGCATAACATTTATGACACATTAGAGCATTTCCACTAACAGTCTATTCCACAATTTATGAAACACTGATCACACAATTATTTATATTTCTGAGACATAAAAACATTAAAATATATATGAATTTTGAGTTTTAAACTGCACTCAAACAAAACCAGGGTTTCTGTTGTGTGTAAAAGGTATTATTTAATTTTAGTTTAATAAAAAAATTAAAGAGTAAACCTGGTTCTCATAATGCAGGTTGCAAGCACGATTTATAAGCAAATAAATATTATTGGTAATGATAGATCAATTCCCCACGCCAAGACAATAATTAGGATCCAGCCCCGGATGCCAGATCTCATCAGAAAATATCATTTTTTCCGGTAGCAGAACAGCTAGTCAGCAGAGCTGTCGGTACCCAAACCCTGTTAACAGCAGGTCTTGTCTGGTATCCAAAAATACCCAAAACGAGTGATAAACAGTCTTCTGTCAGTCAAGAAGCTGACCGATGGAAGCCAGGAAAAAGCAGAAGCAGGAGACAAAGTGATGATGATAGAAGGTGTAACAGAGTTTATTGAACGGTCTTAGTTGGGTATGTCTCAATGTTCAGATTTCGTCTGGGGAGCACAGTTCAACAAACAATGATATATCAAACTGTTTCATGACAACATCCCATAAAACCTTGGGTTTCCATAAACATCCCCTCTTATCTATTTCTCATTCATACAGACCAAACAATTCATGAAACCCCACAATCATGAGACTAACAATACTAAAAAAGAATGAGCAAGGAAAATAATAAGAAATATAAAATGTAGAAACATAATTAAATGATGAATGAATAAATGATAAAATACTTAAATAACAAAAATAATCAAATAATTAATTATGTGAATAAATAATGATTATAAATAATGCGAATAAATGATTCTAAATGAATAAAAATAAAACACAACACAAGCAATTTGCATGTGAGGATGTAAGGATCCTTCATTGATGTTCATCATTTTTAAAATGTTATAATTGTTAATAATTAACCACTGTCGATACTTTACGAACTAGTGCTGGATTGCTAGACAATGTCTAGGATTTTTAATATCTCATTGTGAATGTGAATTGCCATTTGATGTGAATCCATTAGTTCTGGTACAGCAAGGATTGAGAAGTCATCTTTTTTCCCCCCATTTTGTGTTAAAAGCTCTGACATATGCTTCAAAAGGGGTTTGTCTTTATCCATGGAAGTTAGTTTCCAATTCAGTGGACATTTGGTCTTTAAAAAAATGGTGGGTCAAACCAATGAATTTAATGAACTCTCCAACACAAAGCAAGTGTTTTGCCATTTGAACCCCCATAAAGGCGGATAGGCAGGTCAGCAAAGTTCTTTCAAGAGGTTTGTACACATATGTGACAATGTTTAGAATGCAGACCTCTTCAGTGTCCCCATTGACAAGATTGTTCAAAGTGTTGAGGACGGCAGTGACGGTCCTGTCATCCGAGGTTTCGCTATTGTTCTCCCAATTTGAGCCAGTTCCTTTTTCACTGCCCAAAACACTGCCGGACAACAAAAGTCAAGGAATGCAAACCGCATTTTCCACCTCTCAGTGGAAACTCTGACTGCCCAAGCAAAAACGCTCTGAGAAGGTCCTCAGATGCTTGTAACGCACAGACAGCTGAGCTTGACTTTTCTTATCATTTCCCTTCTTTTCGTTGTGTTCTTCCCCTAAGTCTTCCCTTCAGCCTCTTCCTCAGCCTTATGCTGTCCATCGTTTGGGAAGAGACGGTGGGAGGAGTAGACAGAGGGATCAGAAGGGAGGTACAGGATAGGATTAAAGGATGACGGATGGGAGGGAGTTTGATTGGAATCACCTGCTATCTGATGTCCACGCTTAAATCAATCAATTCTACTGATTTTACAATGTAAAATGGAAAACGTGCTGTTGTTACTTAAAAAGCTGTTTCTACTGTTTCTAAAAGTATAACAAATTGACAGATTATTTAATTTTGCTGTCACGTGAAACACATTTGTCCAAAAAAAACAACAAAAAAACAATAATAATAAAAAAAATATTTCAAAACATAACTGTGTTTAATGAAAACAGGAAATTTGGGAGCCGTTGCTGTTCCAATGCCAAATAAATTTTTATTAAAGTTACACTTGCAAAACTTTAAATATGGGTGTATCCGTTTAAACAGTGGCCGGTTTCATAAAATGCTTAAACTAGTCTTACAAGTTAGTTATCTTTTTTTCCTCTCTCTCTCTCTTTAAGACCTTTTGTAAGTTGGTTACATGAAAAACTGGCTAACTGCTAGTTGGTCAGACTAGTTCTTAAGACAGTCTTATAAATAGAGAATAAGTTTATGCAAGTCATATTTACTAGTGAGCAGGGTGCATATAATTCTTTATATTATTCTATAATTTACAGAGTGTAATATTCATATGAGATATTACACAATTTATTGATTGCTATTCAATTAGATGTGCATAAAATCATTAAAAACACTCAAAACATTTGAAAAAAAGAGAGAAAATGTCAATTATACATTGACATGTAGACTTCACAATGGATGATTTATGGGCCTTATTATTTGCTCATTATTTACTCACACTCATGTAGTTGCAAATCTGTTTGGCTTTCTTTATTCTGTGGAACACAAGAATGTATTTTGTAGAATGTTGGTTTTGATTACGATTGACTTCCACTGTATGGAGTAAATAAATAAATAAGAAAGAACAGAAAGCAACACACTGAGACATATTTCTTAAAATATCTTAAAATACCTTCTTTTTGTCCCAAAGAAGAAAGTAAGTCATCCATGTTTGAACATAATAATGAGTAAATGATGGTGATAGTTTTATTTATTTATTTAAATTTTGGGTGGACTATCCCTTTAAGATTTTAAAACAGATTTTTTTCATATTATTATTGAAATTATTAGTTGTAAAAATTATTAATTGATCATTATAATGAATAAATATGCAATCAATGTTGTTTGCCTTATTATTGTTTTTTTGTTTTATGTATAATGAACTTTTTGCTTGACTAAATGTGAAAGGAATTAGTTATAAATGACTAAATATTACAAAACACTAAATGTTGTGGTGCCGTCCTATGGCAGGGCAGAGCTGTAGTTGAGTTGCATTTATCAGAGATGGCTGTACGGACAGCGGGCTGAAAGCTTCTCTCTCAGGGTAATAAATGAGAAATCTAAAAAGCCCCATTTGCATGTGCAATAAAAGCCTCCTGATTCATTTTCATAACCCAATATCCCCTTTTCTTCCCAAATCTCCATGGAGTGTTTTGTGTTTTGGAGCTGCCTTTTGTTTAAGTTTTCCTTTGATTTTTTTTCTCCCTGGTTTCTTTCATTCCTGCATCTGACTTTTCCCCCTTTACTAATGACCAGGGCAACCGCTCTCTCTCACTCTGTGTGTGTGTGCGCATTGGCTTTTTGTGTGTGTGTGTGTGTGTGTGTGTGTGTTGAGTTATGGCAACAGGCGGCGTTGCAGAGAAGGCCTGTGCTTGGGGTATAAAATTTGTTGGGTGTGTTTTTGTGTGGCTGCAGTATGAACGGGTCAGTGGGCAAAAGCAGAGGCTCCCTGCCTTTCTGCAGATGCGCTCTATTGAGGGGTCGACACGCGGCGGGACGCAGTCCTGAGGAGGGGCCGCTGACGACCCCCTCCTTCTCTCTGTCACCCTGGAAACCAGCTTTCAGTGGACCAGAGCAGACCAGGGGTGCAATGACACAGACCCGGATCCAGATGAAACCCGAACGGACCTCTGTGTGCCAAATAATACCCCATTTGTACCCAGTTTGTCTGACATAACAAGAGCCGCCGGCATCGCCGTGACAGCCCGTCATGAGAACGACAGACCTTATAAATGAGTATTGTATCCCGCGGCCACCGTTCTCATGCATAGACCACACCAGAGAAACAACACACTGACCGCACTGTCCTGTTTACAAACCAAACTCGCACTTTCATAATGACTATATTTCAATTTTTAAACCATCAGTACAGAGTTGATTATGAATAAAGTTCTTTTTTTAAGCTGGTTATTCAGTACATTTTCTGTCATTTTTTGCAAACTATATTATCTGAACATCGACAATAACAGAAAATGTGAGTAGATCATAATTAACTAATATTGCACACAACACACCGTGCCCCACAAAAATATAAAAACAAGTCACATCTGCAAACAAATAATACTAGACCCTTTTTGTGAAAATTACAACTAGTCCACAGTGATTTTTTTTTTTAGTGCAAGTGTGTTTCGCAGGCGTCCTTACAGTAACCAGAGGTGTTGTATTAACTTTTGACAACCAGAAATTGTGCAAATACTTTTTGTCTTCCCTAGTGAAAAATAAATATTCTAAAATGTATTTAAAATACGTTTATTTCATGCTAAGTATACTACAAATACATTTACAGTATTTACATATTACAAACACTTAAAAAAATACCCTGCAATTGAACTTTTACTATACTAAACGGGTATATTTAAAGTCTGCCAAATTGAAACAACTAAATTTGTACTTTAATTGTGTGGAAGTAGTGCTGAAGTCCAACTAAAGATATACTGAAGTATATTTGATTGTGCCAAAGTGGAGCTATTGCAAGTTTACTTTAGATACAATTTAAATATTTTGGATTTAAAGACTGATATTATTTAAAGATCATATAATCCTCATCAATAGTGACATTGACACATATTATAGGCTCAATATTAAGAAATGTGTACAGTGATTAAGAATTGTGCACAAGTAGTACTCCAAATAAGTTTTAATTACAATTTTTATATCAGTTAGTCTTGTGCCATATGTCAGTAAATATGTTAATAGACTTAACCTATACTTAGTATAAAATAAATGCATTTTAAATATATTACTTTTTTACTAGGGTTATCTTTGAATAGTATGTTTTACATTACATATTTTTGCAGGCAGGAATTACATATTTTTGCAGGCAAAACCCCAGAAACAAGTCTGCATTTTAGCACTTTTAGTTCCATCTTTCCGAAGTGAATGGGTTTTATGAATGGATTTTTGGTTAAAAACCAGAAATAAGGTCTGTGGTGAACACTAGCTCAAGATTTCTCCACAATTTGTTCTAGGACATTAAATACATCAGTACTACCTACCTGGGATTTTTCAAAGCTTTTTTTGTCTTGAAAAAGCATTTTAAATAAAGACTAAAAGAGCTGTCGGAAGCTTAATGGTGGTGACGTTAAATGTCATACGACTTCATTTACAGCCCATGTTTATCTTTCTACTGGCAACTGTATTTAGGCTTCAAAATTCTTAAAGGTTGTGTTTATTTGTAACTATTATCATGATGAACAAAACATGTAAGAATAATAGCAGCGTGAAGTACAGTGTTCTTATTGTTTTCATAATATTGTTTTGTTTCTGGGTTATGGGTAAGGTTAAGGTGTTAATGTAATTAAGGTGTTAAGGTTAATTCTAAATGTAATTACAGGTATTTTTTTTTAAATATAAGTACAATGTAAAAACACATATGTTCACAATAAGTGCATTGTATCAAATTATTAATTTAAATGTAAATAAATAGCAGTTAAGGCCAACTAATATAAAGTGGGACCATTTTTAATTTACAATCACAGCCAACTTCCTTTTGTATGTGCTTATGCTGTTTATTTAAAAATGCCAATTATTTTGATATTTTGATCTAATTCAGCAACTTTTCCATATATATATATATATATATATTTTTTTTTTTTTCAGTGTGGTGTACGTTTACAGATAGTTTGTTAAGCTATTGTACAAAGTTATTCCTATAAGCTAACATAATACATACAGAACATTTGACAAAAAATGCTAAAACAAATACAGAGTGAATCTCTATAGACAAAGCATCAAGGCATCTGTAAAATCTGTAGTATGCAATCTGTAGATTACAACTGAAATAACACTTGCTATTTCACTTTCACTTTTCTATAATAAAATCTGCTTTGCAGTTCATTATACATGGCCTATTCAGAGACGAAACATTATTTGGTAAAAACATATAAACGTGACACTAAAATAATCCAATTCACATCAATTAATTAACTAAATAACACAACATAAATAACAGAAAACAACCTAATGTACATTACTAATAATAAAAAATGAGAAGAAACAAAAGTGTTTATATAAAAAAAATATTCATATGTGATGTGTAGAATTTTACAATAATTTTCGGTAAAAATTATAGTGTTAGAACCATGAAAGAAATGTGAAAATGGATATTGTAATTGACATGTTTAGATAAGACAAGCTTGAGGTTTATTATAAAGAATCTGCTATAAATTCACATCATTAATTGAATTCTATATTAACATGCTATTTTAATATGCTGACATGGGCAGGAGACTTCTTTAGTGTGATTTATGTTACTAATACGTGAAATTATTTTAAACATTGGTGTTATCATATTGCTGATGCCATGTTATTATAAAAGCAACAAACCAGATGCTGTATATTACATGGGTTTACTATGGATTCACATGTACCATGAATTTCAGGGACTTTTGCTTCATTTTGCGTTTACCATCTCTTACTTAGGTAAGATCATTGTAATTCAAGGCGTCAGTGCATCTGCATGTATTACAGTTATGCAGGGCAGGTTGCCTTCAGCCAGGCTCTGAGGTCAGTTGGTCAGAGTTCATCATTTCTCTAACACTTAGTCTGGGACACACAAACACACACACACAGTTTGGGCAGGTGCAGCCCCTGAGAGAGAGGGATGGAGGCCCTTTGCCTCTCCCACCTCTTCACGCTGCTCAACCGCAAAATAAGAGGGGTGTGAAAGGGTGCACTCCAAAAAGCCATCACCTGCTCCCTACAATTTGACCAAACACTCGCTTAAATATGCACAGACATACATCCAACCAATCCCTACTCACCAGGAGCTGAGCAATCACGCTTCAGATTGGCAAAACATTTACATACACACACACACCCCACGCATGGATGTGAGTTAGGGAGCGACAAACAACAGGAAGCTTGGTCTCAAAGGCAATGGAAAGGACTGTTTCCAGTTTTGATCAAACCATCAGTATGTTCTGTGCAAAACTTTTTAGTGGGAATGGAGCGTCTATGTTCCCAAAAAGTCTTAAAACTTATGATTCCACAAAAAGGGTGGATTTCTTAACCAAAATGTAATAAAATTTGTACCCCATTATGGTGTTCACATAAAATCAAATTGACAAAAGTAAAGTGTCTGCTTTAATGTTACGCATAACTTATTAGAAAATGAAATGCTAAAACGGGCAAAATAATGTTCCATCATCATTCAGTGTAACAGATTTATTTATGTAAAAATGAAACAACATACTTATTCTGACCTGTACTTATTAAAACATTAAAGAAAGAAACATCATATTAAATTTGATTATCTGCCTTTTTCTGAACATGAAAGTCTCGTCTGACTGGAGCGCTTCTTTACATTTCCTGTCTCTGGTATTTCTAATAAAATTAACATATTTTCCGAGGCAATAATATAGCGTTAAACCTGTGCACATGTTTAAATTGAATTCTATTGAAAAGTTTAAATTTAACCTGTTTTACCGTTTTAACGTGAATTTCTATTGAGACCGGAACACAAAAGCACCCAAATGGAACTTAGAATCCTTCATAGCGCTGCTCATTGGTTACTCAGGAAAAAGGTGGATATTTTACATTTTCAAAACTTCTTGCTGACAAATGAGTAAAACCAGTTTGAATGATAGTGCCAAAAATAGGTAAAAATTTTAAAATGACACTGAATCTTGGGGGCTTTACTGTGTTTCTTAAGTATTTTAGTGTTTTAATGTTTAAGAAGTAAACATGACATAATGTATTGGGCAAAATGTAAGATAAACTTTTGTTTTGATGTTTGAAAGTACCTTTTATACATATTTATATTTTGATCTTTGATTTTTTAAAATTGTTTAAACATTACAGTGATAAAGTAGATAATGTAGAAGTGGGCTATCAAGTCTTTGTTTATTCATTTGTTGAGGGTCAGATGAAGGGTCTGACTGTTTAAAAAAATTGGGGAAGGGAATGTTTGTGTTGGTATATTGTATTTTCTGTCTCTTCAAATAAAACACCCGCTGTTCTTTACATGTTTAGTAGCCTTCATTGACATACGTGACCCTGGATCACAAAACCAGTTGTAAGGGTCATTTTTTCAAAATTGAGATTTATACATCATATGAAAGCTGAATAAATAAGCTTTTCATTGATGTATAGTTTGTTAGGATAAATGGAACATGATCTTTACTTAATTTCCTAATGATTTTTGCCATAAAAGAAAAATCAATCATTTTGACCCATACAATGTATTTTTGGCTATTCCTACAAATAAACCCCAGCGACTTAAGACTGATTTTGTGGTCCAGGGTCACATATGTAGTTAGAATACTGCCAATCCAGATTTGGTCATCTGGAAAAGTTTGTATCTGGATTAGGGTTATCCAGTCCAATATTTGCTTTGAAAAACAGGGATAAATATATTACCTGATACTCGACAGCAAAACATGGGATTTCCAAAATTGGACCATTCTGATCCAGATTCTGATTTTTTAAAAACTGGGCCCAGGATTTAGAGCATGAAAAACAAGGACAAACGAGAGGAATCTTGATCACAGATGTAGAGGTGAAATTAAATCTACAATTAACACCATATAATTTGCAAAATTCCCTTAAATGACTGTTATAGATTATTGTTACTGTCATCACACCACAGTATACTTTGCCAAACTCACATTACTAATAAAAAACAGCAAGAGGTCAAATATCAAAGTCTTTAAAAAGGGCCACTGCTGGTTTGAAATTTACATCATTGTCATGCCAGTATTAACCAAATCAGATCACTATATGATGGAGGCACTTACAGAGAGTAAGAAATAAGGACAAATAAGACATGAGAAATCTTGGTCATGAAGGTAACACATGGAAAGATGAGTTCGCATCTTTCAGTGCTGGTTGGAAACAGCTGCATAGTATAGTCTCAGCACCATCCCAATCATCAAACCACAATACAACTGACCAGAGATCTTACTTAAATATCAAAGTCTTCAAAGAGCCTGTTTACATTGGTCATGGTCATAGAGTTCACTGAAATGGCTCACCAAACGATGGATGTGGTTAAGGAGCAAGAGGAGGAGAAGTATGGAATCTTAGGTACAATGGCAACAGTTGAGAGAGATGGGAGAACAATCGATGGATGTGGTTAAAGACCAAGCGGAGGAGAAAGGAGGAATATTGGTTGCAAAAATCAATAGCTGAGAGACATTGTAGGAGATTTTCCAAAGGTACATCTAAAAGACACATAAACAACTGCATAAAAAGCACAAATCTTCAACAAAGACTGCCAAAAGCCAAATATCAAGGTCTTCAAAAATCCTAGTGCTGGTATAAATGCTTTGAGCATCTGACATTTCATAAGTTTGCTGAATTGGCTCACCAAACGATGGATGTGGTTAAAGAGCGAGAGGAGGAGAAATAAGAAATCTTAGTCATAAAGGCAACGGTTAAGAGGGACAAGAGAACAATTTTTACCATCGTCTGAAACCCAGAATCTTCAACTAAGGCAGCCAAAAGACAAATATCAAAGTCTTTAAAGATCCTATTGCTGGTATAGATGCTTTGAGCATCCTAAATTTACATTGGTCATGGTCATAGAGTTCAGTGAATTGGCTCGCCAAACGATGGATGTGGTTAAGGAGCAAGAGGAGGATAAGTAGTTACAATGGCAACAGTTGAGAGAGATGGGAGAACAATATTTTAATATGAACTGAAAGTCAGAAACTTCAGCAAAAACAGTGAAAAGCCAAATATCAAAGTCTTCAAAGCCTATTACTTGTATGCATGCTTTGAGCATCTGAAATTTACATTGGTCATGCCATGTCACGGTCACAGAATCTGATGAATCGGCTCACCAAACGATGGACGGGAGTTAAAGGCAAAGGAGGAGAAATGAGGAATCTTGTTCAGTTTGGAAAACTGGAAGATATTTTCCAAAGGTGCTTCTAAAATACACACCAAACCACAATATCATTGACTGAAACTGAAAGACAGACAAAAGGCAAATATCAAAGTCTTCAAAGAGCCTATTGCTTGTCTGCACGCTTTGAGCGTCTGAAATTTACATTGGTCATGGCCATAGAGTGCGCTGAATCGGCTCGCCAAACGACGGACGGGAGTTAAAGAGCGAGAGGAGGAGAAACGAGGAATCTTAGCGGCAAAGCCATCAGTTGGAGAAATGGGAGGACGTTTTCCGAAATACACACAAACAGCTGCATAGTAAGCACCGACCCAATCGACGAACCACAATGCCTTTGACTGCAACTCAGAATCTCCAGCAAAGACAGCCAAAAGCCAAATATCAAAGTCTTCAAAGAGCCTATTGCTGGTATGCATGCTTTGAGCGTCTGAAATTTACATTGGTCATGGCCATAGAGTTAGCTGAATTGGCTGTGAGAAGAACAGAAAGCTAAAGAAGGAGGTGAGGGAGGTTGTGCTTTGACTCCTCGCTCCTCCCAGCTGCAGCCCAGCTGCCCCCCCTCCATTGTGGCAGTGAGTGAGTGTGTCCTCCCGTTTAACAGTGCTGGAATGTCGCTCCTCCACACCACTGATGGATGAGACCTTGTTTCACACTCCTCTGCCCCTCCCTCTGAATGCCTCTTTCTCTCTTTTGGACCCTCTCTCCTTTCATCAGACTCTTTTATTGCCGCACCAATAAAAGTCACCCATCCTTCACTTTTTTTTGCGTATCTGAGTGTGCGTGTTGTGTCTTGGAGATGAGGGCTGCGTGGAGAGTGTGTCATGTGCATACAAACACCTACGCAAAAAGTCAAATGAAAACCAAACGCTCAAAAAATAGACAGTGGCTCCAGAAGGATCTGGACTCTCACAAACTGCATTAGATTCCAAACATCAAAGGTGCATTCATAGCATGGTTTTGTTCATTGAAGTACTGATTCCACAATGGTGTTAGGTGCTGCATTACCAGCGATCAACGAAAATAACTATGAACCTAATGTTGAATGTACAGTATTTAAAATACATTTATTCATACTCAAATCTATTAACATTTACTGACATACAGCTCAAAAATTACAATAAAACTTTATTTGGAGTATACTTCTAACAGTTCCACTTTAGCATAATCAAACATACTTTAGTATTGTGCGTTAAGCACAAAATTAGTTGTTACAGTCTAGGGTTGTGCATTGTTTACACTTGTATTTCACTTTTGTCTGTCTTTCTCTCCTCTAGTTGAGAAAATGACAAAAATCAGTGCAAACAAGATGTTTCGGTTCTCTCAACATTGCCTTATAGGTGCTGTCTCTCATTGTCTTAGAATGGTCCTAAAATCTCACTCACGAAAACAGATTCAGTATTCCTCAAAATGAATAAAAACAGTGAAATGCAAACTCAGAATATGACGCAACCCTGCAATAATTAAATGTTAAATAAAAAATATATCCTTTATGTATTTAATCCCATTTTATTAACCAGTGTCTTTGCTGCTGACCTTCGATGATGCAATTCAACCATACTAATAAGCAAAAGTTACTTTAGACAAACTAACATTTGTGCTTCATTTTTTTTTTTATAGGTGAAGAGTGATCTCCTGCATAAATGTACTTTTCTTTCAGCCTGAGGTGAATTCATTTGACTTTTGGTGTAAAAGGGCTTTTACATTAGAATTGTTTTATATTAAAAACAAAGAAGCAAGCCCTGCCCAGATTTAAAAAGTAACGCAAAAGTAACACAACACATTACTTTCCATAAAATTGTAATGCATTACTTTTAAAAGTAACTTTCCCCTACACTGATCAGCATGAATTTGTTTGCTCACTGCCTCATTTAACCAATAAATACATCAAGACAAATTTCTTGCTTGTAATTTTCATTTAGAAAGGAAATTGTTAAGAAAATGTAAAGAATTCAATGCAATATGATGCATTCACATTTTTTAGTTTTTCTCAAACTACTGTATTAAAATTTGTTCTGTCAGCTTGAATTTATTGCCTCATTTAGTGAATGAATTCATCAAGACAACTACAGATTTTGTGTTCATCAGATTTTCATTTGGCTTCAGACGTTTTCTGCTGCTTTGGCAATACAGGTACTGATTTTGCCATTGTTTCCACTGGTAAAGCATTATAATGAGTATGTTTAGCTATTTTTCGCTTCTCACTCCATTGTATTTCAAAAATAAATTTCAAAACACAATTTATTCCTTAATGCAAAGTGCCATTTCTTTTACCTGTAGTTAGGACACTCGTGTAATGTCATATATGTACTAAAAAAACAGTTTAAAGCCACCTGGTTTTGACTGAGAAATTCCATTCGGTATGACATAAATGCAATGAAATCCATACTCTTTTAAACTAAGCTTAACTGTCCAAATATTTTTTACTTCTACATCTATCTGTATATGAACCTTTCACTACTCTGAGAATATTAATTTAAATGGTTACGCACATTAAAAACAAGGTCTTACCATTCAGTAAAAATCCACAAGAGTTTCAATCGTTTATGTAAAATCATCATAACATTCTAATCTAATGCTCTGGCCCAGTGGGCGACTAATATGCTGAATTCAGCTTTGCTCAGCTCTAATGTGGCACCAGTGTGACCCTCTGGATATAAAACTGTGTTTTATTGAGCTGCAGGTCAGCTCTGTTGGCTGACAGTTCCGTTGGGAAGTTTAAAGAGAGTTGTTTAAAAAGTATTATTAGAGAGCAGTTACACAACACACAGCGCACAAGAGCACAACATTCCCACCAGAGTCAAAGCACTCATATCAGTGAGTCATACTGAACCAACACACTCAGAGTGCATGGACACACACACACACACACACACACACCTATATACGCTACTAAAATACAAAGACAAAAATCTACACATCACATACAGAAATGCACAAAAATACATGCAACATGACCACATTCATAAATAAGGCAATATAGAAACATTTATGTGTCTGCTATTCTGTTATGTATGCAATTACAACAAACACGTCAGCAATGGCAATGCTCTTTAAATGATTAAAGTGCTATTAATGATCGTAAATTATATTTAAAGAACAACAATATTAGGTACTGTGGCAAAGTGTCTTCTGTTAGCAGATATTTATAATATCATGTGCGACACGTATCAACAATGATTTTGGAAAACTGGCTTTGCCGAAAATGCTTAAGAACAGTTCTTTTAATGAAACATATGATAAATTAAAATAGAAAAGGATTTAAAAAATGAAAAGAAAATGTATGCTTCAAATAAAAATGCAGGTGATTTGGATTTGAATAGCTTAAGTCAGCATACACATTTCAATTTCAGTGATACATCAGGTTATTCCAAAAAAAGGATAGGCGAGTTATTCCAAACCATGTTATTAAAAGAAAATAAATAAACTTGCTTGGCCTCTGAAACAAAAGTATAAAATGCACAGAATTGTAAATAAATAAATAAATAAATCTCAAATCTATATGATTTGAGAGCTTTTTAGTAATGGGGTCATTGCAATTTTGATATTACAGTGCATTATATTTATTATATTATGTTATTTTGTCACCAATTGTAATGTGAAACATTTTGAACTATTGGCTTTTTTATTTAAAGGAATATTACAAAAGATAGAACAATGTTATGGACAAAAATATTCCATAAACTGATAGTCTATTAAATATTCTCAAGAAAACAAAGTACTTAAAGTACTTGAGTAACTATACTCCATTATTATAATTTTATATAAGTTTTATTTCAGAAATTTGTTTCTTTATTCAAGTATTATTGTGACTGAATCATTATTATTGAAATTGATACATTTCCAAGACGAAGTACTATACTCTTTAATACTAACAGTTTGATTTAGACATTATTGTGTATTTTGAAGGTCCTCATGACTAGAGATTATTATACATAAAAGCATGTCAGCTCTTTTTGGTCTGTGGTTGATTATTACAGAGTAAAATTAAAATGTGCGCCCCAGTTTGTATAAAAGATCAGAAATGAGTTTGATAGTATTCACAAGACCAATAGGCTTCAAAACACAATCGTGAAGCTTGTACTTTTGTTAAAGCACTTTCATGAATCTTTTATTTTTTTTTATTTTTTTTAGGAGTTAATTTCAAGTCAGCCCATCCCTTCAGTATCTCTTCATGTTACACTGATGGAAAGATTAAGCATCGGTGCATTTTTTTATGCAATTGCATAGATTAGATGCTTTCCCATTTTCTCTAGTAAGTGAGATGAAAAAAGTAGAATTAACTACAATTAGTGTGTCAGAAATCACAGCACATTAAAAATAAGATGTCAGAAACTCTGGCTTCCGAAAGTGTGCATGTATTAATTTTAAATGTTTAAAAATAGTGAAAGATAGGAGGTCAGAGTTTTTAGAGTATTAGACTTAATACAAAATAATGTTCAAAAATTTTAGAATTAGGAAATTTGGTTAAAAGTTAGGGGGAAAATAAAGACAAAGAAAAAAAACATGTAAAATGCATTGCATTGTAGGAATAACCCACCTACACTATATTTCCATACGATTTTCCATATGGTTCATAATATATTTAAAATATCAATAAAAAGTGTTTAATAGTTTTTAACCACAGCATTCAACATGAGACAACTCAGTATGACAGCACGCAGAAAACTGTTCCTTCTGTGTTTTCATTGGTGGGGCTTGTGTTTGCCGCGTTCCACTCTTACAGAAGACATGAATGAGAGAAGTTCATTACAATTACAATCCAATTGTTGCTAAGTAGACTAATTAAGCACTTATTTATTTATTTATTCATTTTGCATTGTATTGCATTTATATAATATGCAGAGAAAGGTGGGTGAAAGATAGTAAGAGATGAATCAGTACAATGCAGCTGATAACTTTAATTTCACTTTATTTACTTGTTAAACATAAATTACACAATTTTAATAATTCATATTGCAATAATGCTTAGGAAAATGAAAATCATAAAATCATCCTTGTATTTGGCACATGAATTTTTAATTGGGACATTTGAAAGGATCAATTTTATCAAACGTTTCACTATTTTTCCTTCTTTTTGATCCGTTATTGATGCTGGTGTCTTCTAAACTGCATTTCAATAGACAAATAGACAACTGCATTGCAAACAGGAAGAGTTTATTCACAAAAACAGACAACTCTGTTTTTTGTTTTCAAACATTTTATGTTAATTGTTTAAGTTTATTGTCTTAGATAGCTGTATTTTTTAGTTATTTTTACATAATCAAAATAACCCAGCTGAAGTTTGATTGAGATTAATTGGAATGCACATGAAAATATATAATATATTATTAAGAGTCAATTCTATAGAATTGTAGAAAGCAAAGAAATGATTGTAACAAGCTGAATGGATGGAAACAATGATGTTGTTGTAATTCTGAAATCATTGTTTTGCGCTATTCATATCTGCGGGTTTTCTAAAAGTTAAACAAATGTGTGTACACTGTGAAGGCTGACTGAAATATCTTCGGCTGAATGTTACTACGTCGCCCCCTGTTGATAAACCAAAGCAACAGCCATCAAAGTACTACTAGATCGCGGTAGTCTGTTGAAGCTAATGCTTGCAGTCATCTCGGCAGGACTGATTCGCCATTAGGTCTACTTTGCTGTAATGTCATTTTAAATTATTGGGGGAAAGGTTCCAGCATCCCCGAATCAGCTGCATTAGCGCGCTAACAGCACTGAAATACACACTTGACAGTTCTCATCCACAGCGGTACCAAAGTAATCTCACAACATCTGCTACTATGAATATCATAGTTCTGTGAGTAGTGGTGCGTGTGTGTCAGTATGCATATCTCCCAGAGAGTGAGTGAGTGAGTGTATGAGCGCATAACTGCACAAGAAGGCGTACGCGCGCCCGCGCGCGCGTGTGCGCGTGTGTGTGTTTTGTCTGTCAGTCAGTCCAATCCTTGTAAAACCACTTGAAGCAGAGAGAAATGTGATTGGGCATTAGAAACATAAAAGGGAAACAAGGGCAGTAATGAATTTAGGGAAAATGAACCCTAATGGCACTGGCATTACTCGTGTTCCATATAACAAATTATTGGAAATTTGACAAGCACACCAATTTAACTCCTCATGTCTGCCGGGAGCTCGACGGAGTCCTCTTCGCCTCGCCACAGCAAGACAATTTCGGCTCATTTTCCTATTTATAACAATAGAACCAGCCATTAAGACAAATTAATGTCATTATCAAGTCCCTATGAAAATGACAACTACCGGCGTTTCGAGCAGCTTTAGTGGCTATTCACGATAATGAAATCCGCTGTACAGCTACTGAAAAGAAACACTCCAAGTAATTATTTTCTAGTAGCTTGTTTGTCTGCCGGCCGTTCGTTTGCTTTCAGCTCAATTATCGGTGCGAGCGGTGGCGTGGAGGCGCGGAGAGAGCGGTACGGGCCGCCGAGCGAGAGGCCTAATTGGCCAATTACCGTCCCGTTCCAGGGCTTTTAGCTCGAGCTGAGTGGGGAGAGCGAGCGCGCGGCCCGGAGTACTCCACGGAGCTGCACACGCACACATACACACACTCGGATACTCACACACAGACAGACGCCAACAGAGAGTGAGACACGCGAACAACGCCGCCACCGCCGCCATCATCACCACACTCACATAAAAGTCTGCATAGGACGCCGATAGCACAGACGCGTTATATGTGAACCCGTGGCAGCCGCAGTGAACTTGCGTTTCATTTTCAAAATAGCATTAGGCCTGCTGTTTTGTAACAGCAATGTATAATAACGAAAAAAAAAAAAGTTAAGCTACGGTTAAGTTAATGCTTTTCCTACATCTAACTTCCCACTGAGCAAACGACGTCCAGACGACGTCATTTCAACGTCTTTGTCGGAATATAGACATGATCTGCACGTCGGGTGGACGTCTCATGTTTGTTGGGTTGGGTTTGGCGCAGGTCTACAACATTATACACATTTAAAGTTGGAGTGAAATTGAAATACACTAATTATGTTCATACATTCATGCTTCATTAATACTTTATTACTTTCATTTTTTTACTTTATTTATTTACTTTAATCAAAATATAACTTATCGAAAAAAGGCATGGGAAAGCGGAGTAAGATGAGCCATTTTTGACTGATGTGGTCCTCAAGATAAGGGAAAATGAGGCAGAAGTAAAATGAAATCATCTAAAGTAGATTCTAAATTCTCAGAATGTATCTATGACAAAGGCTTCTAAAATTATGGCTTCTTATCAAAAAGTGTTCCTGTGGCTCAGTTTGCCCCAGGTTGAGTCAGTGGGTAAGATGACCCATCTGGGAGAAAACTGACCATCTGACTGAATCTGATTCAACTTAGTTTATTCTTATATATTAGTTTATCACATATACATATATATATATATATATATATATATATATAATAAACCAGTTTATTTTCATAGGCCAGTTTATTTTCAAAATAGCATTAGGCCTACTGTTTTGTAACAGCAATACATAATGCTGAAGGATAACGAAACTACACTGTAAAAAAAAGTTAAACTATGGTTAACTTAACGCTTTTCCTACATATGACTTTGGTTTGCCGCAGGTCTGCAACCATAGCTGCATACACATTTAAAGTTGGAATGAAATGGAAATACACTCAATCTGTTCATCCATTCATGTTTTATTTTTACTTTTTAAACTTTTATTTATTTATTTAAATCAAAATATCATAACTTCTGGTAAAAGGCATGGGGAGAGCGGGGTAAGATAAGGCATTTTATTACTTATGTGGTCCTTTCCTTAAGATATGGGAAAATGAGGCAGAAGTACAGTGAAAGTATCTTAAGTAATTTCAGGATGTTTCCTATCCTTTTAAATTCTCAGAATGTATTTATGACAAAGGCTTCTAAAATTATGGCTTCTTATGAAAAAGTGTTCCTGTGGCTCAATTTGCCCCAGGTTAGGGGTAAGCTGACCCAAGTCAGATGCACCATCTGGGTGAAAACTCTGACCTAATCTGATTCAAACCCATGTGAAATTTTAAAGATAATTTACCTCTTTTAAAAACTAACTCACTAATCAAATTTAATTTTACAAGCAGTCATATTTCTTTTCTTAACGCTAACCTAAATAAAATAAATCAGATCAAATGAAGTTTCATTTTCAGTCTTTAATTGCTTGCATTTCTGAAACAATATGTTGAACACCAAAGTTTGAACCTTCCCAAAAATAGACTAAACAGTTTGTTGAGTAAAATTAGAATTAATTAGAATTAATTAGAATGAAATTAATAAATGTCACTGAAACTAATAAACATTTTTGGCAAAATATTCTTGGCATGGTAGCTTTTCTGCAATGTCGAACAGGCCACCGTACATTAAGAGACTATAGGTGGAATGATGTATCTGATTATAATCTGGTAAAAAGCATCTTCTGGCTCTCAGAGAAGGATTTGGTGCACTTATACACTGTAGCTATAAATAAACTACAAATAATATGATAAACTAAATCAGTTGCATAATATCACATTAAAATACCAGTTTACACTTCAGAGATTTGTGCCTTATGGTGGGGTGAGTTAAAGTGTTGGCTCAACTTACCCCACATAATTTGGCTCACTTTGCCCTATAGTTGGCATTTTGGGAAAAAAAAAAAAAAAAAACTAGCTAGCTTACCAATTCTGGCTAATATTTAGCTAAATGATTTGCATGATTTTGTATGTTGCATCATAAATATTTTTAGACCTGGATAAATTTGCTTTGATGTAACAGCTATTACATCTGTTATGCTAAAATTTTATTCTGACAAGCCAAAAACAGTTTTTAAAGTAAATGGGTGCTTTCCACTCTTCCCGTGTGTTTCTCCTTTTCACAGTCTGGCAGAAATGATGTGTGATTCCAAAATACATGCTCACATGACAGTAAAAGTGTACAGCTGCCCAGTCAATTTACCCACTGGCTCAACTTACCCCACTCTCCCCTACAGACGTTTCTTACAATACAATCAACTGCAAACTTGCTTTCAGATCTGCTTCTATCCAAATCACACATCAAACCAAGTCCCCATCACACATTTTTTCTTTTTTGATAATCCATTTCACTTAGTTTTACATCACAATAAGACAAAAACATATTTGTCACTACATCCGTTACATATCTATTCATTGCATTTGACAAACAGCAGCCTATACATTCTATAAATTAACTGAATTTGCAGAAATACACAGAATTCATTCATTTCTATTTATAAAAGTATGCAATATATATTTTGATAAACGTATTAGTGCTATTAACAATTATCAATCAATTTTTGTAGAAAGGATGGTTATGTAAAAAGAAGTCCAAAATAATTTGCTGTTTAACAAATTTGTCCCCATATTACCTCCAAACGTAGGCAGCAAACTTTGCATGGGCAAGCACAGAAGATGTTTATTTATTTATTTGTATATCTTCAGCTGTTAAATATTCTATCTCTCCTTGTTGTCCCTTTCTTTCATCCATTGTCTTTTCTATCTGCTTCTGTTTTATTCTCTAAATGATTCTCTTTTTTGTATTTACTGGTTTTACATTTTCTCTCATTCTGTTTCTCTCATCCTCTCGTTCTCTCTCTTTCTCTCTGTGGATCAGAGTGCATGTGTTAATTAAACACTCTTTCAGATCATTCGCTGTCTAAAGTGGCTCCAGAGGCAGAAGCCATTAGGTAGAAAGCCCCGCTATCTGCATCTCCCACATTTATTAAAGTGAAATTCATCCTGTAATTACCCGCCTCTGCGTTGCCCCACGTTTGCCACTCACCTCCACCATCAACACCTGCCCAGCGCGACACCTTGTGCTATTTCCCATCATGCCACGGGGCCAATTAGACCTCGCGGACCCCGCAAGCCGCTGAGAGCTGGCTAATTATGTTAATACAAAAAAAATCATTCAGCTGATAAAGGATCATTATGTAAAAATAACAGCTAATGAAACATTACCTTTGATTTTATTTGGATTAAAACAGTTGGAGGCACAATGAAGTGCTGATGTAAATCAGAATATGTTTAGAGTGCTGCGGTGCTTGGCAAGGAAGGATTTCTTTCCAATTTCTTTAGAATTTCAAGAAGGGATTGATGCATTTTCACAAGAGCTTTGCTTGTACTGTGTGTAGTGAGGCAATGATGTGCTTTCCCTTTACATTAGTGGTTCTCAGCCTTTTTACTCCAATGTGCGTATTTGTCCGAGACAATATTTAAAGGCCCTCCTATCCAAGCTGATGTTTAACTCTGGCACTTCTGTTGCAATATAAGTAAACTCAAAAATATAATGTCAGATAAATGTTGCACATCCTATTTTTAGCATTTTTATTATAGGTGACATATCATGAAAATCGTACTATTTCCATGTGTAAGTGCTATAATCATGCATCAACCAACCCAGAAAATGTAAAAAAGGACAACCCGGTAACTTTGTTTTGGTAAGCCTTTTTCTGGAAGCATGTGAAAAAATAACAGAGGCTCTTATTTTGCTCTCGCAGTGATGTGGTAAGGGGATCATATTATAATATTACTGCCCCTTGATCTGCATGTTTCCACCCACGGTGGTGTCATTTTAACTGTTCAGAAAACCCTGTATAAGAAGAATAAACTAGTATGGTTTAAAATGCTTGATTTCAGTGCAGTAGAATGTGATGATAATCAAAACCAAATATTCTTCTTTTTTGGAAGAATATCTGAATTATGAGCACAGTCCTATTCTGGAAAAGGAGGCGGGGAGCAGCAGCTCATTTGCTTTTTTGAAGAGACATGAACTAAAACAGCCCCTTTCTGCTTCCACTCAAAATAGGCATTTAATAAAACAAATGATCTGTGGGGTATTTTAAGCTGAAACTTCACAGACTCATTCTGGGAGCACATTAGATTTATAATACATCTTGTAAAAGGGGCATAATAGGTCTCTATATGTTAACATAGCTGCATTTCAATAGTTTTAAAGGGGTCATCGGATGCCCATTTTCCAAGTTGATATGATTTTTAGGGTCTTAATGAAAAGTCTATAACATGCTTTGGTTACAATTTCTCAATGGTAGTGTAAAACAGCACCGTTTTACCCTGTCAAAATCAGCTCTGCAGAAATCAGCCCATTCTGTTGCATGTTCCTTTAAATGCAAATGAGCTCTGCTCACCCCGCCCCTCTCTTCTCTCTGTGGAGTGGGGATGGGCGATACCAATTATTTTATTTACAATTCGATACCAAGTACTTTCAAGACAAGTATTGCCGATATCAATACCGATACTCCTATGAAATATTTTATGCAAGTGATTTTATAGTGTTTATAGCCATCATTATTAATATTAAATAAACTGCAATATACATGACTTCTTTTTTACATTTATTAAAAAATACTGAACACTATTAATTAAATAAACATATATAACAATGTATATAACAAAAATATAACACATCACACAGAACATTTTCAATAACTGTCACATAATGTTTCTATATTTCTTCCATTTTAGGTTTTTGAGATGAAACAAGTGAATGCTGACATTCTCCTCTTGAGCCTGTGTTTCTTTGACTTATCAAGTCTCTTGATTTAAAAACAATAAAATAAACAACCCTGTCAAGGGGCTGGAATGCACTGAAAATCAAAGGTTCAGTTGTACATTTAAGTTGGCATCTTCATTTGTGCATGTACTGATATACACAGTAAGCCTGTGTAAACCATGAAAATGATAACTGATAGGTTTTTGTGAAGGAACGAGAATGTTGACATTTTTCCCCTTTATCCTGTTTCTTCTTTAACTAATCAACTCTCCTGCTTTTGAGAAAATTCTCTCAGAAGGGATAGATGAAGCATCCCAAGATATTTTTTTGCTAGTTTGCTGAGAGCTGGGAAGGTTTGCTCATGATTCCTCCACCAAACTAATGGGTCTTACTTTCTCCTCAGCATAACGACACATTTCAATTATAGAATTACTGCTTCCTGATTGTTGTTGTTGCGCTGACTGATCCTGGAAATCAAAATCCTCCCATATGCCTCCTTCAGATGTAGCTGATGCAGTACTTGGGGTCAGTGGAGGAGTCACTGATGAGGCACAGCTTGCAGTAGGTACTGACACAGACCTCAGGACAGATGTTGAGGTAGCTTCAACTGGTGCAGCAGCTAACTCAGATGTAGCAAAGTGGACATGCTGCATTTCAGACAAGAGTCGTTTTTTCACAGCTTCTATATGATCTTTGCCACAAAATGCCAGGTGCTTAAACCTTATGTCAAGAAAGGTGCTGGCAGAAAGGCTCTGTATAGTTTCAACCCCACGGAATCTGCGCTGACGTTGCTGTGCCAGTTCTGTGGCAAAAGAGTAACCTTGATGCTCACTGGCAGCGATACTAGGGGAATTACCTTTGAGATAGAAACGTGTTTTTCTGCTGATACTTCACGTGTTGCCTCCTCAAAGGGTTTCAAGGCCTCAACGGTCAGGTGGATAACAGACCACTCTTCATTTGTGAAGCACAGGTCACTCTTCCCAAGTAGACAGAGGGCTGTGGTAACTGGATCCATTTGTTCATGTAGCCTCTCCAACATGTAGAAGGTTTAATTCCACCAACTGAAATGACCAGTTTATGTTCTGTCACCTTCAGTTGCTTCTGTATCTGTTTAAGCTTCTCTGTGGCTTTTGTGCTGTGGTGGAAAAAGGATGCAATGCTTCTGCATTTTTCCAGCAGGCGAGAGATCTCAGGGGATGCTTTCATTGCATCTTTGACCGTTTAATGTGTGCGCAAAACATGGGTAATGCTTCCACCCAGACTTATGCACTGCAGAAACCATATTTGCACTGTTGTCTGTGACAACTGCAAGCACCTTTTGAGTTATGCCCCATTCTTCAGCTATTCTTTTCAGCTCTGCACTAATATTTTCAGCTGAAATGGCAGGTTTCTAACACAAATTCCTGCATTTGCCAGTTGTCAATAAATTGACAGGACACAGTTAGATATGCCTCTGTGGACCTTGAGGTCCACATATCCGTTGTGAGTATCACATGGCTTTCATGTTGTAATGCTGCCATTACTTTGGCTTTACAGTCAGAATACATTTTGTTAATTGTACCCTCCATCATCTTTTTCCGGCTGCGGATTTGGTAACGTTGGTAACGTAAGAGTCTTGACAAGTGCAATAAACCCTCTGTCTTCTACCATGGAGATTGGCTGGAGGTCCCTCACAATCATCTCTCCTATGCTTCTTGTAATTCCCGATGCTCTCTGTGAGTCATCTATGAAATATAATATATATATGTTCTTGAAGCTGTGTTACAGGCATTAAGAATTTATAATGATAGTAAATCCCTCACAGCTAATTGACACTTTTAAATAAGTAGTTTATTTAATAATTTAAAGTATAAGAATTTAATTTAAAGTAATATATAAATGATTTCATCAAGAATATCCATCAGATACCAGGTAAAACAAATAGATATAGGCTAATGAAAAAAGTATAAAATGTTTTAATAAAAATCCTGCTGTTTAAACTAAAATGTTCAGCTTAAACCTTTATCCTTATATGCAGCCGTGATATTCTGCTCCCCGTAAAATACTTTAATATCTTCATATCTAAAACAATCTGTATTTTATAAAGCATATAAATGTGACTCGACTTTTTTATTCAAATAACCTAATCACCACTTGGTACCTGGATAATGTCCGCCTCTCTGAAAGGATTCTGCTAAGGAGCTCTGCCTCAAACCAGAAGACGGGGGTTGTGTCTGTGTCGCCTCCTCTGCTCACCTCAGCTGTACTTCGTCGTGCTCTTAAGGGTGTTTTACTTTTAAATGCTTTGTCATATTTGTGGTATTGCCACAATGGCATATTGTTTTTTGACAAATGTCACATGAAGCTTCATCGTTGTTAACTGGAGTGAAATAACTCCAGATTATGCTTCTTTTTCTTTCAGTCATGACCGCAGCCATGCACTCCAATCCCTCTTTAAACTTGTGCTGAGTGTGCTTTGACATGATAAGCGGGAATACAGCGGAAGAAGATATAGTTCCCATTGCGCTCCTATTTAAGTAAATATTTCTATACTATACAGTGTACTACTATTATTAAAATATTCTAACATCACTTGTTTAAAAAAAAAAAAGATAGGATCGATACTTCTGTCTGAAAATCGAAGTGGAGTGACAAGCCATGCTCTGTTTGCCTTATCAGCATTTAGCCACAAAGCTTGCTAATTGGCACGTTATTAGGAAAGACGATTGTAAAGATTTATAAAAAACCCTTATACTCACTTCTGCTGTAAGTGAAGCTGGATCACAAATGATTTATGCAAACATAGACACATTTATGTAGATCGGCAAACAAATGTAATCCACTGCATCTTCACATATTTATGTTCAAACAATATGTAAAAGTGAACTTTGCATCCGATGACCCCTTTAAGCTTTATTTTGACCCCCCTTGGAGGTTTGCTGTGGTTCCTATAGTGGGCTCTGGCCCTCTGGTTGCAACCACTTATTTACATTATACAAAACTGTTGTTCTAAACATGTGAAATCACTGACGAATCACCTAACTCACTAAGATTAATAAGATTAGTTAAAGGAATAGTTTACCCAAAAATGAAAAAAAATTCTGAACATTTCCTTTGTTTGTAACAAAAAATCCATAATTTTAACTTTAAAATCTTTGCTTTTGGCCCAAAATATAAGTGCATAATCCAAAATATTACTATCTTGGGTGCTGATTTGATATGTATTGATTTTTAAGAATTGCAATTGTGTATTGTGATTTGATATTGCTATGTACTAACTAAAACAAGCAGCCACAAAAAGTCCAGTAGAAAAAGATTTTTTGAAATAAACTAAACTATTTATTTCCTTTAGTGTGTAATATGCAGTACCTTCAGGATTTTGTGATTCTACGATGGCGAAATTAAACACAAAATCAAGAAAACTTCACAGCATTCAGAGGAGCTTGCAGTTTCTCTAAATTGCTGCAGATTTTGAGCTGAGGTGTCATGTGAGGAGATTATTTGCATCAACCGGTTCACTTTATCAGCACTGCCTGCATGCTGCGCACTGTGTAAACAACCCCAAATTAGACAAGAAGCATGATGGAACGAGTGAAGCAGACGCTGAATTCAAATGTAATTTTTCTCCTGTTGTCCACTCACATCAAAATCCACCTATACATATTTGTTTAGAGCTGTTTTGGACTGGTTCATTGTGAAAGAAAAATTCATTTTACTCATCTGTGTGCTTATGGAATATTGCGTAAGGGTCTGCTTTATTTAAACCTGCTATAAGAATGACATAAGAGAAGGATGGTAGGGCCCTAAATATAAAGATTTGATTCTTGGGAGTATGACGTAGCAGAATGTATTTGTCTGACTCTTATTACGTGTGGAAAGTTACCAGTTAGGAGATGTAACCTTGAAGGCTGGGGAAGAGATATAAATTGGAGTGAGCCTCCCTTCTGGGTCGCACTCTGCAGTAACCTGTGTTTCTGTATGACTGTCTGACCTTCTTTGCAAAAAATAAATTTATAAAAGACATTTGACTGAGTTTGTCTCTTACTTTGGTGAGAGTCGGGTTTTTTTTGCCACAACATTCATAAATCTGTGTATATCTCTGTCCTGATTCAAATGAGACCTTTTGAATGGAAAAAGCAGTATTGATGATAGAAGACATATTTTGGCCAGAAGCATTGGTTAAAAGCATCTTGTGATGAATTTATTACAAACATGCAGCCTTTGTCTTCCCAAGATGTTCACTGATGGACTGGAGCGGTGTGGATTACTTGTGGATTATTGTGACGTTTTTATCAGTTGTTTGGACTCTCATTATGACGGCACCCATTCACTGCAGAGGATCCGCTGTGAGCAAGTGATGGAATGGTACATTCCAAAAATGAAAATTCTGTTATAAAACTTTAATCATTTATTCACACTGACATATATGAACTAAATGAGGGAATAACTAGATTTGTACATTTTCTAAATAAAAAGTGAGTAGTGTTTTACAAACCTTGCTATGATGATGCTAGGGTGTGATGTTTTTTATTGTATTACCCTGCGTTTGCTCCGAGGTCTTCCTAGAAGTGCTTCCTAGAAGTGCTGCTAACAAGATATTTAACTTTTTGAGTACACACAGTTTGTGAGGAAAAACGTTGTATTAACTTAACAATTATAGTTGGCCTGCTTTCCTCAAACATAATAAAAGTTTTCTAACATCAGAAACAATGTTTTGCTTGTTGATCCATGTTCAGTAACCTTGCGTTTTAAGTTAAGATAACAATTGCTTCAAATTAATGAATTATTAGCGCATCAGTGAAAAACTTTTTTTTAATGTAATGTTATTTTTTTGTAAAAACATTTAAAATAGGGTTTGTCTGACAAAATACACTTTTTTTTAAAAAGTTTATTATTTGTTCAAATCACTAACTTTAAAAAGTCTGAAGTTCTCCAGAGGAATATTCTATCCTAGCCTTACAAAATCTCTTTAGACATGTCACTCAAAGGTACTGTTAATAGTCTAACAAAGACATGCTCCATGAGCGACAAACAAAGACTCATATAGGCCAAAAACAAAGAGATGCTGAAAAGCAGGTTGTATAAGATTTCCCTTCGGGAAGATACTGTGCAACTTCTGTATGGTAACATCCTTTTTGTTTAAAAGGTGTGCCACTATGCAGGGTGCCTGTTAGAAGAACTGGTATCCTTGCGCTAATTAGCAAACTAGGAAGCTCCTAAGGCTGCTTCATGAATGCTCTTTCTGCAAGCGCATCTTTCTCTAGGCGCAGTCAAGCGTGTACAATTATCCACCTGCTGCTCGCAGGCGGCACATTTTTTTGTCAGCCATCTCCTTTGCAACAAAGTTCTTTCTCCAAACATTTGTGGTTCATGCCCTCACGGCTTCCTTAATCTAAGGTCCCAGTCGCTGAATAGACTGGAGGTTCATCATTATGCACTTTAGCTCTGTAATAAAGGGCAGCATTGTTAAATTCACTCTCACTGCAGTAGCCATCTAACTTTTAAAATTACTCCTACATTTAACAGGTTAAAGAAGAAAATTACACCATTACTGTGTACTTAGACTCAAATATTACACAGTAAATGATGCAATTATATGTATATAAAAAAACTAAATTATGTTTTTAAAAATACTTTTTTTTTTTTGGAGAGCACAGTTACACATCCAATTGCCCAACCCCCACGAAATAAGAAAAAGAATAGTCCCTTTCTACCGTTCTCTTTTAAATTTAGGCTCTTTTTTAATTCAAACTCTTTCTTCGCCTTTCTCTCTCTTTCTGCCTGCTCTTTGAAACTCAAACCTTGTTGATGGAAACATAACAAGCGCCTCCGCTATGGCCTTTGACCTCAGCCTCTTTGCACTTCCTGTGCGCAGCGCTCTGATGGGAGGGATCTGTCGGTGCACCTGCGGTTGGGCAGGTGACGGAGGAATTCTGGGAGAAATGGAGCCTTAGAAACGCAGCAGCTTCTCTCTGACACGAAGGTTAAAGCCATTGAGAACAGCGAAGATTAGAGGCTCTTTGTACCCATCAGCGTTAAACAAATTAATCTATTGCTGCTCAGCTGACTGTAAAATCTCTAGATTTACTGTTTCAATGCAGCCAAGGCCTAAGCCACAGGGTCAACCCATGCTGCCTTTCCCACAATGTCTAAAACACATATTAGAAAGCCTTTACAAAGTTTTTGTCTGCTTTTTAGGAGTAAGTGTATAAAAAGAGCTTATGTGTGGGGGTATTAAGGGAGATCCATTTCTTAAAAAAAAAACACTTTATAAGGATACTGCACAAAATAAATAAATACATAAATGGATCTAAAAAGCAGTATTGTGGAATACTGTTGATGTAGAATTATTTTAAAAAGTTTTGCAAAGTATATAATAGAACAAAACTAGGACAAAATAAAAAGGAGTTAATATGATTATATAGTTGATTATGCTGTAGTTATTATTACTACTACTATTAGTAGTAGTAGTAGATTTGGAAGGTTTGAGGTTTAAAAAAGGTTTAAAATAGTTTTAGTAGGTTTGAAATAGTTGTAAGAGAGTAAGAGAGCAGTATAAAGAGAACCAGTGAGCGTTGTGCTCCGGGTCAAATTGTGTCAACTCGAGTTAAGCACAGTCGAGCGCACAGAAACTGACCCACGTGTTCTCTGAGCTCAGTCTCTTGACGCTATGATATGCTATTCAGAACGCTTTATTTATTTATTAAAATGCACCCCTAAATTATTAATAACAATAATAGTTATTATTATTATGAACAACATTTAATAATTCCGGCATAAATCTAACCATGTTCAAATATTCTTAAAGTGCTGCCTTACATTGTATTTTCATCTACTTCGTTTTAAGTGCAAGGTAACTCACTAGTTAATACACTTTCTTCTTTAATCATGCTATATTGTATATATTTAAAATGGACTGAGAAATATTATTATTATTATTATTATTATTATTTGAAATTAAAGAAAATTACCAAAAAAAAAAAAACAGGCTTCAAATGAACAGTAATATCAAATTACAAGATTACAAAAGGCAGACATCATAAGGATTACAACATATAACAGCGGGAAAATTCGTAATCAAATGAAAAGATTGAACGCAAATTAATTAAATAGTTAAAAAAAAAAAAAGAAAAAATCTTTTAAATTCCACAGCAGCGGCGCGTTGGTGTGACGTCACACGTGTGCGCCAAGACTCGTTTGTCAGTAAGAAAAGTCACTTGTCTTTATGTTTCTAGTTTTATTTATTCGTTCCGAGAGCACATTTTGTGTTTATGACCCAGATTATTTGTCTTGAAATCACCTGACTGACACAATTTTCTTCGTCCTTGACGTCGGTTCCGTACGACTCAGTGTAAGTAGCTTCTGTCAGTTTGGTGTTTGTCGAATATAAAATGTGAAGGATCTATCAGAAACCATAATAATGGAGGAATAATCTCTACTTCAGTGGGCTTTGAGTAAATATTGCATGCTTTGCATATCCTTTTAAGTGTCTGTTTGGTTTTATTATTTTTGTTCACAGTTCATTTGCTATCATTAAAAGATACACTACCAATCAAAAGTTATAGAAAATAATACTGCTTGCTTATTTAGCAAGGATGCTTTAAATTAATCAAAAGTGACGATAAGGATATTACAAAAGATTTGGATTTCAGACAAATGCTGTCGTTCTGAACTTTCTGTTCATCAAAGAAACCTGAAACAATTCTGCTCAGCTGTGTTCAGCATAATAATAATAATAATAACTGTTTTTGGCCAGTAAATGAGAATATTAGAATGATTTCTGAAGGATCATGTGACTGGAATAATGATGCTAAAAAATCAGCTTTAAAATCACAGGAATAAATTACATTTCGAAATATATTCAAATAAAAAACTGTTACATTAAATAGTAAAAATATTTCAAAATTGTACAGTTTTTGCTCTTTTTTTGGATCAAATAAATGGAGGCTTGGTGAGCAGAAGAGAGTTCTTTAAAAACATTAAAAATCTTATTGTTCAAAAACTTTTATATTACTATTAACGTATATTTGTAATGTTCATGATACTCTCTTCTAGGATGTCTCTGGGTTTCCTGAGGTTTGTTTTGAGTCAGGCACTGAGCCGCAGTCCTCTTCGACCCATCAGCCTGGTCACCTCACCCCTGGCGAGAAGCCCATCAGCCCTCAGGCCAGCATGTTCTTGCCATATTGTGTCGCCTCGGCTATGTATGTCCTTCTCCACAGACACTGAGAGCGGGGACCCCAATACAACGGATTTCCAGAAGGAGACTAAAAAGCTGGACCTGAGAGCACGAGTCACTTTCAGCAGCGTGGGTAGAAAGATTGGCCAGCGGCATATACAGTTATTGGGTGAGGATGGTGAGGATTTGGGTACGATGCACCGTGCTGATGTGATACGACTGATGGACGAAACAGGCCTGAAGCTAGTTGCCATAAATGACAATTGTGATCCTCCATTATACAGACTGATGAAAGGGAAACAGATCCACGAAGAACAGATGAAACTTAGAGACACACAGAAAGCCAAGAAAGGTGGGTTTCAGTAAAAATAAAAAAAAAACACATCAATGCTGCTATTTTGCAAACATATTACAGTGAGAATCAGATTCAAACAGTAACCAACAGTTCTTGTAGTTCTCCAATATCTATTTAAAATACATTTGTTTAATAGTTACCAAAAATTTACATTGTCATTATTTACTCATCCTCATGTCATTTCAAACCACAAAAGTAGTCCATATGACTTTGCTGTTTTCCAGGGTTTTCCAGCCATACGGTTGTGTGAGGAACAGACCAAAAGTTAATTTGCTATTCATTGATATTTTGTTTTCTATGTTTTGCAGTGTTTTTTTTTTTTTAATGGTAAATCATATTAACCTTTGGTTAGATGTCACTGACATCAAAATGTCACTGGGTCTCATTTGAGAGATTCAGAGGAGAAGTAGATTTTATAAGCAGAAGCTTAAAAGGAATAGTTCATCCAAAAATAAACATTTCCAGAAACGTTACTCAACCTCAGGCCATCCTAGATGTAGATGAGTTTGTTTCTTCATTAGATTTGTAGATAGGTGTCATTCCATCACTTGCTCACCAGTGGATCCACTGCAGTGAAAGGGTGCCGTCAGAACGAGAGTCCAAACTGCTGATAATAATCCACACCACTCCAGTCCAAGTTTCTCCAAATCTGTTCTGATTAAGAAACAAACTCATCTACATCTTGGATGACTTAAGCGTCAATACAATTTTAGCAAATTTTCATTTTTGGGTGAAATATTCCTTAAAATTTCATAGTTATTCCTCATACAGTTCTGTAATACAGCTTCAAAAGACTTTCTAAATTCAGTGCACTTGTTACAGGGACTATTCTTATGATTTATTTAGTGGGCCTGTTTAAAGATTGACTGCTGTGGTCACTATGAACTTTTGTAATGTGAAAAAATGATGCTCAATTCTCGTATTCTAATGATAATATTCAACAACAGTGGTGACTAAATAACTGAATGTTACATTTTGTGTAAGCTGTTCCTTTTTGTCTTGCAAGTGTCTGATTCTCTACCTCCTTATTGTGCTTCATTAAAGAAACTATTTGTTGCACTTGAATGCAAATTTTTTTCCATAAAATAGTTGTGGATATTTGCATATTGCTTTCTTAATGAAATAGAAATGTTATGTTAAACCTAACCTCACTATACACCACCCTGACCTTTCTTGGTGCATCTGCAGGGCCTGTCCAATCAAAGGAGCTCATTTTCTCCTCTGATATCTCCTTGCACGACTTGGACACTAAACTACGGCAAGTCGTCAGCTGGCTGGAAAAGAACAACCACGTCAAACTCACAATCAGAGCAGGAGCTGGCGGTGGCACGTCACTGGTATGGAAACAGAATATGTTTCCTTTAATTTGCATTTGATTTGTAACTCAGTCTACAGTTCAAATGCACATCCCCTGTTGTGTTAAGTGAATAATGTTTGCAGAGTTTTAATGTCTCAGAATCAGTACAAGTGTTATGAGAAATATTTTATCCCCGAGCCTTTAAAAATAGTAATAACTTGTCTGTATATTAATATGCTTATGGTGGCAATACAGAAGAACAGAGGTGGTGATGGCTCTGAAAAGTGATGTCTCACCTGCTGTGTATTAGCAGCCAGTATATGCAGCTCAGAATTTCATAGCATTTATATACAGTTGAGGTCAAAAGTTTACATACACCTTGCAAATTAAATCTGCAAAATGTTAATTATTTTACCAAAATAAGAGGATTATACGAAATGCATGTTTTTTTTTTTTTATTTAATACTGATCGGAACAGGATATTTTACATAAAAGATGTTTACATATAGTGCACAAGAGAAAATTTATAAAAATGACCCTGTTCAAAAGTTTACATGCGCTTGATTCTTAATACTGTGTTATCTAAATGACCCACAGCTGTTTTTTTGTTTTTTTTGTTTAGAGATAGTGAACATTTAAACTGCTGCTGGTTTTCCAGCATTTGTGTGTATTTGAACCCTTTCCAACAATGGCGGTATGATTTTGAGATCCATTTTTTCACACTGAGGGACTCATATGCAACTATTACAGAAGGTTCAAACACTCACTGATGCTCCAGGAGGAAACGCGATGCATTAAGAGCCGGGGGTGAAAACTTTTGAACAGAATGAGGATGTGTACATTTTTCTTATTTTGCCTAAAAATCATGTTTTTTTCCATTTAGTACTGCTCTTTAGAGGATACAGAAAATACTTACATGTTTCCCAGAAGACAAAAATAAGTTAAATTGACCCTGATCTTCAAATTCAAAAGGTTTCACCCCCGGCTATTAATGCATTGTGTTTCCTTCTGAAGCATCGGTGAGCGTTTTGCAGATTCTGCAAGGTGTACATAAACTTTGACCTCAACTGTAGCTCTTCCATACAAAATGGTTAGTCAAAATCATCCTTTTACCAGTGAGACTATCATTTTTGGCTCATGTCATTGATGAAAGCAATTTACTATTTTAGTATGTTGTCAAGACTTGTGGCTATACTTTCAGAATTATGTCTTGTGGCACAGAATTGCATTGTAATGGCATGATTTTCTTGCATTTAATATGTCATAGATGTTGTCGAAAGACTAACTTATTTTGATGCTGAAACATTACTTGGAATGTAGGGTGCAGCCAGTGCTTAAATACTGGAAATATTAGGATTTGAAACAGTGATCTGAGTTTACACAGTTTATTTATCCACACATTCAGTGTGCAAATGTAAATGTATAGTCAACAAACTTTAAATTAACAGTGCAGTGCTGCTTTGAAAATGGACACAGTACAAGCCACTGCTACCCAGCAGATTTCAGGATTTTCTTTTTTTTTTTTCCCTAAACAGGACAAAGTCTTAACACAGATGGTGGAGAGGATATCAGTGCCTGTTGGCTTTGTATCGAAACCGTCTGTGGTTCGCGGGGGTCGTGCTGCCATGTGTGTCCTTCGGCTCGCTTCTGCTAAAGAACTGCAGAAAAAGGGAGCAGAGACTTCGAACAAGAGTTTAAAACCTGACTCAGAGACACCAACATCTCAGTGTAACTCCTCTACAGAGGAATCAAAAGACTTAAAGCAACAATAAAATTCTATGCAAATTTCAATACAAAAGTGTATTTTTCTGCAGTGGCACGTTTACTGTTGCTTTGGTGATTGTGCTTTAAAAATCATGACTACTGGACTCTACACTAAGAGCGGTTCTAAAAGGTGAACCACTGGATTTGCAGGGTCATTGAGCTTAGAATAAATGGATTTTGTTTTGCTGACAACACTCTCTGATTTAATGGGCTGCAAATCAGTACATATTAAACTCTGGGAGGTTTCTGGGAAGTCTAGTTTTGGCATTTCACAGCTTTCAGAGCTGAAAGATTGCAACTGACCAAGTAAAGGGGGATTCATAGTAGTTTCTGATTGTCTACTTTGTGGCACTGAAGATTCCTCTGATTTTGAAGTTTTTATTCGACGTTTGCTTTTTGGTTTGTGGCCACTCAGACGGGATGCCAGGGTGCGTTTTGGTCGGGGTTTCAGCTGAAAGAGAACATGAGCACAGTTATTTTCAACTTAACATTTTAAATACCTGTTGTTTTCCCTCAGTATTTCATTAAACTTTCAATTACAACCTAAAGACGAACCTTTGGTTTCACAAACAAGGCTTAAGCCTAGTCCTAGACTAAAAAGTCAGAGCTGCTTCAAATGAAAGAAACTTGCACTGACTGATCTTAAAATATATCAGTGCCTTTGTTTTGTCTGTAGATGCACACCAGTAATGTTTTTTTTTTTCATAGGCACATTTATAAAAACTACCAAAATGTCCTAATTGAAATATAGCCTAATCCGGGTTTAGTCTAAGCCCTGTCTGTGAAACTAGGCCTAAAAGTCAGTTTCAGATGATCAGTAATAAATATTGCAAGTAGTTACCTGTTTCTTTTCTGGATCGTGAACCACACCATGGCGCAGTAAACTTTGCTGTAGCAAAGGAATAAACATTTATATAACAAAGTATATAACAATAAACATTTGTATAACAAATTTCTAAATGTATACAAATATATTTAAAAAAAATATATATATAAAAAGACAAAGCTCTTAATAGTTTTATAGTAAGCCAAAGGCTAAACCCATACTAATTTCCTAACCAATCAATATTATGTAGATCGCAAATTATTATTTGATTATTTACTGATTAAATGATTAATTAAATTCTGTGTCCCCAAAACTTTACAGTAATACGACAACTGAAATTGGCCAACTTACTAATTTAACATTGTTAAATTCTGAAATATTAAGAAATCAGAATGCAATGGTAAACTCAGGGTTCCTACATATTTTTAATATCCAAACCTCTCAGTAGATTTTTAGACCATGTTCACAGACAATTGTTCACAGAGCAATTTTTTTCAGCTTTACATTTGGTATTTAGTAGTTATCTGCACACATGAACATTTTTTGTGCCCTTGAAAAACACGCACATGGAATTTTTTTTTTTTTCTATTTTTTAATTTTTAGTTTTATATGACCTATTTCCTTACTGTGAATAAAACAAATTAACTTGCACAAAATTTGGCTTTTCTAATGGTAGTACTTCTAATATCAAGGCCTAATGTCCAATTTAACACATCCTCTGACCATGCTGATGGCATAAAATTTTGGTAAAAAAAATTTGGCTTCTGTTAGGGCAGTATGTCATGTTTTAAAGAAATTACACCATGTAATGGGCTGATGGTGCAGTAGTTATATGCTAAGTTTAATGGTTATGTGCACACATAAATGTATCTATATCTATATGTATATTTTATTTTATTTTTGCAGGTCCTTGAGGCTATGTAATAATACAGTGCTAATATTGTGAGAAGAAATCCAAAATGCGTATAATCTGCATTTTTCATAATGACAAAGTGCACCTTGAATTCATTCAGTTGTATTTTGACTTTGACTTCTTGTACAATACATTTATTTTCATGAAATTCTTAATTTTCTGTTATTAAAAAAACTAAATGGGGGGCAAAAGTCTGGAAATACAAATACTTTTCCCTACTCCGCTTTCTGTTTTCCAAACCCAGTAGGAACCCTGTAAACTGGGTTTTTAATGCACCCTTTAGCATGCAGTCAAGCCAGCTGAATAAGGCTGCCCTAAAATGACTTATATGACCATGTTAATTATAGATACACTGAAAAATGTTCCGAATATAGATTTCGTTAGGCTATATATGAAGTCTAAACAGATCATCCCCTTGAAATTCATCAAAAAACAGAGCCTAATGGGAGCAACACTATGGACTGTAATTAATTAGCACATTAATTAGCATTTTCTGGTTTTAGTTTTAATACTATATTTTTTTATAGTATAGTATAGAAGTATAGAATTTATGCACCAAAATTTGAATGATAAATATCTTTTTTTTTTTTTAATAAAATGTAACTTTTTTTTATAGGAATTTTGTCTTTTTTTACCTTCATGGCAAAGGACTTGCTGCAGCCAGGATGAGTGCAGATGAAGGAACGCTGCTCTTCATGGAATGACAGTATGTGGCTCTGCAGGTTGAACGCAGTGGTGTACGAGCGCATACATCCATCTCTGGGGCAGTGGAACACAACACGCTCCTCAGAGTGAACATGCTGATGCTGCTTCAGGAACCAGCTATCCCTGAACGTTTTCTTACACTGATCACACTGTACCCTGACTAAACACACAAAAACAATTACCAAAGTAATATCTTGTAACTTTCTGCAAGGTTAGGCTATATTTACATTCAGAACAAAATATAGTATTACCTATATGCACTTTTTTGTGGTTTGTCATCTCCGTCCAGTTCTTTGCCACAAATGAGCAGCCCTCCGCCGTGCAAGAATAGCCTGCAAAGTTATGTCAGTACAGTAGACTATAAGCCAAAAAAAGTACTATAACTTTGTGTTGCAATCAAATATGCTGACATTTGTATTTGTTACTTCTCACTTTTGATTTATTAGCTGCTAGAGGTAAATGACTAGAAGAATAACAAAATACAGTAAATGGTAAAACTATGCTTCAAACCAGTGCATTTATGATTAATATAATAAAATACATTGATATAATGATAAATACCAGTTTGTAGCATGAAGCAGCATTACAGCCTGTTTTTGTAAAGATAAATAACTGGAAGCGAATGCCACCAGATGCTTCCGTCATTCAAGTTAAAAATAGCCTATTATGTTGAAACAGGGTGGATAATCTAGCACACGAGCTGAGGGTTTATTTTTAATTCATTTTCAGTATATGAAAAAAAAAAAAAAAAGACTGGGCTGGGTTTTCTTTTGTTTTACAGAAAAGAAATTCCTAATGCATTATGAACAACAGAAAAAGATGAGAGCATACCTTTGTGTACCTTCTCATGGCGCTTCAGTTTACCATGTTGTGTAAACCGTCTTCCGCAGCCTTCATGTGAGCACCTGATGATCAGAGCCATTGCAGAATGTACAGAACATCAGATGAAAGACATCAGACACTGAGTTCTACTTCAAGTGTTATATTACTCTATTTCACTGAAAGGGAGTTCATAAGATGAATGAGTGTATGAAGTCTTACAAAAAAGGCAGCAGCTGGGTGTGTGTGCACTCATGGGTTTTCAGCTGGTTATTTTTCTTGAATGCTTTGCCACATCCTTCAAATGTACACTAGGAAAAAAAAAAAAACATTATTAGAACTGAGAACAACGTCAGCTGACAGAACTGTTACTTACTACTTGTTTACGCTACAGTATGTCTTAGATTTGTTGAGCATGCAACATGTATTTTTAGGCCTAGCAAGTATTTGTACTGAATACTGTCGCATGAGTCAGCAGGCTTTGGACTGCATGCCACTGTTTTCCAGCAAAACGATGTTTAAATGTGACCATTACTTATCATTTAAACTAAATTTTATTTTGTGTAGACATTAAATTCAGTCCTCAGAAATACCATGTTACTTTTTTGTGGTTAAATGCATTTACATTTACTTACTATGTACTGTTTTGTCTCTCGTCTGTGAATACGTGAAATATGTTTCTTCAAGTTGCAGTTTGTGGTGAATCCTTCGTTGCATCCGTCCTCTGTGCATCTGTTAACACAGCGCGAGTAAATAACAGTTTGTTATGCTATTAAACACTCTCTCTCTCTCTCTCACACACACACACACATATGTGACCCTGGACCACAAAACCTTAAGTAGTCTTAAATAGCACAGATATATTTGCAGCAATAGCCATAAATATGGGTCAAAATGATCGATTTTTTATATTATGCCAAAAATTATTAGGATGTTAAGTAAAGATCATGTTCCATGAAGATATTTTGTAAACTTCCTACCGTAAATATATAAAAACTTAATTTTTGATTAGTAATATGCATTGCTAAGAACTTCAATATTGAATTTCTCAATGTTTAGATTTTTCTGCACCCCCAGAATCCAGATTTTCAAATAATTGCATCTCTGCCACATAATGTCCTATCCTAACAAACCATACATCAGTGGAAAGCCCATTTGTTCAGTCTTGATGTATAAATCTCAATTTCAGAAAATTAACTCTTCTGACTGGTTTTGTGGTCCATCCTCACATTAATATAAACTCACTTACATGTAGGGTCTGTCGCCGGTGTGTGTCAGCGTATGGCGAGCAAGATGATATTTCGTGCAGAAGGATTTGCTGCACTCGCTGTACTCGCACTTAAACGGCCTCTGCAAGTAACGTTAATCAGTGAATACAATTATCGTTCACATCAGAGCCTTGACAAATTGACTTGGGTTGAACTCTGACTGAATGCCTTTTCGTTTAAATCTCTTTAATCAGAGTTAAAATGGCTTCCAAAACGTGACATACATGCGCAAATAAAAGGGAAACGTTTATTTATAAGAAATTTATTCACACAATCTTCGATCACATGTTGGGCTTAGCTTACCTCTCCTGTATGTTTACAGAGATGCGCTTCTAGCTTCCATGCTTTGTTGTACGACGCTTCACAGTCAGAAAACGAACAAATAAATGTTGCGCTAGGTTTAACAGTGGTTTCACACATTGTCATATATTTAGTTCAGCTACAAGATATGGCTAGAGCTACCGCGTGTGCGCCTTCATTTTGACAGCCTACGAAACATCTGACGTCACAACGTACGTCATCCTGTATGGAACGCCAGTGAGGTCAAACGCTTGAAAATGCATAACAAATGATTGAAATTATATAGCTGTCTAGTTTTATAATTTAGTTTTTTTTTCTTTTTTCGTATAATTAAATGAATATTAAATGAATATTTTATGTAAACTGCATAGTTTTAATTTCAATAATGCATAACCCAGCTAATCCATGTCCATCCATCATGTAATTTTAATCTTGGTACTCTTTTCCATTACATAAATCAAGTACTTGAGTTGATTGAAAAAAAAAAAAAAAGTGTGCATCAGTTGTTTTGCGGACTTTGAGATGTGGGTGTTGTGCTCAAAAGCAGAAGAATGTGAACTTGCAGGCATATTGATTTTATAGAGATAGTTTACCCAAAAATGAAAATTACCCAATGATTTACTCACCCTCAAGCCATCCTAGGACAGTTATCGGAAGCTTGTAAAGTTTTAAATATGGATACTTTTATTACAAAAAGCATCAGTTCACCTCAAGGGGTCTTTGAGCACTCTTGACTGTCTGTCAACAGTGCTGGTTGACAGACAGTCAACCAGGTGGATTATTCGCAAATTTTAGGCCATTACTGATTCCAAATTATATGACAGCAATTATAGTTAGTAATATATTACATCACATTACACATTTTTAGGTGTGACTATTTTTGATACAATTTGAAGTGACTCATTTATCACATTTGTTTTAACAGGATAATCGTGTACTATATTGATATAAAAGCACAAAGGGGAAGAAAAATGTATTGCATTTGTTGTCATTAACAACAAGAAGTGCACTAAACATTACATTACATCAAGGTTTCCCAAACTGGGATTTGTAAAGGAATTGCAGCGGTTGCTAAGTGAAATGAAATCTAACAATTAATTAAATCATTATAATAAATTAAAATAAATAATTTTAAAATTGTAACAATCAAAATGAGACACTTATTTGTTTACCTCCATGTAATGTCACCACTAATGAATGTCATAGAACTGTGAGCATGCAACTGTGTTATTTAATTATTAAACTCAATTATTAACTTCGTACCTTAAAATATCAGGGTATTTCAAGTAAATAAATATATTAGGTAAAAAGAGGTTATAAATATTGAATTTTTGCATGTTAATGTGTTGAAACACCTACCAAAGACATACAGTACAGTAGTAATGTATGGTTAAATAACCCACAGAGTGATAATTTAAGTAAAAATGAATGTGTTCATCAGTTGTTGATGTTGAGAAAACATTTCTTAAAATGTTAATTATTATTGTAAATCCAGTGGTCAAATGCTGTGTGGCATCTCAATTTTCTGTGTAATTACAGTCACCATGTATGTGAATGTTCATTGGTAGACTTTGTGAATGTGTAATGTGTAATTTTACAGAAACATTTTACAGATGAAAAAGAAGAATAAGGGACAATAAACGAAATTATGAATAATTTATTACGATTGTGTGAATAATATGTAATTATGTAATGAAAAAATGTAACTGTACTGTAATTACAAAAAAATTTTAAATGTAAAATAATTTATTATAACTACCTAATTTTTGGAATCTGATTATCCGTATTACATGTAATAATTTACTACCCAGCACTGCCTATGAATGTGCACTTTTGCTTGCCCAACTCTGTGAGCACTGTTCTGAAGCCTAAAGTGACAAATGTACACCTTATATAGACTTGTAGACAAGTGTGCAAGAAAAAAAATGCATGAAGTGTGATATGATGCTCTGTTTTGGTTTCATTTTCATTGTGTTCAGTTTCCATATTGCCTGCCTTAGTTTTCCTTTGTTCCCATTTCCCCTCATTTGTTTGTCACCATGGTTACTGATTAATTAGATCTCTCTTTATATTCAGTTAATCATCTTACATTACAATCACGCATACATTGACGAGACCGGATGACAAACACTAAACCGAATGCAACTTATAAAGACAGGTGATTACGATGAACATAATTAAGGCACAGGTGATACAAGGTTAACTAATGATGATTAAATGAGGACAGGAAACAGGAACAACCAAATATGGGCACAAGAGGGAGAAACCAACATAAACAGTCCACAGGGGTGTGACAGGCGGAATATGTGCGGAAGTTTATTAATAATTGCCACCGTGCTACTTGCAAAAACCTCACCCTGATTGAGGGTTTTAGGTGCAGGCTGGATCATGAGCCCTGTTAGGCCCTGGAATAGTACATCAACTTCACTCCTTAAGTAGATGGATCCTGATTGACTGGAAAATGGAGGTAGTGCTTCCCACCAACTAAATAAATCACCGAAACACACAACACACACTGTACAACAGAACCAGAGAAGACTGTAATAGACACAATGCAACCCTGAGACACAGCAAAGCCAAAGTCTAAAATAAAGACTAAAAAAAAAAAAGATTTGAAATGCAGGAAAGATCTCACATTACAGATAATCCGTGCCAAACGTCAGGACCAGTCGAGGTGCTCGACAAGATTTTTGCTCAGGAGGGGAAAATAAGGGGCTTAAGACAGGCTCACACTACAGGATTTTTAGCCTGAGTTTGCTCTGATTTTCCCCTCCCGAGAATCGAAGCAAAAATCTTGTCAAGCACCTCGATCGGTCCCGATGTTCAGCACGTTCACAGATCGAATCTTGCACCTCCCGATCTGCTCTCACACAAATCGGGGCCACCCCGATCATATCAAACATGTTTGATATTCAGGATTTTAAATCGGGATGATCACGGCTATGATTACCTCAGTATTTTCACAACAGCCAATGCGCGACCACTAAACAGCTGTTGTATGGTCCATTGGATAGTGGAGATGAAGGAAACTGCTTCTTATGTTTTTGTAGTAACACTGTCTGTATAATATGTTAAAAACATACCACAACCGCATGGAGCAAGGAGAGCTCTGGAGTGAAATCGTCTGAGTTTTGAACTCACTCACTCGGGTGAGTGCATAAAGCTGCTAGCATGCTAACTAACATTTGTAAACATTAGATGCTGAAATGACAATCTGTTGCGTAAGATCACGCGAGGAGCTCCCTCCATCATGATAATCTTAATAATATCTTGTAGTGTGTGATGCGCCACAATTTTCAAATCATGTAGTGTGTGCATGTTTAAAATTTTAGGGAAGATAATCTGCAAAGATTCTCCTTATGTGTGCGCTGCAACCAGATTTCATAATCGGCTAGGATTTTAAAAATCCTGTAGTGTGAGCCAGGTTTAAGTTAATGCCTTTCACCTCTTAGTTATCTGGTATTGTTTGTGACTATGCAATACTGTTTTTTCTGCTTGCATCATGATGTGGATTTATTAAAGCCTGTTTGGAATTATCTTCATCGTTCTACTTGTTTGATACTACAATCACTTATTAAAGTGGTCTAAATATAAAAATATAAATATATATCTTCAGTGTAAGACTCAGAACTATAAAATGTTTTTAATCATTGCATTTGGTCCGAATGAAATGATACCTGCCTATCAAGAGAAGTATTTGCATATCAATGGAGGGTTGACCGATGGTGTGGTGGGCGAAGGAGTTGTAGCGGCAGAATCTACACACTTCACATACTGCCACCACCCATTTTCCCTCCAGAACATACCCCTCTTCTCTGGCACCTGTGGACATTTGAAACAGACAAAAAGGGAGAGAAACACAAAGGTGACAACACATGTGACATGAATCAATGAAACCGTCTGTCCAGTGCCAACAGCACAGCAGACCCTTATGGAGCCTTACAAGGTTTGCTTGGGTGGGCAACAAGTGGCACTTCACACTCCTCTTCGCTCTCAGATGCTACACCATCATCACAAGGACCTGCGACACTTGGGAAACTTTATAACAATCTGTTAAGCGAACGCTATAAGAAGCATGCCGCAACTGGGAACTCATAAACTTATGGACGTTGCACCACGTCCTGTCTGAACTATGCACAAGATATCTGCTTAGAGCCCGTGACTTGTTACGGTCACTATACAAATACACAAAATCGCCAGGGCAAATATCTGGGCTAGGTGCACTCTGACTCAGTGGTGCTTTTGCTTTAACACTGTGGGGGTGGTTAGCCAGGCGTTGTACGTGCTGCAACGCAATCAGTTCCCGGTCATGCACCGGTAACTGTTTGAGATAGAACTGATCATGCTGCAACAGCATTTCACGGGCAACAGCTACCAACAATAGCAAGAGGGTGACGACCCCACAGTGTGGTTCTAGTCCCAAAATCTCGCCCTGTAGCTCCTGAATGGCCTTTTCAGCCACCGGATTTTTGCTGATATTTTCAGTATCTCAGTCTGTATTGAGTAAGCACTGTGTCCTTGGCCAGTGCTGAAAAACCTGGTGCTGGGTCAGTTCTAACTGTAGCAAAGGGGCCATCGAGCAGAAGAAGGGCCAATACACAACCGTACAATACCATCCTGCAGCGTTTCCTTCCGCTCATCATTAATGAACAAAGCCACTGTAAAGATGTTACACACTCACAAACAAAGATGTTACACACTCACAAACGACTAAGATGAGCTCACGTTTAAGCACATCCGCTGCAAAGTTAGACCCGACCGTCTCAGGTGGGTTGTAGCTGGACTGCTCCACTGCGAACACTGGGGACTTCGCCAGTGCAGCACATTGGTGACATCCTTTACTGGTAAGCTGGATGGCCAAATTCAAGTCCAGCACATAGAAGTACCGGCCAACAACAAGTCTCAGCTGATGAACCGAGGGGTGATCTAACCTGATCTGCAATGACATAAGCAACCCATGCAGTACTGACCTCAGAATGACAATGCATTCGTTAGTGTTTGATAGTGGTGTGAGCGGTGTGTCACACCCCACAACAGCCCATCATTTGCTAGGCTAACAGTATTCAAATACCATTTCACATCTTTGACACTGGTAACTCTTTAGGAAGGGTGTGTACCCTGCTGAAGATGTGCGCATACCCTACGGAGGTCTGGTCACTCAGCCTGAATAGACTGAGCCAATAGAGCAAAGGGCACCTTTTGAACTCGCCGCAAGATGTCGGTAACATCAGTACAGCACACAGCGGAGATCACGGATTCACGAAAGAAGCTACACACCACACACATGGGACTGTCACACTGTGCAGCATGCTGACTAGCATAAACTGAAGGGAGAATAGCAGCCCCAGCAACACGACGAACAGAGACCTGAAAGCAGTAGACAAGAAAGCAGTAACAAGCAGGCTCGCAGAAAATTCCTCCTACACAGCATCTCAAAGACCTGTACGCATGGTTTACTGTCAGTGAGCACACGCCTTTTGTGATGACTGTATAACATATAGCCCAAAATGCTTCAGGGCAGTGGCTATAGCTAGGGCCTCAATCTCACACGGGAGCCAATTGATCTGATTTTTGCGAAGCTTCCCAGGATAGCAAGCACATTCGGGCCGATTCTGGCTGAAATGTGGCACTGCCGACTCGACAAAACACTTCTGGCTGACAGATGGCTTTTTCTTTGTGGGCCATTCTTGGCTGAAAGCTGTTATATGTAAGACAGGTCCACACTCGATGTAGTTGTGTGTATTTACCTTTGGCTCAAGCGTTTTGCCCCTCCCAGAAAGGTGTGAAAGCATCATTCGTCCGCAATTTGCCTCGCGTTTTTGCATAGCGCTCAGTGTGGAAAGGCTGTAAGTAAGAGAAAGCTGTAAAATGTATGTGCAGCTTTTTAAATTGTTTATAAATGTAACGTAGATCTAATCTGTCTGCTGAACTCTGAACAACGCTGAACAACATTTAGCAAACATATAATGTCATGTGCTGATTCTGAGTCTGGTCCTAGAAATTGGCGGAGGGGTGGGAGACTGTGATGCTTAAGCTTTAATAATTACCTTACAATATTTATATGTGTATTCCCTTATTTTAAAGCTGCTAATCGAAGAAACTGTCAAGGCAAGTGCTGCTGAAATGTTCAAGGGGACCATGAAGAGGTGGCTCCAACTGGCAGCAGATCGAGAGAGCAGACACAGTGAGTTTAAATACAGATTAAAGGCCCATCTCTTTATCCAAGCATACATGTAACACTATCATTTTTCTATACTTTAGATCTCACTCTTATCCTAAGGTTGCCATAGTCCTGGTTCCAGTCCGTATCCAGATCAGATGGTGGACCTGCACTCAGGAATGACCACAACGCATCCCTGAATGTCATCGGAGACCATGACAATTGGACGAGCCCTAGAGATGGATCCCCTGCAAAGACCTCATTCTCACGACAGTCAACGGCACAGATTCTCTGCAAAGACCCCAAGAACCAGACATGTCCTCTGTACCGACCCTTATGACCAGAATCACCTGCTGGCATGATGTTTCCCAAATTTCATGCAGAAGGAGTTATACTATATACATATACTGAATGTATATATTGTTGCAGTGTTGTAATGCGGTGCAAACTGGTGCAGATAGTTCCGACTCTAGACCCACCCCAAAATGTTGGTCTGGACTGGAGCAACAACAGTTTTCCGGTGCAGGTAAGCACAGTTTGCATGCCTGGAGGGCCACTAAGACCTGTTTCCACACTGCAAGAAGATCCTCAAGGGTATCAGCGCCACAGTACAGGTCGTCAGCGACTTGAGACAGTGTGGCATCCACATTCACCATCAGTGACAGTTGGGGTTTGCTATAACGGCCTACGTCCGCGAATGCCGTAACAAGACGAACCCTCCCATTAGACTTTTTGACAAGAAACAATGGGTTGATATATTTCAAAACAACATCAATCCTCTGGCTTTTGGAAAACACTTTATGACTCCAGCGCATCAAACTGAGCCTATAGTTACTGTAACTGACCTCTGGAGTACTCCAGAACTCTTCCCTTTCACTGAGGGGGTTAGACACGTCCCATGTTTACCCTTGCTTGGAAGAGGCCGGCAGCGCAATTATAGCCCTTAAACTGTGAACTAAAGATCTCATCAAATTCCCTATGGACTTTTTTTCTAAATTTGTCTCTAATGTCTGCCGTCATAATGCCATTGGGGTCTAATGAGATAAGGTAAGAGAATAGTGTTGTGCTGAGCAAATTAGGCTTGCAAGTGACAGCTTGAGGAACTTCCAACTGGGCTTGTTCAGTTTGGGACTCCGTTATGTAGGTCATGCGAACACGGCATACATGATCATGTTTCCTAATGCCCTGTTGTGCGTTAATTCAGATTTTTTAATTCAGGTTTTTCCGGATACCCCTACAAACAACAATGGAGCAAACCAGTGGGTACAGTTGGTCCTCGTGCGGCTCAACAGTGAGCTCCTTGTTAACCTTCGCAAGTTCTGCTGGAAGTTCAAGTTTGACAAAGTCCCCAGGCCACACAAAATGTGACTAGGTAGCACGAAGCACATGAGCTCACCGAATAGCATGTCTGTCTCCATACGTCAGATTGGCACCATACTCTGATCCATGTATCTGTATGTATCTGATCCAACACAGACCTGATGACTAGCAGGGTGGATAGAGATGTTGTTACATTCCATAAAGGGGATGCCAGCGAGAATGATCAAATCCAAGTTTTCTACCACGAGTCCATCAAAAAAGAGCATGTGCCCGTCTCTTTGAAAATGTTTGCGTGTTTCTCCAACCACCTTCAATGGCGAGGAGCCATCTGCCTGATGAGCTGACTGCGTACTGCTGGAGACTCTAAGGCCCAGTTTGGTGGCACATGCTGCCCTTATCATGACCACTGTCGATGGTCAGCCTAACAGGAACGTGAACATGGCAAGCTTTGAGGCAGGGCAACTGCATGATGTGAACGAGCTGTATCATCTAAGGATTGCAGGATATGTCCTCGTTGTCATCCTTGGACTCGCCGTTGGAGTGACACGGAGAGCCAGCAAATTCCTGTGCACTGGCAATGAAAGTTTTGTCTGGAAGAGGCAGGAAAGGGCTCTTACTGAGAAAGTGATTGTCTGGTCTGCAAGCCTCCTTAAAAAGTGGGTAGGACTTCCTAGTTTAACCCAGTGATGCCAGCTTCTGTCTTGGAGGGTTAGACACAGCCGAGCGCATAGCTCTGGCATCCTCTGATGACTGTAGCTCATCCAGTAATGAACACAGGGCTTGAGATATCTCTGGTTTGATAGAGTGCCTGAACATAACTCTGTGCAATACCTCTGCTTTACAAGCTTTGGTAAAGCTCCTCATCCTCTAGAATGGCTTCACCTCCATGAATAATGCCAGAGTCTCAGTGTAATAAATCGTCCTCAACAAAAGTCATTAATCTCTGGTACGCCGTGGGAACATCGGTGCCGTCATCGGTAAAACCTCTGAATGCCAATGCCCTCATTTTCTTTTCTCAGCACCTGCCGTCAATTAGAAAGGGAGGGAACTCAGTGTTTAAAGATAACGTGTAAACAAGATTCTTACGCCAGTTCTCAAATGAGTTCACATTTTAACTTTTCGTTAGACACCACTGCTTCGGTGCTCTGTGTGTATTCACCATGGCTAATGTCTCGAGTGTCGTCAGAGGAAATAAACCACAATGTGGCTTGCTTGCGCGTGATTATAGCAGGAATGGATCTCACATGAGCTCACCGGGATGTTTGGTGGAGTGAATACGATAACTCTGCCACCACGCCAGTGTGTAGGTGAGGTACACTGAATCGCTGACATGAGAGAGTAGTTTAGTCAAGCCTTTAATGACGACGGCCAACACAACAATAACAACAAGAAGCCAGCGTGCATGCTACGGGCCACCTGGGTCACGAACAACATCAGGAGTCATGTCACGGTCCATGTCACACTTCACATACTGACGCTGTTTGTGTAATGATGCAGTATAGCGCTCTGACAGACAGCTCTTGTTAAACCTGTGAATTGAAACCCGTCTCACTTTAACCCTTTTTTTCTCAAAATTCCATTCCTAAAAATCATAGCTATCAGCCAAGATAGCCATAACTTTTGTTACATACTGTGGACAAAATAAAAACGTTTTTTGGACCTGGCTTGAACCCAGCTATCTTATGGTATCAAAACCTATAAAATGTAACATTTTACCATGTGTTGGGTTTTCCTAGTTCGCATCACATTTTGGATCGATCTGTAGGAAACAGATTGGATTGCACCTCGAAAAACAATGTACATTGCAACAAAAATCTACCCTGGTGAAAAAAACAGCATATGCTGGTAGGTATGTTTTGATGCTGGGATGCTGGTTAGGTATGTTTTGATGCTGGTTTTAGCTGGTTCTTAGCTGGTTTATGCTGGTCCTCTGCTGGTTTTTGCTGGTCCTTTGCTGGTTTATGCAGGTCATGTTGCTGGTCAAGGACCAGCATGAACCAGCAAAGGACCAGCATAAACCAGCAAAGGACCAGCTTAAACCAGCACCAAAACATACCTAACCAGCATCCCAGCATCAAAACATACCTACCAGCATATGCTGTTTTTTTTTTTTTTACCAGGGTACTGCATTCTTCTGCCTCACCAGTGAAGGTCACTGGCAGGGCCATGGGACTGGTGTGTGGGAGTGGCAAAGAAATGCAGGACAGAAATTATGTCTGCTATCGCTGATGTCCAGCTCAGTTCCAACGCCGTGTCAAGGAGACTTTCCTTGTTTTCTTCAAATGCAATGGGACAATTAGAACAGTGTACATTTTTACTTCAGTGCATTGAATTAGTAGACTTGAGTAATATAGCTCAGTTGGCTGTTTTCATTGGGATGTTTTTTGACGATTTTTTTTCAAAGTGGAGTTTTTGACACTGCTTCCTCTGAGAAAGCTGGTATGTATTACAACAGACGGAGCTCCAACCATGAGGGCTCCATTCCGGATTTATTGCACGTTGCAAGAAAAACTCAGATTTTCCTGCATTTCAGAAGTATCATTGCATCATTCACAGTGTTGGGGAGTAACTAGTTACATGTAACGGAATTACGTAATTTAATTACAAAATAAATGTAATTGTAATTAGTTACAGTTACTGAGAAAAAATATGTAATTAAATTACAGTTACTTTTGAAAAATGCCAGTGATTACAAAGGGGATTACATCTGAATTTTTTTACACACCCACCCTCACTTACAGATTTAATTGACTTCTTTTAAATTGCATTGACTGCTTCTAAAATGAGACACCAATGTTTCAGGAGTTTAGGACACAGAATAGGACACATGCTTATTTGATAACTGTTTTATTTCCTGTTTGGGTTTATGCATAAACTTTATTTTTTAAGATTGTTTTTCCCAGGCATTGTTAGATGCTAGTGTTTTCTGTCATAACTATGCAAACATTTCATTTCAAACCCATCATAGCTATAAACTGTTTCTTGTTATGACGTTATTTATGTTATGATCTTGTTATGACATATAGCGCAACTGCGCTCACGGTGACCCGAGTTCGATTCCCGTCTCGAGGTCCTTTGCTCCCCTCTCTCCTCCCAGCTCTTTCCTGTCATCTCTCTACTGTCCTATCACAATAAAAGGCATAAAAAGCCCAAAAATATAAGTAAAAAAAAAAAAAGTCTGAATTTGTGGTGGCTGTGCTTTAAATTAAATTATTACACAGCTCAGACTCTTTCGGGGCAACTTAAGTCAGTGCTATATGCTTGATAATTTTTCTTGGCGGAAGCTTTGCGTTTGGTTAGCTAATAAAATATTAAAGCTTAATTCAATATTATGTGTACAATTTCTTAATTCTGTCATCCTGGTATCGTGGACTTGCTCTATTGTTTCATACAAACGCAGCTGCTGCCTTTTGTACATTGTAATGGATTATAAGATAACTAACAAACTAGTACTACTACTTAATTATTTATGTGGTGAAATGTTGTGTAAGAAAACTGGTATGACTGCACTGTATCCCTAAAATGTCTAGTTTGAACTTGCCGTTTGCTAGCAACTGATTTCTTCATGGAAGCTTTGCGTTCAAATATTTCAACTCAGATCAGTGTTTCGTGTCTAATAATTTTGACACGAAACATCTAAATAATCTATCAAGCAGCTGTGTAATAAGTGAGATAATGTACATTCAGCCAGTTGTTATCGCAAAATAAAGATGTATATTATCCCTTACTTATTATAATCTTAAAATGATTAACAGTTGAAAATATTAGAAATTTAGAAAAGTAATTAAAAGTAATGTTACATTACTTTAATAAAGTAATTAAAAAGTTACACTACTTATTACATTTTAAATCAAGTAACTTGTAATCTGAAACCTATTACATTTCCAAAGTAACCTTCCCAACACTGATCATTCATCAGCAGGCGGTTATGTGCTTTGGTATTGTCGAAGCTGAAGAACAAAAGATTGCAGCACTTCCCTTTAGGGTCGTGCCCTAACAGTCATGTCTATTCTGTCTTTGTTTAATGTGTCTTTTCTTGTCTTATGTCTGAGCACATGGCTTTGCTTTTGTTGGCAGGGCTTCCTCTTGTCTTGCCCCCTTGCCTAGTCCTCGTTTACCTGATTGTGCTCACCTAATTTTTATGTGCTCTCGTCCCTTTATATTGTGCTCCTAACCCTTATGTTTATCCTGGTTCTTTGTGTGTATCCTTTGTGTGTGAGCTTTGCTTGCCTTCTAAGCCTTGCCTGTTAAGTTTGTTTAATAGAGTATGGGAATGTGACGTCAGCAACGCATGGCATTCTGGGACTTTCGGACACAGACACTACAGTCTACACTGGGTAATAGTGGAGGTAGATGTTAAAATTTATATTGTACAGTTAAAAATACATTAGAATGGAGAACGCTTGCTGTGACATGAACTACCATATCTGCTGTCATGACCGGAGTGGAGAACAGATCTAACATGAAGCTCAATTTTATGCTTTTCAGCTTGAAAACAACACAATGGTGAAAGCAGCTCAATGAAAATAATTTCAAAATCTGGCTTTGTCGTTTGTATTTATTATTTATTACAGATTCCTAATTTCCAAACCACTTGAATTTGTAAGAGCTCATGCTAGGTATAACACGTTTGGAAATGTAATTTAATCTGTGATATGACTCGTTGCGATCACTACTTTGCTCATTTACTGTTCAGATGCTCTTTGTAAGAAATCGTGTATTTGTTCAATTTAAGTCCAGTAAAACTTATTGCACTTCATCTCTTAATGAAATAAGCACGATATGATGTACGATTAAATTCATCAGCGTTTACTTATGAATATTCATTCATGGATTTGCGCTACGCCACCACCTGCATCGTCTTTATACACAGATTAAACTTACTACAGAAGCGTGACATATTATACTTCTGTAAATAAATACAATTTAAATTCATGTCTTGCACACTTTAATGCTCGTTGAATGGAATATATACGCTGTCTTCGACCTGTAATCAGGGCGGCATATTTCAATTTCGCAGGCCACTTACTTTTGAATAGAACAGACATCTGAGATGCACACAAAATGTGCAGAGCAGTGATTCACTTACATGATCTGGCTGAGATCTGTCACAAACACACATACAAATACGGAGGAGACGTAAGGTAAGTAGCAATCCAATCCAGAGTTTTATTAACAAGTTGGAAGGTCAACAGATGGACTGAAACAATGTAAATGAGTTCTTAACTGACCGTCCTTGAAGTGTAGAGTTGATGCGAGTTCTAGAGAGTGAGCCACGCCAAACACCAGAGAGCAACGGAAAGATCCACGTGGAGAGGAGCATAGAGTCAGGAATAGCATTAGCATGTGAACGGTAGACCAGACAATGGGGAAATGAGCGAGAGTCTCTTCTATGCACAAGTTTCCGGGGGGCGCTACTGTAAAAAAGAACGTGGGTACAATTTCCGGTGAGGCGCGGACGTAGTATACCAGTGGTATTTGTGTGCTAATTAGCGAAGAGCCTAAGTGTTTTTTAGACCATTGATTACTTTGTAAAGATGCACATCTTTATGAGAGATGTCATTACCTTCTTATATGCACAACAATGACTGTCAACTAGTGAAATGACATTTGAACCGAGACATCAGTGCTTGTGTTAAAGGTCATGCCAGATGAAGCCTCGATTCGAGGCTTGTTAATGTAGAAATCCCTTTCGTAAAAGCCTCACTTTCTGTCCAGTCATGTGCGCGATTCACTTTGCGTGTCCTAATGTTCGACCCCCAGATCTGACTTAGTACATTTTCATTGGGACCTATTTAATAATGACATTATTAAATACCCAGTCATACGAGTAATATGAATAATACAAATTATTTCAGGAAAATTAAATATATGCCATATATATGCAATTAATATATGTGTACATTATTCTTCTATTACATCATATTGATATTGGTACTGACATTTAATGGCACTATATTCAATGGGTAAATTAATTTATCAGAGTCAGAAATTCAACAAACAAACACACACACGGTTAGGCTTTTATTTGTGCATATAACATGGACCGATCTATGGAAATTGTGGCAAATGCTTATTCCGATGGAATAGTCTTTTGGCTGCTTTATTTTTATTAACCACCAGATCGCGCTGTTTTCGACACTCGAAGCTTTGAATCTTTTCCCGAAACAGTCAGAGGAAAGTCTCTGTGCTTCACGAGGCTTCATTTGCCTGTCACTCCTGTCAACTTTTGAATGAATGAGTGTCACATCCCGCTTGTTTACTTTGAACCGGAAGACGCTCCCACTTTTGACGCAAGGCCTCATAGGGCGTAGGAAACTTGTGGATAGGGCGTGGCTCAACGAGGATCAGGTGCAAGTAGTTAGAATTCGAGTGATGATGAACGAGTTGGCGGTGCAACCGGAGGTGTGGCAGATGGAGGTGGCTGTGGTGAATGCCTGACAAGATCAAGCTATGGTGTGTTTATTTTATCTGGCAGATATATTAGTGCCACCTAGTTATTAAAAACTGCAAAAGAGAAATTAATTTGGTCCTGTGTGTGGTACAGTAGAAGGCAGCCGTATGATTTCTGTGTGTGTTTATGTGTTGTGTTCTGGCCACACGACTGAGTGCTCGAATGAACGCAATGGATTCAAATATTAGTACATTTATTTTAAGCAAGTGCAAGCAGCTCTTAAAAATATGAATGCAAATACAGTCGTATTTTTCTTCTAGTGATTTGTATTTATTGTCATTGTACGCTATTTAGCGTGACCTAAAACATGGCGGTGACTACCCAGAATGCAATGTGCAGTGACATAGATTCCCATTCTCTATAGCTTTACTGTGCTTACCAAGTCTAGTTGGTCAGTGTTATTTTTTGTTGGTTTTGCCAGATTAGTTTTGTATCTAGTCTTGACTTTTCTAGTTTATACTTTTTCTTATTTTAGTTTAGTTCAGCTTTTTCTAGTTTTCCCAAACGTTTTTTCCAAAAACATTTTTTTTTTTGGGGGGTTTCAGAATTTTGCCCTTTGTTTGTAACTTCAATTTTTTTCTGTTTTCTCTAGTCCTAGTGCTGAGTCAGTTTTCTTTTTGGTTTTGTCTTCCCTTGTCACCCTCTCTTGTTTTGTGTTTGTCTTTTCCTGCATCATGTTTCTCCCTGGCCACTGTTCTAACGGTGCGTTTCCACTACAGAGTCAAATCCACGTTGTCGCCCAGCATTTTTGGCTCGTGATTTGCATGAAGTTAAGGAATGCCCAACCTTTTTGACACTCTCAACGCTTTCTCTGTGCCACTTTCAACCCCATACCGCAAGAGCGTATAAGCTCAACTTCCAAAGGAATGAATTGAAGACGCATCGCTCCGCCACGCTCACTACGTGTCAGTGGAAACGCACCATAAGAAGTGGGCAGACTGGTGCATCAGCTGCGGCTCTTATTATCAAGCCTCTGGTTCTTCAAGCTGCTGCTTGATCTCTGTGTTGTCATTGTCTTGTGCTGCTCCATCACCCCGGCTCCACAGCCCAACTTTGCCTGGGTCCATCTCTGCTGCTGTCATGTTCTCCTGTTGACTGTCCTGTCCCACTGTTTAGATCAGGGGTGCTCAACCCTGTTCCTGGAGATCTACCTTCCTGCAGAGTTCAGCTCCAACCCTGATCAAACACACCTGAACCAACTAATTAGGATCTGAAGGAGCACTTGATAATTACAGACAGGTGTGTTTGATCAGGGTTGGAACTAAACTCTGCAGGAAGGTAAATCTCCAGGAACAGGGTCAGGCACCCCTGGTTTAGAGTATCCTCAATCATCACCATTCTGACTGTGCCTCATCTTGTCAATAAATGTGAATCCCCTGGTCATTCTGCATTTGGGTCTTTTTCTGTGACACAAAATGCATTCTCAGTCAGCTCATTGGATGTGTTAAAATGTGAATGCATATCAAATTTGTGTCCCTTCATGAACTTTGTCATTTAGCATACACTCTCATTCATATAGCATACGTATTAGTTAAGAATGAAGTCCAACATTTGAAATTTTATTTGTATCCCAGTTTAATTTAGTTTTAATTATTGTACTATTAAAAACATCCTCAAAACTACCTTGTTAGTTAGTCCAAAAATGCTTTTATTGAAACCAAGCTGCCAAAATGTTTTTTTTTCATATTTCATCTCGGTATATCATAGTGTGGCAAATGATCGTCTCTCTGCTGAAGATCAATGCCTACTTCTACATTATTGCCTTTTTAATAGATGCGTTTATCAAGAGGTGAGTAAATACAAGAAAGACTCAAACAGGAAAATGATAAAGATGCCGCTGAGGATTACAAGATATTTTAATCTCCAAAGGTCTTCAAAGTGCTCTGTGCCTACAACAGGGGGAACTACATTTTTTGAGAGCCCCAGTCCTGCAGAACTTCAACCCTAATAAAAACTCACCTGCCTGTAGCTTCCTAGTAATCCTTCCGACCTTGATTAGATTGTTCAGTTTTTGATTAGGGTTGAAGCAAAACTCTGCAGGGCTGCGGCTCTCCGATGTTCACCACCACTGGCATACATGTCCCGTAGACCTGATTCTCTCCCACATTCTACAGGAAATCTTCTCAACATTGTTATCCTGTGCATCCCCACTGCGCAAAAAAAAAAAAAATAAAACAAATAAAAATTGGAATCTATCACCTGTGGGGCAGTCTTTGATGACCAATGTTACCACCTACATTTCCCCATGTCACACCTTTCCTGATCTCATTCCACTGGAACTGCAAGCTTCTACCTCAAAACACTCAAAAAGGTTTCTTCTCAAAAATGTTTTTAATGAACCAAAAAGTACAGTTACCAAAAAAAATAAATAAATAAACGCAAATAAACTAAATTCCAAATGAGCAAATCAAGGTATAGGCCTATAAAAGAGGTCAACAGAAGAACACTTTAAATTACTGAAATAAAGACTAAACACATATCTTGAAAAGTGTAACAAGCAGGACTCGTAGGAAGCGTGTAAGATGCGAGCTTTTATTTACAGGTCATAGTCAGACAGGCAGGGTCAGTATCCAGACAAACAGAGTGACGAAGGCAAAACAATATTGTGATCCACAATACAGGCAGAGTCCAAAAACCAGAGAGAGCAGTCCAGAAAGTAACAAACAAACAAGGCAAGGAACGATGGCAAAAACTAGACAGAACTATGGAGAAACAAAAGCAAAACTATGATAATAAAACAAAACCATGGCAATGACAAAAACAGGGCAATGAAAACAGGGATAAACGCTTGGTAGAGTCCGCAAGAGCAAAACAATACTTCGCAGTCTCTGTTTGGTTTAGGCCTCCTTTTATGGCCACCAAACAGGAAGTAACCAACGAGGCAGCAGAGGGAGCAGCAACAGTCAGTTCATGGGTAAGGGCTCCCTCTGCTGGCATGGCGTTACAAAAAGGTAAAGAAACACCATTAAAAATAAAAAAGTAATAAATTAGAAAGATCCAAAAACAAACATCCCCAATCATCTGTTGGTTGGTACAGGCAAGTGGAACTAAACCAATAGTCATGGTGGCATACTTGTCCTTAATATGCACAGGACCGCATCAAAAATTCGACAATCAACATTTAGCAGCTCCAGCCAACCACTCCTCTGTTCCATAGTGGTAACTTTAACTCAACATTAATACAAGTATGTACAGTATAAATACATTCAAATAAATAGCTAAATAAGAAATAAACTATGTCTGATTCCGAAACCATTAAGTGAGTGGAAATAAAGATACTAAGAATATTATGTCTAGGATGAATTAACGGGAGCATCTCAGTAATTGATGTGTGGGTTTGTGTGTGCACAAGCATGTTACCGCTTGATGTGTCATTGCAATTCGGCCATTACATGCATCCTGCGAGTTATGGTAGCTCTCCAAAACTTTAACCCTCACTTCTCCTGTCTGGTGGATAAGCTGCCAAAGTCCACCTGATCTGGTGACACAATCACACTTTTTAAGAAGCAACTGAAGACACACTCTTTGAAGCACCTCCAATCCTACATTCATAATGGTGATGAATAGGAGACCACCATCATCACCACTACTTACCATTCGACATATTGGGTCATGCCATATGGCTGTGCAAATGCACCATCCTTCTTCCAGGGGTCTGTAAACAAGGTAGTCTGGACATACGAAGCAAGAAATATTTTCTTTACATTCATTACATTTTTTTGAGAACTCCTATTTGCTGGAAACAAAGAATAATAATGGTTGTAATAATAATAATGTAATAATAAAGGTTTTAGTGCTTATTTGCTCTTCCATCAGGACAATCTCCTCCAGAATTTCTTCATACATGTCCAGCAGTAATCCATTTTTGGAAATTTTCTCTGGTGGATCCTCTGTGCTGGTGTCTTTGCACAAATTATCACAGCCCATCATTTCAACCACGACTGTAAGCAGCATGTTGCCGACGCTCATCTTCCTATATAGTCTTTGTATTTGGTGTTAAGCATGGTTGCAACTAAATGAAATGTTTTGCATGGCACACTACTAAAATAATCTCAGACTGCTTTCAGCAAGATGTTTTAGGTTGTTTGTACACTTCTATCTGTGTCACTGTTCTTACCAATCAGCTGTGTCAGTAACCGTGGGAATTACATCAGTAGCAGGGGACTGAGGACTGAGTTCTCTGATCTGCTGCTCAAAGAAGGCAAATAATATGATGTAACGTGACTCTTCAGAAGCGTGATAGATCCAAATGCGAGCTTTATTGAACAGATCGTAGTCAGACAGGCAAGGTCGATCTCCAACAAACAGTGATATCCAGGGCAAGACAAAAGCGTAATCCAATAAACAAGCAGAAGGTCAAAATACCAGAGAGCAGTCCAAAGTAACAGATGAACAAGGCGATGAAACTAGACAAAAACTATGGCAATGAAAACAAGGCAAAACTATGACTATGAAACAAAACAATAACCGTGGCAATAACAAAAGAAGCCAATGAAACAGGGAAAACGCTTGGTAGAGCCGCACAGGCAAAACAATACTTCGCAACACCTGTTTGGCATGGCCCTCCTTATATGGCCGCCAAACAGGAAGTAACCATAGAAGCAGCAGAGGGAGCGGTAACAGTCAGTCCATAGGTAAGGGCTCCCTCTGCTGGCGTGGCATTACATATGATCATATTTTCAAGAATACCCCATTGTTTTTGTCAAAGATGTGGGAAGTTCTGTGGCCTATATGCCATGCCATGTAAGTGTTGAATTCCACCTTGTTACCACGTCTTGTTGAAGTCATTTTATTGGCATCCTAAGCTCCTTCTTTATCTGTTGTAGGCGACTTGCATGCAAGTTGTGACTGCTTGAAATGCCTCACCATTTTCTCTTCTAAGGCAACGGCATCCATAATAGGACACTTTCATGTGCTGCCAACTGTATAATATGTGCCATGCATGGTAAACTTGAAACACAAAATTTTTCCATTGCTTTTGTCATGCTGCGTGCAATGTCTCGAAGGACTATGTGTGCCTGCTCTTTGGGGATCTATATTTGTTATGAATATTACTCTGCTGTTTAAATTGCTAGATATAACTAATCATCATCATATATCTGATATCTGATATTTTGTATCATATTAAAATCTATTATCACTGATAACAGTAGCTTTTTCAAAACTACTATTGCTGGCACAGTGCGTTAGCATTTCGTTAGCCTGTTAACTTGTCATTCGAGCTTACCGTCTCTTTTCTTTCTCTTGCTCCATCTTTTACAAGTCCATCAAACAACTGTGCTAAGTCACATTCAACTAACAATCACAGTGAGTCATAGCATCATTTTCTGTTATTGTAACTTGCACTGTTTGCCACGTTTAATGTAGCCTTTTAACAAATGCTACCCTCACTATGTATTTGATACAGAGGCAAATTTAACAAGAAACAAAGCATTAACAGGTGTGGATGCTTCTAAACAGCACAACAGTAATGACTGTAAGAATTTCTTTACTTACTAAAATTGATAATAAAGAAACACCTATCTGCAATTATCAAGTGTTCCTGAAGATCTTAATTGACTGGTTCAGGTTTGTTGATCATGACCAGTGTTACTCTGTTAGTGTTACTGTATCTTAGTGATGCCTTTGATACTACTGATCACAACATTCTCTTGGATAGGCTCAGAAATTATATTGGCAGTGCTGGGTTTGCATTGGCATGGTTCGAATTGTATATATCTGATCATTATTATTTTGTAGCAGTAAATGAAGAGGTATCATATTGATCACAAGTTTGGTATGGAGAAGAGTTGAAGAGTTGAAGCATGAAGAGTTCAGCTGCAAAAGCCTCTAAATCCATCTGACGTATTTCTTTAAAATTCGCATTTCTTTCTGGCTACTGTTACGAATCTGGCCGATGTTCCACGGTCCGCTCACCACCAGATGTCACTCTCACCTTAGCACACACTGACTGTTGCATTACACCCCGGACTACATCTCCCAGTATCCATCGCGCTGATTGCGTCAGCACCCGTGACCAATCAGCAGCGCTATAAAAGCCCCGGTCTTTCCCCTCGCAAGCCACGGAGTATTGTTGTTGTGTTTCTATTGTTAGCGTTCCCTAGTTTCCTTGTTCCTGAGTTCCTAGTTCCCTGTGTTTAGTTCCCTCGCCTGGCTCCCCCATTTTCGACTGTTCGCCGCCTGCCTATTGGACTCTAGCTTGTGTTATTGGTTTATTCTCCTCGCTCAGCCCCTTACGGATTATGTTCGCCTTGGACTGACCCTCGCCTGTGTTAAGGATTTCTCTTGGTTTGCTGTCTATGTACCAGTCTGCCGTTGTCTGACCCTGCCTGCCTTGACCATGTATCTGTCACGTCCCTTGAATAAAAGCTCGCAAGTGGATCCGCTCGCCTCTCGTCTCATTCACTCCATAACAGCTACTTTGTGTAGGTTTCTATGTACGTACTGGTACTTCTGATTGGGCTGAGGCTGGAATTTAGCGAGTTTGAAGTTAAATTATTTGATGGACGTATACTATGTGTCAAGAGCATTCACTCAGTATCATTATCTCATTTTTGACTGAGATGGCTTTTAGCTGGTTGTGCATCTGAACTCTTCACATGCTACCCTTGGGAGATTTCATTAAATGGGTCATCAGATGCTAAGTCCACTTTTACATGCTGTTTGAACATTAATGTGTGTTGGAAGTGTATGTACAAATCTACCCCATAATGGTACCCCTGACCCTGCCTGCCTTGACCATGTATCTGTCACGTCCCTTGAATAAAAGCTTGCAAGTGGATCCGCTCGCCTCTCGTCTCACTCACTTCGTAACAGAATACTCCGGCAAACAAGGATCCAGCAGCTTCACTCCCGGACATCCAACAGATATGGACACAGACAGGATACTATTCAGGATAAAACAAGGACCACACACACTCGAGCAACACATCCGTGAGTTTTTGGCCATTGCTAATTATTCCACCCTCCCGGACTGTATAATCATTGAAATTTTTTGTGATGGTGTTAATGAGCCTCTGAAAGTGAGACTAAGACGCGAGGGTCCGCGTTCATCACTCGCGGAATTTCTGGACTTTGCTCTGTTGTGTGTGGGCTCGCCGTTTACTGTGGGTGTCGCGGATGAGGAGCGCGACGCCACGGAACCGCTGGTTGCCTGGCTTGCTCGTGAAATGGCGGCCATGCTGGAGCGCGCTCAAGCAATGGCGGCGACTACGGGTAGCGTTCCTATCATAGCGGCGACAACAGAGCCCGTGCACAAATTGGCGGAGACTGCGGCGCCCGTTCGCAAGATGGCGGCCGCGCCGGAGCGCGTCCATACTATGATGCCGACAGCAGAGCCCGTGCGCAAGATGGCGGCTGTGCCGGTGTGCGCTCACAAAATGGCGGCGACGGAGGAGCCCGTTCACAAGATGGTGGCGAAAACGGAGCTTCGTCACATCACAGCTGCCATACCAGAGCCATATAAAGTTGCAGCTGCATTTCCTGAGTCAAGTCAAGTTTCCAAGTCAAGCCAAGTTGCAGCTGCAATTCCTGAGTCAAGCCAAGTTTCCAAGTCCAGTCAAGCTGCAGCTGCGTTTCCTGAGTCAAGTCAAGTTTCCGCGTTCAACCAAGTTGCAGCTGTGTTTCCTGAGAGTAATAAAGTAACAGCTGTAGCTTCCCAGTCCAGTCAAGCTTCCAAGTCCAGTCAAGCCAAAGCCGTTGTTTCTTCAGGGTCAAGCGAGGTCTCACCCGAGCGCTCCGAGCCACTGCACAAGATGGCAGCCACGCCCGAGGCCTCTAACGCCACGTCAGCCAAGCCAGCGCCCGCTAACGCCACGTCAGCCAAGCCAGCGCCCGCTAACACCACGTCAGCCAAGCCAGCGCCTGTTCATGTTATGTTTTCTGCTCCTGAGTCTACACCCATCATGGTCGCCCTTCCAGATGCAGCTCTTGAATCAAGTCAAATTACTGCTGCTGCTCCAGAGTCAAGTCAAGCTCCAGCTGCTGCTCCAGAGACAAGTCAAGCTCCAGCTGCTGCTCCAGAGTCAAGTCAAGCTACAATTGCTGCACCAGAGTCAAGTCAAGCTACCGTTGGTCAAGTCGAGAGTCAAGTCAGAGCTGCTGGTCCTAAGGCAAGTCAAGTTACAGCTGTTGTTCCAGTGTCAAGTCAAGTTAAAGCTGTGTTTCCTGCATCAAGTCTAGTCAGAGCTGCTCTTCCTAAGTCAAGTCAAATCACAGCTGTCGTTCCTGTGTCAAGTCAAGTCAAGGCGGTATTTCCTGCGTCAAGCAACGTTAAAGCTGCCGTTTCTGCGTCACGCAACGTCAAAGCAGTTGTTCCTGTGTCAAGTCAAGTTACAGCTTTATTTCCTCTGTCCCGTCGCGTCACGGTTGCATTTCCTGCGTCAAGCAACGTCAAAGCTGTCGTTCCTGCGTCAAGCAACGTCAAAGCTGTCGTTCCTGCGTCAAGCAACGTCAAAGATGTCATTCCTGCATCAAGCACAGTCCAAACAGCTTTTCGTGAGCCAAGTCAAGTCACCATTGATCTCCTTGAGCCAAGTCAAGTCATTACTGATCTTCACAAGTCAAGTCAAGTCACTGCAGGTCTTCACGTGCCTGGTCAAGTCACTACCGAACTTTACAAACCAAGTCACGTCTCGTCTGACGGTCCAGAGCCAGGTCACGTCTCGTCTGTCCGTCCAGAGCCAGGTCACGTCTCGTCGGTCCGTCCAGAGCCAGGTCACGTCTTGTCGGTCCGTCCAGAGCCTAGTCATATTTCTACTGTCAGTCCAGAGTTTCGTCATGACATGTCTGATCGTCAAGAGTTAAGTCAAATCTCGTCTGACCTCCCAGAGCCTCGTCACGTCAAGTCTGCCAGTGTGATGGCGATCACCATTCTCAGTATGTGGGCCGCACACTATGCAGAGGTGTCGTCTGTCACCAAGTCTGTGCCAGAGGTGTCGCCTGTCACCAAGTCTGTGCCAGAGGTCTCTGCCTGGCCTCCCAGAGCCTAGTCACGTTATGTCTTCCAGTGTGAGGGCGATCACCATTCTCAGTATGTGGGCCGCCCGCTACACTCCAAAGGTTTCGTCTGTTCACAAGTCTGCCCCTGAGGTCACGTCTGTTCACAAATCAGCTCCTGAGCTCACGTCTGTTCACAAGTCAGCTCCTGAGGTCACGTCTGATCCCAAGCCTGCTCCAGAGCTCACGTCTGTTCACAAGTATGTCCCTGAGGTCGTGTTTGATCACAAGCCTGCTCCAGAGCTCCCGTCTGGTCTCAAGTCTGCTCCAGAGGTCCCGTCTGGTCTCAAGTCTGCTCCAGAGTTCCCGTCCGACCATGAGTCAGCTCTAGAGGCCTCACCAGTCGGAGAAGCTGCGCCAATGCCTCCTGAGGTGTCAGCATCTGCTGTAGAACCTCCTAGGGAGGCGGCGTTCATCCTCAAACTCTCTGCTTCTCCCCTTATTCTGTCTGCCTCCTCTGTCCCTGTTCTCCCCAGGTCCCAGTCTATGACGCGGGTTCCTGCTCTGCCCTGGAGGGCCCCTGCGCCTCCTGCTCTGCCCTGGAGGGCCCCTGCGCCTCCTGCTCCGCCCTGGAGGGCTCCTGCGCCTCCTGCTCTGCCTCCGGCTCCGCCCTGGAGGGCTCCTGCACCTCCTGCTCTGCCTCCGGCTCCGCCCTGGAGGGCTCCTGCACCTCCTGCTCCACCTCCGGCTCCGCCCTGGAGGGCTCCTGCGCCTCCGGCTCCACCCTGGAAGGCTTCCGCCCTGCCGGTTCTGCCTCAGTCTCCTGGCCCTCCCACCGCTCCCCAGGACTGTTTTTCGGTTGGAGCGTCTGGAAGCCGCTCCTTGGGGGGGGGCTATGTTACGAATCTGGCCGATGTTCCGCGGTCCGCTCACCACCAGATGTCACTCTCACCTTATCACACACTGACTGTTGCATTACACCCCGGACTACATCTCCCAGTATCCATCGCGCTGATTGCGTCAGCACCCGTGACCAATCAGCAGCGCTATAAAAGCCCCAGTCTTTCCCCTCGCAAGCCACGGAGTATTGTTGTTGTGTTTCTATTGTTAGCGTTCCCTAGTTTCCTTGTTCCTGAGTTCCTAGTTCCCTGTGTTTAGTTCCCTTGCCTGGCTCCCCCGTTTTCGACTGTTCGCCGCCTGCCTATTGGACTCTAGCTTGTGTTATTGGTTTATTCTCCTCGCTCAGCCCCTTACGGATTATGTTCGCCTTGGACTGACCCTCGCCTGTGTTAAGGATTTCTCTTGGTTTGCTGTCTATGTACCAGTCTGCCGTTGTCTGACCCTGCCTGCCTTGACCATGTATCTGTCACGTCCCTTGAATAAAAGCTCGCAAGTGGATCCGCTCGCCTCTCGTCTCATTCACTCCATAACAGCTACTTTGTGTAGGTTTCTATGTACGTACTGGTACTTCTGATTGGGCTGAGGCTGGAATTTAGCGAGTTTGAAGTTAAATTATTTGATGGACGTATACTATGTGTCAAGAGCATTCACTCAGTATCATTATCTCATTTTTGACTGAGATGGCTTTTAGCTGGTTGTGCATCTGAACTCTTCACATGCTACCCTTGGGAGATTTCATTAAATGGGTCATCAGATGCTAAGTCCACTTTTACATGCTGTTTGAACATTAATGTGTGTTGGAAGTGTATGTACAAATCTACCCCATAATGGTAAAAATCCATGCAGTGGTTTTTAATTAATCTGTAAAAATAATATCCCCTTTTTCAAATCCATCCATTCTCAGATGCCTGTCGTTGTTGTGTCACACCCACAGAGGCAGCTCCCACGATAATTGTGTCTTTAGTGTCATTAGTGTCTTGCCTCAGATCAGTTGTAACAGTCCAACCTCCATGTTTTGATGCCGGAGCAGGGATGTAAGTTAGATAAGAATTGAGTGATTGAGGTGTTGTGTTGCTGGATGTAATAATGAACGTAGTTGTCGTCATTTACTCCTGACATCTAAGCTGCTGAAGATGCAGTGGATTACGTTTGTTTGTGAAGGGAATGCACCTCCCGATCTACATATATCCGTCTATGTTAGTGCGAGTCATTCATGATCCAGCTTCACTTACAGCAGAAGTAAGTATAAGGTTTTTTTTTTTTTAATGAATCTTTGCAATCGCCTTTCCTAATAATGTGCTAGTTAGCAAGTTTAGCGGCTGAACGTGGCTAAATGCGGCTAAAGTCCTTCCACAGAGAGAAGAGAGGGGCGGGGCGAGCAGAGCTCATTTGCATTTAAAGCAGCCTCGACCAGAATGGGATGATTTTTGCAGAGCTGATTTTGACAAGGTAAAAAGGGTGTTGTTTTGCACTACCATTGAGATTTTTTAACCAAAGTATGTTATAGACTTTTCATTAGGACCCTAAAGAATCATATCAACTTGTGGAAAATGGGCATCCGATGACCCCTTTAAGAAATATGGAGTTAGTTTTTACTGTTACACTACCGATACCCATCTTTATATTTCTTTGAAGCCCAATGAAACATTCCAATTTACAAAAGTAACCTAATGCATAGTTGATATTAAAAACTGACTAGTAACTTCTTGCTCCTAAAAAACAGAGAAGAAAAACAGAGGTTCTAATTAATGGATCAAAAACCTTCTTGCGTAAACACCTAGAATACTGCTTAAATCTCAGTGGATGTTCTGTTAAAATGTAATCATCAGTGTGTTATTCGATGGCAAACTATCATTTGAAGGCCACTTTCTAGCATTTGTAAAGTTTTCCATCTTATCCCTTGAATGCATTACCTCGGGTCTTTAGCGACTCTGGACATCATTTACTACCCTCTCCGTCCTTCATTTTTCAAAGTTCGACATCAGCCTTCTTAGTATTCTTCAATCTAGTATCTATGAACAATAAAACAAGAAAAACATAATAAAATATAAAAGAATGTCTGTTTTCTGATTAATTTTTTGTAAAAAGTGTATAGGGTCACTAGAGACCCGAGGTGTGTAATAGTGTAAGTATATTTTTTGTGCACAAAAATATGTAAATATCTGATGACTAAATACATGTAATTCACCTTTAGTCCTTGAGATGGCACTGTTTGATAGACTATAATGACATAAGGTATTACTCGTAATTGTCGCAGGCATAAAACAAAAGAATATCCTCAGCAAAAAAGAATGATCAAAATAATGATTTTGAAGTCATTGAAAACGATAGTTTTGCGAATATGATTGAGATTGCAAATATGAGCCAGATGCTGAATGCACTATGGAAGTGCACTCTGATAATAATGGCAATGGTAAAATCATCTGCTCAATTTAAACTCTTCTAAGTCTCAAAAGGTAACTAAATATGCTTTGTTTTATTCTTCTGTAATTGTTCTCAAAATATCAAGAGAGTTTTTTGCTTTTGCAGCAGTTAGAGATCCATCCATACTGGATACGTAGGTCCGGGTCGTTAAAGACCCAAATATTTAAAAGTGATTGGCAAAACAGTCATGCATTTAAGGGTTATTTATATCTATAAATAATTACATATGTTTTCAATGTCCAATGCTTGTAAGTTAATTTAGGCATTCATGCATACCATAGTCACCCAGATCCAGTCCATATCCATAACCAGACCAGATGGTGGGCCTGAAACAACCTCAACACAGCCCTTCATGATCAGTGAAGACCTCGATGAGACAACCCCCTGGGACAGATCCTTAGCGAAGACCCCAGCAATGAGACCAGCCCTTTACACAGATCCCTATGATTAGTTATGCCAGGACCAGCGGGAAACTATACACAGTTTTATCCAGAAGGGCATTCATGTTACTTAAGGCCACTGATAAGCCAGTCATCGACTACAAGGTGAATACTGTGAATACATGGCCCACTGAGGGAATCGGTTCCACCCAATTAGTTGGAATGGCAGTATTTCTGCAGGAAGTGCCCACTCTCCAGGATCTTTCTCTCTGTCTGCTCATTTGTATGAGGGTGGTAACCAGATGACAGAAACACCTAGGAGGAAGGGGTAGGCTCGCCAGATTCTGTGTAACACTCAGCCTAGAAGGCAGGCTACACAAATAAATAATTCTTTTTTCCCTTCCTTATTGAGGTTGTTTGGAGGCAATACCAAAAAAAAACAACACACAACTATTCACAATGAATGCAAACCCAAGTGTATTAAACACAAACAAGAAAACAAACAACAGGAAACGCAATATATACAATATTTACAATAAATGAATGTGCGTGCGTTTTCTACTGTCCTTTAAGTCCAATATTTTTTTCGTGTGTGTGTGAGTGTGTATTGGATCGGCCTCACCGGTGAAGCGTTTAAGTCCGGGAGCGCGATGTGAAGCAGCGCTGTCCTGTGACGGAATGGCCAAGCAAAAATAGTCCAAAATGAGTAAATCCGAACAAGGTATTTTGACGAAGACTATAGTGTTGCAGGTTGATCGAAGAGTCACAGACGGGGACAGCAAGAGTGATGTGTTGAGCCAGGCGAACGTAGCTTCAGAACGCAGATAAGCCGGCTTCTTTTATCGGACGTGAAAATCAGCTGACTTAGATGACGTCAGGGGATTCCCAGGCGCGTAACAGCGGAACTCTCGCGAGAGTAAACAGGTTCACAACCACACGACGGGGCAATACAAACAAAGGGACAACAATAACAGCTGATATACATCAATAATCACATCAGTTTTCTTAACAGCCGTATAAATAGCTCCCATTATGTGGCCGTGCTACATAGATCCCCCCCCCAGCCTACGGCGTCGGAGGTAAGCGTCCATAATACCGCTTCAAATTGACCACATTAATCACATCGGTTTTAGGTGGGTTGCCCCAGCACACAGTGTAATTTATTGGCCCTGTTTTACTTTTTATTTCAGCTGGATCCTCCCACTTGGGCGCTAGCTTGGCGGAGAATTTGTTTGAGGCACTGGAAAGAGGATGGGTTTTTAACCAAACTAAGTCTCCCGGTTGAAATTGCGCATTTTTTCTACGGTAATTATAATACTTAGCTTGTTTGGCTTGGCTCATCCTCATCCTGCTTTTCACCTCCTCCGCCATGATGTTCTGTCGTTCCACCAGGGAATATGCAGCCTGATCAGGTGAAGGTGGTCGGTGGATTAGGCGTTCCAGTGGTCCCAGCAGTTGCCTGCCCAGCATGAGCTCCGCAGGTGTCTTCCCTGTGCTTTCCTGCTGGGCGGTGTTAATGGCATAGCGGAATTCTGGTAGCCACTGATCCCAGGTTTGGTGTTGTTGTCCAACATAGGCAGCAATCATGGTTTTTACAGTCCGGTTAATTCTTTCGGTTAAGTTTGCTTGTGGGTGATGGCTTGTTGTTAACCTCTGTACACAACCCCATGTCTTGCACAAATCACTCAGAATGCTGGAGGTAAACTGAGGACCCCTGTCAGATACCAGGTACTTTGGGACCCCCCAACGTGTAAAAATCTCCTCCCGGAGAATTTTCACTATTTTCTGGGTCTTGGCATCCCGAAGTGGAAACATCTCCACCCACTTTGTGAAATAGTCCACAATGACAAGAAGGTAGGTGTTCCGTTTTTTACTGGTGGGGAAGGGACCCATTAGATCCACTCCTAGGGTGTGTCCAGGCTCTGTTATTTGTGAACTTTGGAGAAGTCCAGATGGTTTTGTGTTACTGGGTTTGTATTTCTGGCATACCTCACAGCTCTTTACGTATTCCCAGACATCTTTCCTGACAGAAGGCCACCATGCTACCTCCAAGATTTTCAGCAGGGTTTTTAACTGCCCCAGATGGCCTCCTAGAGGATTGTCATGGTAGTAATACAGGAAATCTGTTTTTAGGGCTTGAGGTACTACCAGCTGATATTTTTCTCCCTTTTTTTTCAAAGGTACTTTACGGTAATACACCCCTTGATGTTCTTCAAAGGTGATGGTTTGTTCTTTCACCGCACGGGGTTGGATGCTTGACTGAAAGTGAGTGCTGACATTCTCTGACCGTTGAGCTTTAGCTATTTCTTCCAAGGAGTGAGGTAAGGTCCTCATATGATGAGACAAAATTGAGAGGCACGGGACAGCCTTATTAGAAGGTGGCTCATATACCCTGGATAACGCATCTGGACCTGTATTGAGGCAGCCTTTCCTGTGATGCACTTGAAAGCTGAATTGTTGCAGGCGGAGAGTCCAGCGTGTGAGACGTGAGGAGGTTTTGGGGCAATTAAAGGCCCAGGCGAGTGCAGCATGATCTGTAAAGACATCAAATGGCCTCCCTTCCAGGTAATGCCTCCACTTTTCCACCGCCCACACCACAGTCAGACATTCTTTTTCCGATGTGCTATAATTTTTTTTTCCGCCCCTGTTAGGGTCCTTGAGGCATACGCCACCACTTTTTCTCCTTCCTCAGTTTGTTGAGTGAGGATAGCCCCTAGTCCTAGATCGCTTGCGTCTGTGTGAACTTGGAAGGCTTTGTTGAGGTCCGGTTGAATAAGTACAGGTGAGTTTTGTAATGCTTGTTTAAGTGTCTGCATGCTATGTTGACATTCCTGTGTCCAGTCCCACTTAACTCCTTTCTTTTTAAGATGATTCAGTGGAGCAGTGATGTCAGCAAAGTCTGGTATGAACTTATGATACCAGCCTGCCAAGCCCAGAAATCTTTGCAGAGCTTTGAGATCTTGTGGAAGAGGGAACTCTGCGACAGCCCTAGTCTTCTCCGGGTCGATCTCCACCCCTCTTCCAGAGACAATATGGCCGAGAAACTTGAGCTGGCGTTTGAAGAAGTGGCATTTCTTCATATTAAGAGTTAGGTTAGCTTGGGTGAGTTTCTGAAAGACAGTATTGAGATGTTGAATGTGCTGCTCTAAGGTTTTCGAATAGATGATGATATCGTCAATGTAGACTAAACAAATCTTCCCCCTTAAGTCGGTCAAAACTCTCTCCATCAAACGTTGAAAGGTAGCTGCAGAGTTCCTGAGTCCATAAGGCATATACTTGAATTGAAATAGCCCTTTGGTGGTGATAAAAGCAGTCTTCTCTTTACTGGTTTCCTCCATCTCCACCTGCCAGTACCCCGACTGCAGATCCAGTGCACTGAACCAGGAGGCGCCTTCCAGGGATTCTAAGATGTCATGAATAAAAGGCATTGGGTAAGCATCGGGTATGGTCTTGCTGTTCAACCTCCTATAATCCACACAGAACCTGTATGAGCCATCAGGTTTGGGGACCAGGACCACAGGTGACGACCAAGGCGAGAAGGATGGCTCAATGATGTCGTCTTGAAGCATTTGGTCAACTTGTTCCTCAATTATCTGTTTCTTGATGGGAGAAACTCTGTAGGCCCGGGATTTAAAAGGTATGTCATCTGTCAAAGTGATCTTGTGCTGTACGACTGATGTTCTACCCAGGATGTTCGAAGTGGTTTGCGGCCAGGTGGTGATCAACTTCAACAGTTCTTCCTGATTGTCAGAGTCCCATTGTGAGATCTCTGGGGTGAAGGACATAAGTTCAGGAACTCTGACAGTTGGTGGTAAGGCGTAGTATAAATTCAATTTAGCAGCTGTTATGAAATGAACTTGGCCAGACTGGGTCGTCGGACCTGCAGGAATCTGCGATGGCAAGAAAGGGTAATACGCGTATCCTTCATTAGATCTCAAGCCATACCTGCCCTGTCCCACTTCTAAAACTGCTCCAGTAGCAGTAAGGAAGTCCAGCCCTGCAATTAAAGGAAAGGCAAGGTGAGTGTTCTTCAGGATATAGGTATCCAATGTGCATTCTTGATGATGCCATTGGTAGTGTAACTTCTGCAGGTCTCGAGACTGGTGAATGGTTCCATCTGCCATAATGAATCTCTGAGGGGTAGAGGGAATGACTGATGGAGTCTCCATCTTCAGCTGCTTCCACAAGTTCTCCTGCATCAAGGTGTAAGAGCTTCCAGTGTCTATTACTGCTTTTACCTCCTGTCCATTCACCCTTACAGGAACGATGAGGAGAGATGTGACCGAATGGGGTTGAGCCAGGGTCACGCCTGCCAGGTTTTTGGTGTGGGTACGCTCCGCAGACTTTTTGGTCTTTTCCTTGCTACCCTGTGTACTGACTTTCTGCCAGTAATCTTTTGCTCCCATGCAGTCCTTTTCTACCAAGGACCCCACCTTCACCAGCTGCTCCACGGTGTTCACTGTCCCCCTTAGACATCCTGCAACTCTGGGGTTGATGTTATTTAGGATGCGGTTCACCAACTCCTCCTCGGAGATCTCAGGTTTCCACTTCAAACAGAGGGCCCGGTAATCATAAGCAAAGTCCCTCAGGCGTTGTCGCGGCTGCTGGACCAACGTCCTCAGCTTCTCCTCCACTTCTGAGAGGTAATCATCTGAAAGAAAAGCTGCCATAAATGCCTTTTTGAAGGATTGCCAGTCTGTTACCTTAGCCTTCTCTGCTTTCCACCAGCTCTGAGCGGGTCCCTTCAGGACGGTACTCAATGTTCCAATGAGCTCGAGGCTGGGGAGTGGCCGGATCTCCAGGAAATTTTCACACTGCTCGATGAAGTTGAGCACTTCTGCCGTCTCGAAGGAGTCACCGAAAGTGGGGAACTCTAGGCGAATGGGAGGCCGAGCACAGAATGAGGAAGAGCCAGCCAAAACTGAGGAGGGAAGCGCACTAGGTGGATGAGTATGCACAGGAGAATTAACGTCATAAGTAATATTTGAAGCTTTATGAGTTGAACCTTTGTCTTTAACAACTGGCATTGGGGTCTGTGGACAATGGACAGGGGAAATGTGGGAGGGAGCTGGTGAGTAGGCCTGCAATCTGGAGAGTGTGGGAGTACTGGTAAGTCTTAATTTTTTCATTTGACTTTCCAATTTTGCATCTCTCCGCAGAAAACAATCCGTTACAGCCCTTTCTAATTTTTCCAGTGACTTTTGGAAATAATCCTCTAACCCTGCCAAGCTAGCATCCACGGCCTGCCTGAAACTGGCCTCCCGATTTAATGTACTGTCCATTGATTGTTTGAAATCATGCTCTAGAGTTTGTATTTTTTGATTGAGAGCCAATAAATCCACTTTTACCTGTGCTACGTCTGTTTGTATCGTTTGTACCATACCAACATTAAAAAGACAACTCCCTTCATCATCATCGTTATCAGATTGTTCCGTATCAGATGTATACAATGAACTAAGCATAGATGTTATCTCGGCAGTAGGATTACGCCTTGTAACAAAGGGGCCAGCAGTGAAATCCACATCAAGCTGTTCCACATTTTCTTGGTCATTTACAGGGGTAGTAGGGTTATTTGTATTTACAACAGTATCAACTGCTACATCATCAACATTTGGTACATCCATCCTGATAATTACATAAACCCAAACAAACCACAAAAGAAGGTCCCGGTACGGGCCACCAATATGTAACACTCAGCCTAGAAGGCAGGCTACACAAATAAATAATTCTTTTTTTCCCTTCCTTATTGAGGTTGTTTGGAGCAATACCAAAAAAAAAACAACACACAACTATTCACAATGAATGCAAACCCAAGTGTATTAAACACAAACAAGAAAACAAACAACAGGAAACGCAATATATACAATATTTACAATAAATGAATGTGCGTGCGTTTTCTACTGTCCTTTAAGTCCAATATTTTTTTCGTGTGTGTGTGAGTGTGTATTGGATCGGCCTCACCGGTGAAGCGTTTAAGTCCGGGAGCGCGATGTGAAGCAGCGCTGTTCTGTGACTCTTCGATCAACCTGCAACACTATAGTCTTCGTCAAAATACCTTGTTCGGATTTACTCATTTTGGACTATTTTTGCTTGGCCATTCCGTCACAGGACAGCGCTGCTTCACATCGCGCTCCCGGACGCTTCACCGGTGAGGCCGATCCAATACACACTCACACACACACAAAAAAAATATTGGACTTAAAGGACAGTAGAAAACGCACGCACATTCATTTATTGTAAATATTGTATATATTGCGTTTCCTGTTGTTTGTTTTCTTGTTTGTGTTTAATACACTTGGGTTTGCATTCATTGTGAATAGTTGTGTGTTGTTTTTTTTTGGTATTGCCTCCAAACAACCTCAATAAGGAAGGGAAAAAAGAATTATTTATTTGTGTAGCCTGCCTTCTAGGCTGAGTGTTACATCTGGACACAATATTAGCATTCCAAAGTTTTGAAAGACTTGTTGAAATAGCACTTTATCTGTCTCCAAGGCAATCGGTAGGCTCTTCAACGGAATATGGTGGTAAGCTTTTAAGAATCTACCAGGCCTGGCAAGGGTTCAAATAACAAGCCTTTTGGGGATATTCGAGGTTTCTGTGATCTGTGATGACCAAGAACAGATGACAGGAACGCTCAAGTTAGTGGTGCCATTCTTCCAGCACAAACTTGATGGCGAGTAGCTTCTGGTTGCAAATATCAGTTTTGCTCTGCCTGGGACAGCTTCCTTGAAAAGAAGGCACATGAATGGGGCTTAGGTCTCCCTACTGCTGAGATAGTATGGCTCCCACACCTGCAGTGGATGCATCTGCCGTAACCACAAAAGGATGCTCAGGATTGGGATAGACCACGATAACAGGATGGGTTAAAAGCTTGCTTGAGGTATTCAATGGCATGTGAGGCTTCACAATTCCAGGATGGAGTCTTGGGCTTGGCGCTCAACAGGAAAGTGGGTAGAGCAGTGATGGAGCTGTAATTTGTTGATTTGTTTATTTGTATCCCCATTAGCCATTACCAAGGATCATTTTACTTGTTGAAAAATATGTAATATCCAATGGCTAATCATTCCACATTTTCATTCACCTATAAATCACAGTAGATTGCTTTGCATTGGTTTTTGAAGTAAAGGTCCTTTTGATGCATGCCTGGGGTTAAAATTAAGACTACACAAAGGTTGTGTCACACTACTCTGCCGCGGGAAGTACGATCGAGACATGAAGTAGCATTAACAGCCTTTAATGAAGAAAACACAGAGATAATCCACAATAGGAACTTGGGTGAACACACGTAAAACACAAGTAGACCCGACAGGGGAGAAACGCACAGACAGGAACTTAAATACAAGGGTTAGTTAGGAAACACAGGTACACAGAATTATAATCAAACTGAACAAGGACAGGAACATGACCAAATAAGGGAAAACGGGTACAAAAACATTCAATGAAGTTCCGTCTTGACTTTCGGGAGCAGTGGTAATGGTAAAGGAACTTTCCTTGCTGTGTGAATGGTATAAGAATCTACATTCTCTTTTAGGCTTATTTTAACTGGCTTGGTTCTCATTGTTTCTTGTTCACCGAATGCTGCACTGACTTGCTTGATTCTCTTAACTAAGACCATCTCTACTGCTTGTTCTCTGCTCAGCAAATTGTGATTCACCTTCCATGACATGAATTGTGAACTTGAATTTTTGTCTTTGTACTCTGTACAAAGTGGTACTTTGTCCGTGGTTGTTTCAAATTGTCCCAAACAATTTATCCTTCCACCGGGGCTGTCATATTTCGCCAGAGTTTTACTTAATTTCACTCTATTTCAAAGTGAGCTGACAGTCTCTTCATTCATAACTGTAATGTCGGTTCCAGTCTCAATTTTTAATTTCACTCAAGAGATTTCCACATTCAACTTCACAAACCAAGTCTCTGTATCCTCAGTCCCAGATTTACTTACAGTAAACAGGTAATATGAATCATCCTCACCTGGCTGTATTTACTTCATGTTTATGACAGTCACAGTTGTGGGAGAGCAAGGGTAAACACATCCTCTGGGCAGTGGCACACTTGGCAGAAGGTCATTCATGAAGCCATGGAATATAAAAAGGGGCACTGACAAGGCCATATGGTATGACCTGATACTCACAGTGCTGGTAGGTGTCACAAATGGTCTTCCACTCTTTCCCATCCTTCATTTAATAGTCCTTGCATAGGTTGAAGTTGATGAAGACAGTTGCTCCTCTCAACAGCTCCAGAGCAGCCAGGACGAGGTGAAGAGGGTAGCAGAACTTAACTGTGACTTGGTTAAGAACATGATAATCAATAAAAGGCCACAAGCCTCCATCTTTCTTTGCCACAAAAAGCTTGAAGCGGCAGGGGATGATTATGAGCTTTGTCTACATACTCCTCCAATGAGTTATGTTCTTGGGGAGACAAAGGATAAACACATTCTCTGTACACTGAGAGTTAGCAGAAGGTCGATAGCACAGTCTTGTGGTCCATGAGTTGTGATGCTCGCTTGAGACCCCAAGATAATCCTGATTACAAACCAGAATCTCCATGGGGCTGTCCCTTACTGCACTCTCTTTGGAAGTGGACCAGAACATAATAGGATGAGTTCAGGAAAGGGGAAAAACTTCAGTTGGAACAATTGAACTTTGAAAACAATCTTTACTCCACTTTAAAACTTTACCTCACTTCCAGGAAGTGACTGGAGTGTGTTTACACTGCCATGGACGTCCTAGGATAATATCAGCAGTTGAGCCATCCAGAACTATTAGAGAAATGTCTTCAACATGCATAGCCCACAGCCCACTTGCAAGGGTATGAGGAGAGTTCAGTGATGGATAAATCATTTACCAAATGGTTTTTCCACTTATTGGATTAGGAGGGCTGTGTTGCAAGAGATCTTACTGAGGTGGATCTGGAATATTTAGAAAACACCTGCAACACTGGTTCCAGGGAACAAGACGCTACAGCAGGAGTTGATGGTATGGGAAACACCTCAGGGTGTGAGAGTATCTGAAGCATATGTGTAATCAAGCCAATTCTATTCACATCACAACTTAAAGGATCTGCTTCTAACATCTTGGTGTCAGATACCACAGCACACCTTCAGGAATCTAGTGGAGTCCATGCCTCGACGGGTCAGGGGTGTTTTGGCAACCAAAGGGGGACCAACACAATATTAGGAAAGTGGTCATAAGGTTATGCCTGATTGGTTGGTCTGCTAAATAAATCCAGAAAAGAATCCCAACCAGCTAACATCTATTAAAAATAGGCCCCACTACCCTGCATGCCTACATGCCCTTTCTACAGCAGCGGAGTGACAAGGATGTAGGTAAGGGGTTGGACACTTGGCCCAGTGATTTCCCCTATTGATCGCCACCTTAAATGCTAGAATGGTATCATAGGTGACAGATCTGTCAATGATCATCGAAAAAGAAAAGAGTGACGTGCACTTTAAAATCTTTTACCTCTGTGAAACACAGTGCCAGAAAGAACTATACACAGAACGGAAGGATGGCTCAGCAGTAGTACTTGCAAGTTGGAGAAGGAAAGAAGTGCAGGAGTGTCTGGAATTACTGCGCCAAGAAAAAAGGTGAAGCACATCAACCATATATACGTGAACAAGTACTGTATCAGCTAGTCCCGACAGAGACACCTCCGTTTTATACAAGTTTATGCCCCCCACTGCGGCAGCAGAAGATGAAGTGGTTGTACTGTTTTTACGAAGACCTTAAGGAGGTGATTAATGCACACTGCACCTACCTCATCGTAATAGGTGACTTCAAGGCAAAGGTTGGGTACTTTGAGGATAACAAGAATTTTATCAGACAAAATGAGCAAGGTGAATGACTGGCAGCAATGACAGATTAAGGACACTTATTCATCAGTAATATCTACAGTGTCATTGGACACGAATCTCACCAAATGATGAGACAAAGAATAAGATTGACTACATCTTGTACATCCTCTGCAGAATACTACAGGATGTAGCTGGCAAGGCATTCTCAAAAGAAAGTGACCACCGACTAATGCGGACCAATCATAAGGACAGTTACAGGCATTGAACAAGAGTGACAAGTTGCACTGCAGCAGCAGCATAGCACATCCAGTCTGCCAAGTCCACAACACTGTCATATCTCTTAACATGCTAAAACAATTCAGAGAGCTGTCATTATTAGAAGTGAATAATATTTTGTCTTGTGACTAGCTCATTGGTAGTAAAAAAAATCCCTCTTTTTAGTTTTTTATTTAGTTACTTTTTAAAATAATTTACAGATTCTGCAAGGTGTATGTAAACGTAAGGCCACAACTCCTTACGTTGTGGACAAAAATGTCTATCCATGTACTTGTACTCTGCACAATGACAAAAAAAGTTGAATCTAATCTAACTTGACATGAACCACACCAATGTGAAATAACAAGTAGGTAGTAGGTCATAAGTAATGGACTAATCTTGGGACAGCACAGTAGGAGTAATAGCTGTTGAGATATAGTGATTCTCAAGGCATGGAGGCGTAATGCAATTTTTGTCTTGTTTTGACTAAGATGGCATCTGAATTGTGCCCAACAGGTCTTACAGAGGTGCTAGAGAATTTGGGTGGTGGTGCTGGAGGGGGGGTTCTGTGAGGCACCGTGAATGTGCAACTGAAGAGGAGTCCCTCGTCCTTCTGCTTGGACCACAGGGGCTGGGATAATCACATTAGTGGAAGATGGGAAGTAGACAGTGGCGTGAAAGCCGGGAGAGCAATGGCACGACTAATCCCGTTACTGCTGAGAGAGAAAAGAGCGACGCTGGCTCTCTGTGGAGGCTGAGAAAAACCCTACTTTCCCAGGAGTGAGTTCACCTGTATGGTAACACACAGAAGTTGGTCTTTTGATGCCTATTACGAGGAGAGACAATTGGCACTTGGCACGTACCACTGCATTTTTTCTTTTCTTAACACCATCTCTCAACATCCCTCCCTCCCCAACTCCCCGCAGTAAAGCGCTATTACACATTGTCAATGTATAAACAAAACAAAACTGAACAAAACAGAGGACAGGCATTCCATGAGATCCTCTTTGACTCCCTGCTGGTGAAGACGTCCCCTACAGTAGGAGCTGCTGTGTGTGCATAGGATAGGGAGGGGGCAGCACTGCCAAAAACATAGGACTTGCTTTATCTCTAAAGTGTTCCTGCACCCGAGTTCAACTTTAATGCAAACTTAATACAAGAACAGGACAATAGGATGCGCTCTTTAAAACTGATGCCCTGCTGAATTCACTGGCAGATGGCCACAATCGAGGACAGTCCTAGACTGAGGAGACATTTCACAGGGCGGATGGAAGGACATGTCCCGAACCCCTACATATTTTTCCTCAAGAGCAGTGCTAGTGCTCAGAAACAAGATTCCTTGCACTCCCTGGCAACGGTGGGAAAACAAAATGTCAGATCTGATCTGTCAAGTCTTTAAGCCCTCTTCTTCTGTCTGTCTTTCTCTTGTCTTTCGGGATTGTACTGCTGTATTGGTATAGGGATTAAGCTGAGTGGTAAAACAGTGATTTAATGAACTTTGCATGGCAGCATGCCGCACTTCAACCACTATCGCAAATAAGCAGGACCAGTGGGAGATCGCTATGGGAACTTTTCTGAGCCATATAGAAACAGGGGCAAGGGCTTTTGAGGCTGTGGGTTTTTAATTCCACTAAAAAAAACAATTTCAAATACTTGAAAACAACAGAGTTAGAGTGTGAGAAAGAATGTTCTCAGGGAAAAAACAGACAGACCACCAGGTGCTCTGTGTGTGTGATGTAGACAGTAAACAAAACAATGTAAGAAAGGAATGTATCCGCTCACCAGTTTATTATTTTGCCATGTAATCACAATAATGCTCAGCTTTAAATCAATTATTCTGCAGATGACCGCATCATTCAATCTAAATAGACGTGTTTCAGTTTGTATAATTTAATTCTCCTCTCATAATCAAGGATTAACAGACATTCTTTTAAGCTATTCTTTTGTTAATGGGAAAAGAGACCAATAAAAAAATAAATACATCCAAAAAATCAAGTTTGAACACAAACATGTAAAATGTGCTATGCTTGCAAGATGTGAAACTCTTTTCAAATACATTCATAAAATGTCATAAAGCTTCCATCATACCCAAAAGTACAACACTAAAATATGTGAAGTATGTGACATGTCTAGAATTGTGAAAAAGTTTAGCACTAATTCCACTATTGTGGTCTGTTAACTTATCCCATTCATGAGCCCTCAATGCACCCGACAGTGAGTTTGAATCATTAAAAGGTTGTAATCCCCCACCATTGTGTTCAGACAACACTACATTTTTAGGTCTTAAATCAGCAAGATCTTCAATAGGGAATATCCAGAATGCATTTCCTGACCTTTTCTTGTGCCATTTTAACAACCATACATTTAGTCCTTAACTATGTGAAGTAAAAAAAAAACTGATGCAGAGTGAAAAATGAAGTCAGTCTAAATTGAGAAGAACTGTTTGATTCCAAGAACAAGTTATTAATATATATATAATTTGTCCAGAAACACATGTAGGTGTCTGAAATTAGATTATATTCCAGGTTTAAATGTGCATCTGATTACAGATACGTGGGATTACACAAGATTTGTAGTTCAAAGAGAACCAGTTCGAAGAATTATTTATTTGCTTTTTGGGTTAAAGGAGAAGTCCACTTCCAGAACAAAAAATGTACTCACCCCCTTTTCATCCAAGATGTTCATGTTTTTCTTTCTTCAGTCATAAAGAAATTATGTTTTTGAGGAAAACTTTTCAGGATTTTTCTCCATATAATGGACTGATATGGTGCCCCAAGTTTAAACTTCCAAAATGCAGTTTAAATGGGGCTTCAAACGATCCCAAATGCAGTTGTAAAGGATCCCAGTTAGGAAGAAGGGTCTTATCTAGCAAAACGATTGGTTTATTTCATTAAAAAAATACAATTTAAATACTTTTTAATCTCAAATGTCTTGCTCTGCCTGAACTCTGTGTATTCTGTGTAGCATCTGGACCAATCAGACATACAGTTATTTGTTACATTTAACAAATAATCTTTAAAACCAACAACCCAGCTATATGCTGGAGTTTTGAAGACAACCCCCCCAAAGCAACGAACACCCCAAAAGGGCTTAGTTGCCACGGTGACTATCTGATAAGAGGTTTTATTGCTTCAAGGAATGCACATCTGCCCATGCTACATTTGCCATAGGAAAGACACAATGCCTATAGAGATAGACTCTTTCCTATTCATTCACAGACAAACCTTTCTTGGACCTTCCTATCACACATAGCCCAGGTTATTGTGTACAGTATTACTGCATTGTATTCTAATTTTGTCTGTTGTATTCGTATTTGTCTTTCTACTGTTTTATGCATGCGTTATGATAGATGACTAGTTGTATAAAGCACCTATGTCATGTTCGGTCTCTTTTAATTCGTATGTTGATGATCTAAAAGATGGTGTAAATTAGATGTTGATACCTACGCAACATATTAGTGTTTTAAGAAACTTTAGTAGTTTTTGCATCAACACCCAGTCGAATTACATATGCAAAATACCATGCTCACAGACAAAGAGTCGTAAACTTTCCCTCCTAAGGTGAAAGTTACCATTGGTTCATGGACCTCCTGGAGGCACAGCCTCCAGAGAGTTTAAAGGCATCGACCCTTCTTCCTTCTTCTTCTCTCTTCACTTTCTCCTTCGTCTGCAACATCTTCTGATTGCTGCCCGTGTGGAGGAACCCACGGGGAGCCTGAGCCGGCACAGGGCGTGCCCGGCGGGCCTGACAGGCCCAACATACAGAGCTGTGGCTCTCGACCACAAAGAGCCAGACAGTTCGACTTAACCCTGGAATTCATCTTCATGACTCGCCTCAGTCAGTCAGTGGTTCTTGGAGAACCTAAGAAGATGAGCTAGAACTCTTCAGGACTTCCCTAAGCGTGCGCCAGGCCTTGCGGCCTTGTCTTTCCATTCCACAAAGATCACAGGACTTCAGCTGGGTCCCTCTCAGCTCTTGGTTCTTCTTCACTTTTCACATGGGATGAAACTCCCAGTCACCATCGAGTCAGAACATCTTTGGAGTTCATCACTCTTCGGACCCAGAAGAACGTGATCACGATTCCAAAACCACCACTGCAGATTAGTTGATGGAAAATTGATTCTGCTACAGTTACTACTGGCAGCTGATATAAGTAATTGTAATTAATCATAATTAATTGTAATTATTTATATACATTTCCCTTTGAGCTAAATTCGCTACATCTGGTTCATGACAGTTAGGTGAAAAACGATCTTCAGACGACAGTTAGGGTATGTCGAAAAACTCCAATCGTGTTTTCTCCCTCAACTTCAAAAACTATTTCAAAATCATCCTACATCGCTGCAGAAGTACCGACCCAGTCTTTGCAAAGTGAACATGCAAACAAGATCAAACACCCTTAACAAAAAAGGTAAAACAGTAATGAGATGGGAGTTTTTCAACATATCCCAAATGTCATGAACTGGAAAAAAACAAGATGAGCGTTTGACATTAAAATTTATATAAATTGTATTATTTTTATGAAAATAACCGATCGTTTCGATAGATAGGTCCCTTCTTCCTCGGCTGGCATCATTTACAACCGTTTTTACAACTCATTTAAACTACATTTTGGAAGTTCAAACTTTGGGAACCATAGAAATCCACTATATGGAGAAAATAGTTTTCCTCAAAAAACATAATTTCTTTATGACTGAAGAAAGAAAGACGAACATCTTGCATGACAAGGGAGTGAGTACATTATCTGTACATTTTTGTTTTGGAAGTGGACTTCTCCTTTAACATCTCCTTTATATGAAATTCGAATGGTATAACAGTTAGAGATTAAAAATAAAAATCTACAGGTAACACTAATACACACTACACATAGTCATGCAATGCTGAACAAGTATAAAGTATAACAGTCATAAAAATTTGCACATTCTGATGTGATATGAGCTAATCGATCATTAGATTTAATCACGTTTGGCAGCGTGATTTCTTGTAATGTTTTTTTTTTTTTCCCAGTTGGTCAGAACAAAAATGGAAGACATGTTAATTTGCCTGTTTAGTAATCTCACCTGGACCACCAACGTCACGTCGCTCAACAAGAAGGGCCAATAGCGCCTCTACTTTCTCCGCCAACTGAAAAGGGCAAGTCTCCCTCCACCCATCCTCACCACCTTCTACAGGGGCACCATTGAGAGTGTGCTGACCAGCTGCATCACTGTCTGGTACGGGAACTGCAGTGCTGCTGACCGCAAGGCCCTACAGTGGACAGTGAACACAGCTGCAAAGATCATCGGTGCCCCTCTCCCCTCCATCCTGGACATTTTCCTTGCACGATGCTCCAGCAAGGCTTCCACCCATCCCTCTCACAATCTCTTCCAGCTCCTGCCATCAGGTAGAAGGTACCGGAGTATTAAAGCTCGCTCTGTGCGATTCCTCAACAGCTTTTTCCCCCAGGCTGTGAGACCCCTTAACACCAATCTCCCTGTCCCTATCTGAAACCATGAAAACCTCAGCCCCCCCCAGCTCATTAAAACTGTTGACAATTTTCCTAAGTGCAATTCTGAGTGTGCTACACACATGTGAGTGGGCTATACAAACCACCTGTAGTAACACACTTATGTACATTAGACACTTTCTATAAACACTCGCTGCTACAAGACTCAATAGGATTATATATGTGTATTTGTGATTCCACGAATCTTTTTGCACTATGTGCTGCTTCCCTCAAAATCTCTCTTCTGCACAATTTAATGCACAAATTATCTCTTTTGCACAATCTCATGTACAAATATCTCTTTTGTAAAACTTCATGTACAGTACTTATGTAAAGTTTTTTTTTAGTCTCAGTTTGTGTATGTGTAGTCAAATATTTATTATAGTTATAGTATTTATAGTATATGTATAGTCGGATGGTTAACTGTTGTATAGGTCTATAATTGCTTTTCTTATACTTGTACTGTTGTATGTTTACATTATGTTTAACTAGTATGTAGCACCGTGGTCCTGGGAGTCACGACATCTCGTTCCACTATATGTCCACACATGTAACAGAATGACAATAAAGCTCGACTTGACTTGACTTGACTAGATGACAATATCCAGTGAAATCTGGGTCATACTTCCAAAACATAGAATCTGTGATTCCTAAGTACAGTATCAAAGTCTTTCACAATATCCTCTTCTTCCTCTATATCCTATTTCTCTCAGTTCTCAGCAAACAATAAGTAAATTGACAGCAATCGTCTCAGTGTATATTTCATGCTATATAAAAGATAGATATATAAAATTTTTGCGACTAGGATTGTTTTTTTGAACGCCTGAGTTGTGTGAGGTGAAGGGCCCACTACTGAAATCATTTGATTGGATGTGTAGTGAACTTGTGGAACAACACCTGATGAAATGGTTGTGTTTATCGGTCTCATGGATGCCCTTGATGAGTCTGACATGAGAAGATGCTCTACCAAATGTGTCACACATTTGTTTTAAACCAAAAGTAGAGGGAGAAATCAAGAAATTAGGAGATTATGTTTTCCTAATTTCAATATAATTTTACTATGCACAAACAACTCATAACCGTTGTGTATGACAGATGTAATCCTGTAAACATATACAGGAGAGGTGGTGTCTCCAGTAGGAGTTATCAAAGTCAAAGTGGAAATGAAAAAGCAAAAAGCGAAATTACCACTTCATGTCATGGAAAGAACCGCCCCACCACTTTTCACCAGAGAATGAAAATAGAAAATCAAGCTGAACTGGCATGAAATTAAGAGTGTGAAAAAGGGGCACAGTTAAGACAGTTCTAGAAAAACACAAAAATGTTTCATGTTTCTCAAATGTTTCTCAGAAAGGTTTCAAAGACACAGTTTCACTCAAGCCACAGTCTCAACCATGATTTTGCCAAGCCCGCAGTGTCCCCTATGCCTTGAAGCTGAAAGTTGAGGCTGAAATAAATCGGTTATTGGAGATGGGGCGTCGTCTCCCCAGTGCAAAAAATGGGCTATGCTGATCTTGACAGCTGTAAAAAGAAACAGGGATGTGATTGTGGGGATTTTAAGGTAACAGTGAATCCTGCCCTTTGCGTTAAACGATACCAAATCCCACAAATATAGGATTTTTTTATCATTAGCAGGGGGCCAATGTTTCACCAAATTGGATCTCTCAAATGCATACCAATATGTTCCTGGGCCAGAAAGTTCATGTAAGTGCCTCACTATCACCACATCAAAGGGGCTGTTCTGTTACAATCAGTTACCATTTGGGATTGCATCGGCTCCTGAAATTTTCCAAAGGGTGATGGACCAGATTTTACAAGCCCTCCCTTATGTGCACTGCTACCTAGACCAGTGGTTCCCAAACTGGGGGGCGCGGAGTTATGATAAGGGGGTGCGGCAAGGCTAGTGTACAGCCGATTTTTATAGAAATTCGAAAGAGTTAAACGGCTTAATGTGTGACGCTCCGCTTAATATTCCGCTCTATGAATGTCCGTTCTGTTGAGTTGCTCACAGCCCATATGAATGCTCCACTCTCGTACCGCTTATTCTCAACGGAAATACAAAGACCGCTCAAATAACGCGCCGGCAAAAAATGTCTGGACAACGCTGGTAAAATGACGCTACCCTCTTGTGACGGTATGCTCTGCTCATGCGCTCTGATAATAATAGCTTTGTAGGACTATACATTATTTTGATAATTAGTCAAAAAAAGTTATATCTGATTCTGTTTCATAGAACTGAATAAAATAATATATTGAGATTTAAAAGTCATATTTTCTGTCTAATGTTATTGTTACTTTCAATAAACATGGTTATTTTATTGGCTTGTGATTTTTTTTAATTCAGTATCATTAATATTATTGAGTTAAATTAAAAAGTCTTACAAAATGACTATATTAATTAATAAAATAATAAATAATTATTACAAAGCAGTTTCAGTTTCAGCCAGGAATTTTCATTTCGGTACATCCCTAGATTTTTATGTAAAAAGAAACATTTTTAGGGTGATACAAGACCCCACTGTGAAATTATCTTGCTTCTTATACAGCTACTTGCCACATATGTAAATAATTTAACACAAAATATGAATTTCATCATATTTTATTACCTCAAGACGACTAACAGTAACCGCTGCAGCTGTCTGTTATCAGTTGTAGCGGTTTTTGTCGTAAAATAACAGCCCACTAGATGGTGCAATTAATATCAGAAATGAGAATTGCCATTAGCCGAGTAAAATTGTGAATGAATGACGCATAGTAGTTCTGCTCTAAGCATGGACAAGTTTTTGAAAAGAAAACAAGTGCCAGGTAAACGTAAAGTAGATGAATCTACTTCGAAGATCACAACTACAATAAAGAGAAGAAAATATGAGAAAATCTGTTTAAAAAAAACAATGAATGCTGTTACATAATACAAAAAATAGTATATAGTAAAGCTGCATGCTTTACTTTTAATGTTTCTACTCTAAAAGTGACTAGTTCCTAGTTTTTTTCGGTAAGTTGTCACACACTGAATTTTAATTATTATGTTTCAAATAAATCCTTCTGAAGTTGTGTTTATGTGTAAATGTGGGGGTGGGGCTTAATTTTTTTTTTATTCTGCAAAAGGGGGGCCCGGCAGAAAAAGTTTGGGAAGCACTGACCTAGACAATATATTAGTGACTGGTATTCCACTCCTCTGGCTTTGCCTTGTCCCTTTGGCTCCATCGGGCTCCTCCTTCCCTCTGTTTTTACCTCTGTCCTTGGTCTCTCAAGCTCCAAAACAGTGTTCCATGTCCCCGTGTCTCCTTGGCACCACCTGGGTCTCCATCTCCAGCGGCTCCGTCTCCATTGCTCGTGTGCATGGTTTCGTCAGTTGCATCTGCACCATGGCTCCTTCCTCCCTTGACTCAACTATGGGCCTTCTTCCTGGCTGGACTCTGGATCCCCACCTGGCTCCTGGCTCCTTCCACCATCATCTCCACCCTGGTCTCTCCACCAGTCGTCTCCCTTGGTTTCCTACCCTCTGCCTGTTCTGCATCTTCCTCCAGAGCCCCCATGCTCCCACCTGTGTTGGACACAACCTGTCCCACCTGTTTTATGGCACAAGGATGTGCCTTCCAGGCAGAGGGTTTCTGTCATGAGTATATCTGTATGTATGTGTATATCCGGTTATGCTCTGTTTTGGTTTAGTTTTCTCTGTGTTTCAGTGGTTTTTAATTAGTCTCCAAACCTATTCTGTTTCTCCCTGAACACACTCTTCAAGTATTTGAGCCCTGTGTTTTCTTTTGTTCATTGTCCGGTAATGGTTTTGTTAAGTGTGTTGTTTCCAGAAGTTATCTCCTAGTGTTTCCTTAGTGTTTAAATAAAATGGTGTTTTTATCATAGCTTTCTGCTTGCATGTCTAACACGTTGCAGTGTGGTATCAGGATATGCATGTTTAACTTAAGGCAGCAGCTGTTTACACTGTGCAAATAGAGGATGCTTTTTACAAGATGCTTTTTACACTAAGTGAAAATAGCATTTTTTGGCAATAGATGCTATTTACAAATAGTGCAAATAGCAATGCATTCTATTTACACTAAGTGAAAACCGCAGTATTTTCTTAACGATATGCTATTGCGTATGCTATCTATTATAGATTCTATTTAGACTATGTTAAAATAGTATAATTTTCTGCTATTTATTGTACTTATTGCAAGTAGGGGTAATTGTCTGCACTAATAATAATAATGCATTGAGAGTAAATTTTAATTCAAATTATTAAATTGATGCTACCTTGTTGGGATACTATAAGCCTACTATAAGCCCTCATTATTTCAATCATTTTTATTGAAAATAAATGCCTTTCCAGTGTGATATGTGTCACACCCCTGTGGACTGTTTTGTGGTTTTTCCCTATGTGGTTTTTCCCTATGCCCTTATTTGGTCTTTCCTGTTCCGTCTTTAATTATTACGTCATTGTTTAATCGTTCACACCTGTCCTCCTCTGATTAGTCTGTGTATTTAAGTTTGGTTGAGTTCCCCGTTTGGTTGTCGGTTCTTGTATTGTCATTCCGCAGTCATTTAAGGTCTTTTTCGTTGTGTATGCGTGTGGATTCGTTCCTGTTCCTGTTCCTGTTCCTGTTCCTGTTCCTGTTCCTGTTCCTGTTCCTGTTCAAGTGTGGATTATTTAAATAAATGTATGTTCCTGATCTCCTCGTTCCTACCCTTCACTCAGACAATTTGAGTTTTGAAAAGGAGGGAAAAAAAGACGGATTCGAACCGGAGTCAGTAACGTCAAAAATAACTCTAGCGTGCACTATATTATCAATGCCACTGGATTTATTGTTCATGTATAGTCTTTTGTAGCCCAATCACACATTAGTGGGAGGACTTGTCAGTTTCAGCAGCTTCTGGTTATTTTATGTTGCAAACTCGTATTTGTTATGAAATAATTAATCAACTTGCCATTGTGTTGCGTAAGTAATTTTATCATTTAATGCACTTTCTTACTCTTATAGTTATTTAATTATAGCAGCTAATGAATCTCAACATCATACACAAGTGTTTATTGTAGTGTCACTTATAAAGACAGACAGTAGCGTTTCACAGTTTAGCTCTCCATTAATATGAATTCTTCATTATTTTCTGTAATGAACTGTTTAGTTAATCTTTCTTTATTTACTCTTTCTTTTAGAAGGTGTATATCCAGTGGTCAACAGCAAGTCTAAAGCTGTTATTAGCCCTAGAGATTAAAATTTGTAATCACTCGAATTGACAAACATTTCACATTGGCATAAATGAAAGAAAGTCAGTCTGCAATTCTATAATGCTTTATGAAAATATTGTAATGGTATTAAATGTTGTCACATTCTGCTTAGATGTCACATTTATTGTTTGAAAGCACATTTGAGTTAATTTGTTTAACAATCTGAAAAAGAATTTATTTAACAGCAACAAAAAGTCAAGGAATTTGGATAATACTTCATTCTTGGTACAAGCTAAGGAAAAGAGGTAATAAATAATAAACATAAATAACATTATCAGATTATTCAGTTGAAATAATATTTAAAGGGGTCATCGGATGCTAAGTTCACTTTTACATGCTGTTTGAACATTAATGTGTGTTGACAGTGTATGTACAAATCTACCCTGTAATGGTAAAAATCCATGCAGTGGTTTTTAATTAATCTGTAAAAATAATATCCCCTTTTTCAAATCGAGCCGTTCTCAGATGTCTCTCGTTGTGCCGTCACAGCCACAGAGGACACTCCCACAATAGTTGATTGACATGAGCGTCTTACCTCAGATCAGCTTTAACAGTCCAATCTCCATGTTTTGATGCTGGAGCAGGGATGTAAGTTAGACAAGAATATCTCCGATTGAGGTGTTGTGCTGCTGGATGCAGCCTCGCCCAGAATGGGATGATTTTTGCAGAGCTGATTTTGACAAGGTAAAAAGGGTGTTGTTTTACACTACCATTGAGAATTTTTAACCAAAGTATATTATAGACTTTTCATTAAGACCCTAAAGCAGTGGTCTCAAACTCAATTCCTGGAGGGCCACAGCTCTGCACATTTTCGTTCCAACCCTAATCAAACACACCTGATCCAGCTAATCAAGGTCTTCAAGATTACTGGAAACACCAAGCAGGTGTGACTTGAAGCTGGTTGGAGCTAAACTCTGCAGAGCTGTGGCCCTCTAGGAATTGAGTTTGAGACCACTGCCCTAAAGAATCATATCAACTTGTGGAAAATGGGCATCCGATGACTCCTTTAATTAATAAAAACAGAAAATACTGGAGAAACATTTGCAGATAATGTTAGTTTCTTATAATACCATGATTGCTTATTCTCCAGATTTTTAATAAAAAAATTCTGATTTAAATTTTTTGTACAAATGGTTTGCAATTTCTTTTTCTTTCTTTCTTTCTTTCTTTCTTTCTTTCTTTCTTTTTTTTTAATGAACAGTTGTGTTGATCACAGATCTTTTTAGATGTACGTCAAGACTTTTTCATGGCTGCAGTACGCTGTGCTTTCTGCCAACTGGCAACCAGGGGTGTCTAAATATTATTAGGTAAATTGAGAGTGGGTGGAGTCACACAGCCCAAAACAAAAACAGACATTCCGACAGAGAGCACACATTTCAAAGCAGAATAACTGGCTGCATCGCTGTTATTCGGGGAAAACAAGTATATGAACTTTGAATATTTTCTAAATATTTGAAAAGTATTTGTATGCTTTAGAACAGTCAAAAAAATGACATACAGCACCTTTAATGATCAACTACTTCTGGCTGTCTGAAGGTGAAAATATGTCCTGATATTTCTGAGGAAGGTCTCTATTTACTCCTGTGTGTGTGGTTGACTATCATCAGTCAGACCATTCATTCTCATCAAGTTCTGAGTCATCTTCTGAGTCGCTATACTCCACTGCAATGCGGCGAGACAGTATAGTGGCCACATCATTTCCCACAGGCTCTCTTTTAGCCTGCTGTTCTTGTTGCTCCTGTACTTTCTTTAGCTGAATACCTGAACACAAAAAAAACACTCATGTAAACACGTTTTGTGCATAGCAGTTTGACACTTTTAAAATCTTTTAAAACATATATAGCAGCTGTTGAGATTGGACTAAACAACAAAAAATAGAATATTACAATATTTATCAAAACGTGGTCATAATCCATTTCAGATTATGTACTGTATCATGAATGCCTTTGTGAAAAAGAAGTCAGCTTAATTGTATTGAATGTGCACTTGTTATGTATCTCAAATCTTAAAAGTATGTACTTGCAGATGTATTATTGAATTAAAAGGCAACATAAATGTACCTAACAAAAGTCCACTTTCATGACAACACGTACACTTAATAAATGCAGTTTGTAATCATGTCAAATTACAATTTTAAACAATTATGTTTAAATAATCTTCTGTAATGCTTTAAAGAAGTATGTGTGAAGCACTTGATTACAATTTAACTGTAGTGTGTAATTCAGTATTACATTTTATATGTAATATTGTAATATTACGAACTTAATACATTTTAAATGTACTAAATTGCAACTTCCTTATTATTATAACTATGTTTTCAAATACATAATTTTCAGTGGAAAATGAAGTATATTTTAGTGTACAATAAATGTTTGTTTATATTTGGCAGCAAAGACAATGGAATAATTATGAAAGTACACATAAAGATGTACTTAAGTTCTAAATAAGTTGGTCAAAAACACTCTAATTCAACTGCATGAAATATAAATTTACACTATAATACAGTTTTTCACTTCATAGGATTTAACACATAATTACGTCAGAAAACATTACATCCAGCTCACACTTAAGAACATTCTTTTAATGTATATTATTTCCATAATAAGTAGTCTTTATAAAAGTATGCTGAAGTGTACTTCTTTTTCACAAGAGTGTACTGTACTGTGGTCATGTTAAAGTGTGCCACTATGGACTGTTGTCCTCTGCTGTCGACATATGCAAAATACGCACAAACATACTCCACTTACCCATGCGTATTGCTGAGAGCAGGTCGCTGCGAGTGTCTGTGTCAGGCTGCAGAGTCAGTCTTCGTCCCTCTCCAAGCGCTACTGGATGAGGTGGGACGGGAGGGGCTGGAGGAGGAGGTGGACCTTCAGGAGGTGAAGCTAAAACAGGTCCAGGAGGTGGGAGAGGTGGAAGAGGATAGCGTAAGGCTGATGTGAGCGCTCCAGGATGAGGAGTAGCTGGAGGTGAGGCGAAAGCCGTCTGTGCAGATGGAATGACGGGACCTGGTGGAGGCGGCGGAGGGCCTGAACTGGCATAGTACTCCATCATACTATAAGGGAGAAAAGGAGAGCGTGAAAAACCTAGTTTTTGAAACCTCTACATGGACCAGCATACATGGTCACCAACATACTGTATATTTTGTTTTGGATACAGGCTTTTGACTATTCGCATTAAGTCTGTTCCACTGTGTAGCTTTTTCTGGCCAAGAAATCCCTACTTACTTTAAGTGGGTTCATCTAAAAAAACATAATAAACCAGAACAAACCAAGAAAATTTGCAGAAATATTGACTTTGCGTTAAGAACTTATTACGTTATGTGTTAAAAAGTATCAGGTAGGGTAGAACAGGGCTAAAGGCGCCTTTGATTTTATTTTCCTCTAAACCACTCGATGGCAGAAATACAGTGCCCTCCACTAATATTGGCACCCTTGGTAAATATGAGCAAAGACGGCTATGAAAATAAATCTGCTTTGTTTATCTTTATGATCTTACATACAAACATTTTACAAAACGCTTACCTTTCATTGAAGTAAAACAATTAAAAGTGGGGGGAAACTTACATTATGAAATAAATGTTTTTCTCCAATGCATGTTGGGCACAATTATTGGCACCTTTAGAAATTATAATGAGTAAAATATCTCTGAAGTATATTCCCATTCATATTTGCATTTATTTAGCACACTAGAATGACGAGGAGTATGATATTGTCCAGCAATAACTTCCTGTTTCACAGGATTATAAATATGAGGAGCACAAAGGCAAAATTTCCTTAATCATCCATCATAAGGAATAAAACCAAATAATATAGTTCTGATGTGCAGAACAAGATTGTTGAGCTTCACAAAATAGAAAGTGGCTGTAAGAAAAGAGCTAAAGGATTGAAAATCCCAATTTCCATCATTAGGACAATAATTAAGAATTCAAATTAAACTAAAGATGTTACAAATCTGCCTGGAAAAGGACGTGTGTCTATATCGTCCTAATGCATGGTGAAGAGGAGAGTTTAAGTGTCCAAAGACTCTCCAAGGATCACAGTAGGAGAATTGCAGAGATTAGTTGAGTCTTGGGGCCAAAAGACTAAAAAAAAAATTCAAACAGCCCCTACGTCACCACATGTTGTTCAGGAGGGTTTTAAGAAAAATCCTCCCTGCTCATCCAAAAACAAACTCCAGCATATTCAGTTGTCAGACACAACTTGAATTTCAAATGGGAATGGCTTCTGTGGTCAGATGAAACAAAAAAAAAAAGAGCTTTCTGGCAGCAAACACTCAAGATAGGTTTGGTACAAAAAGTACCCCATGCCCACGGTTAAATACACTGCTGGATCTTTAATGTTGTGGGCTTATTTTCCTGCCAGAGGTCCTGGACATCTTGTTCAGATACATGGCATCATGGATTCTAGCAAATACCAACAGATAAAAAATGTAAACCTGACTGCATCTGTTAGAAGTTCTATAATGAGCTGTGGTTGGATCTTCCATCAGGACAGTGATCCAAATCAAACATCAAAATCAACACAAAAATGTGTCACTGAGCATAAAATGAAGCTTCTGCCATGGTCGTCCCAGTTGCCTGACCTGAACCCTATAGAAAATGCCTGAGGTGAACTGAAGAGAAGAAGCGCCAGCGTGGAGCTGGGAAACTAAAGGATCTGAAGAGTTTCTGTATGAAGGAATGGTCTCTGATCTCTTGTCAGGTGTTCTCCAAACTCTTCAGGCATTAAAGAAGAAAACACAGAGCTGTTATCTTGAATAAAGGACATTGCAATAATTGGGTGCCAATAATTGTGGTCAACATGAACTACAGAAAAACATTTATTTCATAAAGAGATTTTCCCTCTGTTTTCCATGGTTTTACTTAAATGATAGGTTAGAATATTGTGATTTTTTTGAATGAAAGATTAAAAGGATAAACAATGCAGATTTATTCTTACAGCCACCTTTGCTCATATTTACCAAGGGTGCCACTGTTAGTGGAGGGCACTGTACGTGGCGTAGCACTTTCCAAAACATCCGCTTTTCAACATACACGTGCTTGACGCAATCGTGCTTCCTTGATCTAATATTTGATGTTTTTAAAAATGTTGCAGAAGAATCGCTAAAATTATTCAATATATCTTGAGACAAATGTCTTCCTAATGATTTTCAGTTTTGTTTAGGATAATTAAAACAGCAGTTTTTAAATTACAAAAGAATATGTAAAAGTATGGTATTTGAAGTAAAAAGAGCCCCTGCTGTTGGGGCTAAAAGGCACAATATTAACATGATAATTAACAGAAGGCTGGCGGGTCCATTTGTTGACATGACATTGTTAGATTCAGATGGTAAAAACCATATATTATGTTGGGTGTCCATCTTAGAGATAATCACCATGTTTAGAATGAAACCATCATATTTAAAAACATGCTATTAATCAGATCATATAATAAATATCATTTGTTGTTACTACCGTCAATTTAATTAAATTTAATTTCTTTTCGTTGTTTAAGAGAAGTCAACAGCTTTTTTGACAGGTGGGATTCAGCTTACGGTACTTCTCATTTATTCCTATGGTATCTGTAAACATTGACTGAGTGTCACACAGCTCTGACTGAAATTCAGTGACGTCAAGGCTGTAATGTTATTAAGGGGCACTTGATCCAAGTTAGCCATTACGCTTTCTCCAATAGTAAGTAATATAGACCCCCTCATCTGTTTCTAGTATGTCTGTATGCCTATAAGAGCTTGATTATCTGGTTTAGGTGTGCCCATTTGAGGTTGGAGCTAAACTCTACAGGACACCGGCCCTCCAGGACCAAGTTTGGGCACCCCTGGTCAAAATGAATATGGCTTGATACAACAATTTGACCCTAAAAGCATACAAGTGATTGTCAGAAGTAGCAAAAAATACAGGTGCATCTCAATAAATTAGAATGTTGTTGAAAAGTTCATTTTTTTCAGTAATTCAACTCAAATTGTGAAACTCGTGTATTAAATAAATGTATTAAACATTTGTTAAATGTGAGCCAAAATCATCACAATTAAAAGAACCAAAGACCTAAACTACTTCAGTCTGTGTGCACTGAATTTATTGACTACACAAGTTTGACAATTTGAGTTGAATTACTGAAATAAATGAACTTTTCCACAACATTCTAATTTATTGAGATGCACCTGTACAACATCAAGATTTAAAGATTTACACTAGAAATATACCTTAAATTGTAGACATATTTAATAAGCTACACTATACAGAATGTTATATGGTTTAAAGTTGTATGTTTATATGGTGTGTGTGGAAGGTGGGACACTAGTGCTTCACAGCAGACCTTCAGCAGAGAAATGTTTCAAGACATAACTACAATATCTTGTTTATTTGAATTTGCTGTTACCCATAATCTGTTGGTGGAAGCGTGATGGTTCCATTGACTCCATTTTCAGGGGGTGGGTACTGTGGAGGAGTTGGATGTGCTCGAGCGAGTACACCCACTCTGTAGCCTACATCACCCACAGGCCCTCCAATGCTGTGGTACTCGTGCTCTACCCCTCCATTTGCGCTAGATGACGCTGTGTCCACAGGCATGAAGGGATGCGGCTGTGCGTGTGCCCGTGCTTGAGCGTGACACGCTGGGACTGGATAGTCTGAGTTGTTTGGATGTGGTCTGCTGGAAAGAAGATTATGAGGATTTTGAGGAACTGAACCAGAAAAAAAATAATTATAATGCACTCCATACAAATCTGCACTACCTGTCGAATGTTTGAAATAATTGCTATTTTTTAAAAAGTTTTAAGAGAAGCCTCTTGTGCTCATCAAACCTGCATTTATTTGATTAAAAACACAGTAAAACAGTTATAAATGTCTTAAGTGTTATACAATCCTTCAAAAACAAGTCTAATATGCAGACTTGGTTCTCGATTATACCAATTATTATTAATAGTTTTCATATTATTATCAATGTTGGACACAATCCCAGTATTTTTATGAAAACTATGATACATTTTTAAGGATTCTTTGATGAATTTAAAGTTCTAAAGAAGAGCATTTATTACTTATCCCAAATCTTTAAACAGTAGTGTATCGTGATTTACACAAATATATTAAAAAGCAAAAACTATTTTCAACATTGATAATAATCATAAATGTTCATTCTTGTTCATTCAGCATATTCTCCATACTCTATAGACTGGAGTAATGACTGCTGTTGATTCATCATAGCAATAGATTACATTTTAAAATATTTTTAAATGGAAAACAGATCTTTTAAACTGTAAAAATATTTTACAATATTGTTTTTACTGTATTTTTAATTATAACTGATGCAGCCTTGGTGAGCAGAAGGACAAAAAAAAACGTTAATATCTAATTATTTCAAACTTTTATGGATTAGTGTAAATATACACAATTTAAACATTATTTTGAGGAATCTTGTGAAAGCAAATATCTGCACAGAATATTCCAAATTCAAAATAAAAATGCTATAAAAATGTAAATGTTTCCTCAGAGTTTAAAGGGAAAAAAATATATAAAAATAAAACCATCCACTTGTGTTTTTTGTTTTATTTTGTTTCAGCACTTAAAGTTAGTGTGATTCAGAAATTGCAATTATCTTTTTCAGCTTTTGGAATGAAAAAACATAAGGTGGGATTTGATTTTGTATATCAGGAATTGATTTAATCGCTGGATGTGAGTGACAGGTTACTGAAGGTTAATAAATTATTTATATACACTGCAATATTCCATAAAAATAAGAATTGTATGGAAGCCCATTTCCGCCACTGAATAAAATATAAAAAAGGTAATTGCGACTTTTTATCTAACAATCTGACTTTTTTTCTCAGAACTGTGAGATATGAATGCACAATTCCGAGTTATAACGTCAAAATTGTGAGATATAAACTCAGAATTCTGTTTTTTTTCTCGCAATAGCAACTTTGTATCTCGCATTTCAGACTATTTTTCTTGCAATTGTGAGTTTATATCTCACAATTCTGAGAAAAAAAGTCAGAATTTTGAGAAAACAAGTCGCAATAACTTTTTTTTTTTTTTAATTCAGTGGCGGAAACGGGCTTCCACAGAATTGCCACAGAATTTTGATCTAATTGTAACTTTAAATAACTGCTCTTGCCTCCTTGTGCATACCATGCCAGTGTGCATTTCGCATTGTGCGTGTAAATGTTTGCATTGCATTGTCCTATTCACTTTCATTTAGTGCATTACTGTAGCCAATTAGTGGCAATGTGATTATGGCATCAATGCTTTTTAAAATAGCAGGCATTTATACCATGAGGGATAAATTTGCCAAACCTGCCATCTGGAGACAGCGAGCCCTCAGACGATACACCCCTGTGAAGTGAATGATGATGATGATGATGGTCTGGTCGCAGCTCCTTGTCAAAAGCCATCATGTTCCATTCCTGTCTGCGGTTATGAGCCTTACGAACCTTTTTCACCTCACGAGGCAACGTGCCATCGACGCAACGCTTCTGCTCCTGTGGATTAGAGAGTTAATGGAGAAGAGAAAGACAGGACATATTGAGCGCAATGGAAAAAAAAAATCTGCAAATTACTTCTGAGCAATACATATTTCATCTGGGAGTGGATTCAAGTGAATCATATAGAAAAGAGACTGTGAATAGTTAAAAAAGTCCATATAGGAATAGTTTACCCAAAAAATTTAATTTCATGCAAATTTAAGATCATCCTAAATGAGATGAGTTTGTTTCTTCATCAGAAAAGATTTGGAGAAATGTAGCACTGCATCACTTGCTCACCAATGGATCCGCTGCAGTGAATGGGTGCCGTCAGAGTCCAAACAGCAGATAAAAACATCAAAATAATTCACAAGTAATCCACACCACACCAGTCCATCAGTTAACATCTTGAGAAACCAAAAGCTGCGTAAAAAGTCTGTCGTAAATCAGGTAGATAATAAACAAAAAAATATATATCCATATTTATATTCAAAAATATATCCATCATTTAAACTTTTTTTTTAACTTCAAACTGTTCCTTACATGGATTTGTTTCTTACAAACACACAGCTTTTCACTTCACAAGATGTTAACTGATGGACTGGAGTTGTGTGGATTAGTGGTGATTTTTTTTATCAGACTCTCATTCTGACGGCACCCATTCACTGCAGAGGATCCATTGGTGAGACAGTGATGGAATGATGAGTACATTTTCAGCAATTGTTTTTTTATTTTTAGGTGAGCTTTTCCTTTAGATCGTACATTGATGCAAACCCAAAAACTTTCATAAGATGTTTTTTTTTTTTTTTTACCCTATGTTTTCTCTTCTCTTTTCTCTTGTCTTCTGTGTCTTGAAGCATTTTCTCCTTCCACAAGTCAAAGAAATATGAGGGGTCTGTGTAGAACTTAATTCCATCAGTATGGTCATCCCTACATGAAACAAGCAAAACATTAATACACACTAAACATCTTAATATATAAAGAAGAAGAAGAAGAAGAAGAAGAAGAAAGCATACACACACACCTGTAGGCAGAGAGTATGTTGAGAGGTGGAGGTTTGTCGCTGGTGTTGTACACCTCTGTGATGGGCTTTGGAATGCTGCTCTTTGTCACCACCTGCTGGTCTTGAACAGTAGAGCTCTTAAACGCTTTACGCATGTTAATTTCCTGGAGTGAAACTGTGACAAAAATGAAGCAAAGAGATTATTACACAACTATACATCAACTGCCTCTAGTTACACATGAAATCAGCACTTCGCAGATTCTGTCAGAATTAGATAACCAACATTTACAAAATTCTACACCTGGTCTATACTTATCTATGAGATGAATATATGTTGGTTTAACAACTTATGTTATAGTAGTTCCATTTAACACATTTACCATGTTTAAATCAATTCCACATGTTTTTCTTAAAAATAGTTCAATGAACTCTGGGCCTGACTGTCATTTCTGTATCATGCTATTAATTATTCAGTGGTACTAAGTCTGATGTTGTTTGGTTGACCTTCCTGTGTAATTTACAGGAATATAACTCAGGAATATAATGTTGACATGTTGCTGTTTACCACTGACAATAACTTTAAATCATCAATGATCTATGAGCAGTTAAGTGGTAATGGTACAAATGTCTTTATAACTTAAATAAATAACACACATGGGGGAAAAAAAGGTTTATATAATCACAGATGCATTGCTGTAGGAAGTCTGGGAATGTCAGATTAAAAGATCACATCAAGAAAAATATATACCAAAGAAAGGCAATGCATAGGTCATTTTTGACCCACATACTGTATGTATGTTAGGTTTAGTTTGGAATGTCCTGTTAAATAAGCATCCCATGTCTGGTAAAGTGCATGTGATCTTTAATTTTTGACCTTTGACTGACCTTCCTCCACACTAGAGTCCAGCTGAGTGACCTTGATTGCGAGACGGTCTATACGGTCCTGTAGAGAATTAGCACGGAGGTAGAACGTATTGGCTTCATTAAAGAGCTCACCGAACACGTCCTCTGCATGTTTACCTATAGTAGATGAGAAAGAAAGACTGAGGTACACTTATTAGGAACCATGCTCTTGAAGCAACCTGTTCAATAGTGGTTATTTCTCAGCTTTTGTTCACAGTCATAGCTGTTATGTTCATAATTCATTTGCATGCTCTAATCTACTGGAGAAATGCAAAACACACACACACACACACAGGGTGATTCACTGCAAATCGCACAAACACACATACCATATGTGGAATATGAATTCAGCGGTTCAGCACTTTTTAACCCATACACATGCATGTACTCTGTGTCCACATCTGTCGATCGCTCTGCGCTTCGTGGGATTAAGCTTTAGAGCATTAGACCAGTAAACAAAAAAGCATTGTTATCCCATCTCATTTATTCTATCGATTTATAATGTATTTGTGGAGAACAGAACTTGCATGGATAAGATTCAACTATATTATGAAGTAAACTGAAATGTCAAACTGGGTTTCCAGAAAACAGGCTGCACGTTTCTATTAGCTGAAACAAATGCTTGCTATATTTTTTAAATTGCTTTACTGTTTTAATTTAGCTGAAACATCTATAACATTTAGGTAAAGTTAGATTTTAAATATATATTTTTTTCTACTTAAAATACTATCTCAGTCTCATATCAGTGTCAGTCCAGAACATTCCCATTGTGACAATTTCCAGTCCAATTAATGCCTCGTGAACTAAAAAGCTGCATGTTTGTAAGAAACAGACCTATAATAAAGGCATTTTAACTTCAGACTGAAGCTTCTGTCCAAAACACAAGTTCATAAACTATATTAACACTTCCTCCTGTGAAAAAGGTCATCTCCTGTTGTCCTCTCACATCAAAATCCTCCCACATATTTATTTAGAGCTGTTCTGAACTGTAAACAGTGCTTGATCTGTGCAGATTTCTCTCCAGATTCAGACCAGATGACTTTTTTCACTGCAGAAAGCAATAGTATGGATAGAGGACCTGCATTTTAGCTAAAAGCAATAGTTTGAAGTTAAAAATACCATAATGATGGATTGTTTTGTTACAAACATGCAGCTTTTGTCTTCTCAAGATGTTAACTAATGTACCTGTGAGTGGTGTGGATTACTTGTGGATTACTGTGATGTTTATATCAGCTGTTTGGACTTTCATTCTGACGGCACCCATTCACTACAGAGGATGCATTGGTGAGCAAATGGAACACACATTTCTCCAAATCTTATGAAGGAATAAACTCATCTACATCTTGGGTGGCCTGAGGGAGAGTACACTTTCAGCAAATTTTTATTTTGGGTGAACTATTCCTTTAATTTCATTAGCCCCTTTTGTATAAGATCTGTCAAGAAAATCATGAATTTGAGGGAACTGATAACATTTTCATGCCCATTTTTTATTCTAGTTTTAAAAGTAAAATTCTATTTCTGTCTAATATAACGAAGTAGGTCTTACTGAGGCTGCTGAGTTGGCGTATGATGGCGGAGAGAGTGTTGTTAGTCACGCACTCCAGCTCATTGCTGATGGTCTGAGGTAAAGCTCCTCTACACAGGTGCCGGGGCTCGATGTTTCTCTTCACCAGCGGCATGACTCCACCTCACCGCATACACACAAACAAACCTCAGCACCTGTAAGGACACGCAAACAGGCAGACAATTAGACTAAAATCCTCACACCATCCATTGTACATCATTCACAATGTCACATAAGACTAAAATATGAACATGTTTGAACTTCCAAAATGCAGTTTAAATGAAGCTTCAAAGGGCTCTAAGGAAGAAGGGTCTTATCTAGTGAAAAAAATTACAGTTTATATACCTTTTAACCACAAATGCTCATCTTGTCTAGTTCTGCGATGTGCATACATACTCTGTGTAATCCGGGTGAATACAGTTAGGGTATGATGAAAAACACCCATCTCGTTTTCTCCTCCGACTTCAAAATCGTCCTGCATCGCTGCAGAAGTACCGACCCAGTTTTAACAAAGTGAACGTGCAAACAAGGTCAAATGCCAAATAGGTAAAACAGCGATGTAGGATGATTTTGAAGTTGAAGAAGAAAATGAGATGGGAGTTTTTCGACATTCACTAACTGTACTAACCCAGATTACACAGAGGTTAAAAAGTATATAAATTGCAATTTTTTTTTAGAAAATGACCAATCGTTTCGCTAGAGAAGGCTCTTATTCCTCGTCTGGGATCATTTAGAGCCCTTTGAAGCTGCATTTAAACTACATTTTGGAAGTTCAAACTCGGGGCACCATATCAGTCCATTATATGGAGAACATTCCTGAAATGTTTTCCTCAAAAAACATAATTTCTTTACGACTGAAGAAAGAAAGACATGAACATCTTAAAAGTTCTGTAAATAAATCATCTGTAAATTTTTGTTCTGGAAGCGAACTTCTCCTTTAAGAGGACAACCATGAAAACCATGACATGGAACGATGAAGAAAACACCTTTAACTATCTATCTATTATCTATATCTATTACAGAACTATAGACATGTTCCACCAAGATGCAAAAAGTACACAAAATTTTTTGTTTTACTGTTGTTTTATTAAAACTTAACAAAAGTCTTTTGTGAATTGGTTTGCTTAATAAGTGGTGTGTCTTTCCTTAAAATACTACTTGGTTTAATATTTTGCTATCAAATTCACTGACATCAAATTGCTCTTTTGCTATGTTTATATAGTCATGAATAAACCTTGTGTATGTTTATTTAATTTTAATAGTATCTTAAGTTATAAATGTAAATGGCTAAATGGTCAAATATATTCACGTATCTAGATTTATTTATTTATTTACAACTACACCTGCTATTTCTTCTGAAAAACAAGCACACTTTAGAATTGCAATAATGAAAGTGTCTGTTTGACACTTAAAGCGACTGAACTTAAAGGAGAAGTCCACTTCCAAAACAAAGATTCACATATAATGTAAACAATCCCAGCCAAGGAAGAAGGGTCTTATCTAGTGAAACGATCGGTTATTTACATAAAAATAATACAGTTTATATACTTTTTAATGTCAAACGCTCGTCTTGTTTTACTCTGCCTGGGCTGTTTTTTCCCGGTTCATGACAGTTAGTGTATGTCGAAAAACTCCCATCTCATTTTCTCCCTCAACTTCAAAATCGTCCTATATCACTGTTTTACCTTTTTTGTTAAGGGTGTTTGATCTTCTTTGCATGTTCACTTTGTAAACACTGTGTCTGTACTTCTGCAGTGATGTAGGATGATTTTGAAATGATTTTTGAAGTTGAGGGAGAAAATACGATTGGAGTTTTTCGACATACACTAACTGTCTTGAGCCAGAATACACACAGTTCAGGGAGAGAAAGACAAGACGAGCGTTTGAGAATAAAAAGAATATAAATTGTATTATTTTTATGAAAATAACCGATATTTACACTAGATAAGACGCTATGATCTTCTTCCTCGGCTGGGATCATTTACAACCACATTTGTGATCTTTTGAAGCCGCATTTAAACTGTATTTTGGAAGTTCAAAATCGGGGCACCGTATCAGTCCATTATATGGAGAAAAATCCTGAAATGTTTTCCTCAAAAAACACAATTTCTTTACGACTGAAGAAAGGAAGACATGAACATCTTGGATGACAAGGGGGTGAGTACATTATATGTGAATCTTTGTTCTGGAAGTGGACTTCTCCTTTAAAGGGACTGAATTGTATAATTGCAATTAAATGAAAGCATGTTTGTCTACAAATTATAGTATAATAGATTTATATCATATGCAATTAGTTAGTCCGATTAGAGATTTTTCTACTCAGTGAAGGAAGACTTAAGTGCATCTTTATATGCAATTGCCTTTAAAATATGCTTGAAGTGTACTGATGAATGTCCTGACAAACTGCTTAAAGGAAGATATACCTATAATTTTAATTACTTCTATGTTGTGTGTTTTAATATATTAGCAATTAGACATTTGTAATGGTGAAGTTGCAATTAAGAACACTTAAAATATATTAAATGTAATACTGAATAACTCTCTAGTTAGATTTATTAATTCCTTTACATGTGCTTATAGCCAGCACATCAAAAATCTACGTAGATGTGTTGAAAAGTTATGAGTGTCTCTATTTAAGGAGTCTTACAAGGACACAAAAATTAAAAATATGTCATCATTTTCTCCAAACATTTTCTCCAAAGTTTTTTTTTTTTCTACTGACTACAACAGAAGTTAGTTTAAGAACGTGTGTAACCAAACAGTTCCTGATGACAGAATTTTCTTTTTTTGGGTGAATTATCCCTTCAACTGGTCTTTTATTTCATTAGTATTACATTATCTGCAAGTACAGTTTTTTTATAAAGACTTGACGCACACTTTAAGTGCACATTCAGTACAGTTAAGTGCACTTTTTACACAAAGGATCCCCTATAAACACCATTGCACATCAGATTTAAAGCTTCCACATGTTTTGTTAGTTTCACTCTGTGGCCTACAATCCAGAAACGAGTAAGGTAACTGTATGTCACCAGAAGATTATACAGGGGGAGGTTGGTGTTCCCAGCCTCTCAGGATTAAGTTATTAGACAGACAGACACACACACACACACACACACTGCTCTCTGGATTACACCCGCTCACTCACATTAACTCCCATGACACATACGAGAGAGAACACGCTGCTAGACTCATCAAAAGATCTAACACATTCCTCCATATTCATAAGGTTACTCTTTAATGCATGAAACCAAGAATGTGCATAGAATAAATAATTTTCAGCTAAAACATTAAATCCACCACCTCCTGCAGAACATAACTGTACTGAGGCATGTTTATTTCAATCAAGGTTTCCATTATTGGATATGTGTTATATATAATGCAGGTTTGAAATCACACTCCCAGTCTCATTATAGCTAAATTTAGGCTTCAGGTTTCAGGAGAAGCTAAGAGCGAACATAATTGGTCAGCAGCTCTCTGTTAGCTACCAGTCAGGCAGGCAGGCTTGTGGAAATGTCCATTAACTCAAATGGAAATCAATGGCTCACTACTCAACGGCGCTCCACTAGTAAAAGCACAGAAGATGCATTATCACACTGTACAACATGACACTAATTATGTGTTAATGACCAAACAAACGAGAAAAAATATTTCTAAGATAACAGCAAGCATCATTAGATGGAATTACTGAAGACCATACTATATTTAAAATGCAACAGAGTAGAAATATGACAAACCAGCAAGATACCATGAATAGGGTTTTACTGTACACCTTTACCAGAGGTAAACAGAGATTAATTTATAGAAGTGAAGTATTTGAAAGCATTACCATGTCTTTTTGTAGATGTTACCTAGTTTGTTTGTTTGTTTTATCTTACTGTTTTTTTTGAAAATGTGCCATGGCATGGTATTTTTTTTTTTTTTACCTCAAGTACTCCATGTCAATATCAACATCATACATATGATAATAACAATACAGTACAAGGTGCATATCAACCTGACATCACCATACCATCCCAGTACCATCATACCACCAAGGTACTTTCTTTAGAAACTGGTGTTGACAAAGTGCTCCCAACTCTAAAACGCTGATTCATAGTTAAGTTGATGACTGTACCGTAATTAATAAAGTCTAGCATTAATGACGCGATGCATTAGGAGGAGTGGCGCTCCGCGTTGACGCAGACAACTGCATTCGAGTTTATTATAGGAGACTGTTAATCTAGCAACCAATGTCCTAAATAAAGTATATAGATAAAATTCAACAAACACAAGATTAGTTATATTGTAATAAAGAAGCACTTCTGTATGTATTTTAAAACATTCGCTTACCAAAAGTGTCTTGAATGCAGATAAAATGAAACGCACCGTCTGCCTGCGCTGTCATCAGGGCATCGTATTAGGGCGGGATCATCATGCTGATGGGCAGATCTGTGCACCAATCGCATTTCAGCATCTGGATCTTTTGGGATTAAAACTGTGACAGCCAATAAGGTTTGTGTTTAATTGCAAACAAGTAGTCATGTGTGAAAAAGAGAAGGTGGGATACAAAAACAAAACAAAAAACAAACAAACAAAAAAATAAATCAAATAAATGTATTAATAGCTTAGTTATTAATGTAACCATGATTACTGTTGTTGTTATTTTTGCCGGTTTTGGTATTTATAGGTCCTTTTGCTTCACCCACTATATTGTTATGCTGATCCATCATCTACTGTCTGTATTTTGCCCTGCAGTAATGGCTGCACATGCTGGATGTCTGACTCCTCCTCATATCACACAGAAGTCCAGATCAATATTTCAATGTCATTCAAATGAAGGGCAAAGCTAAAGGTGAACATGTTGACAACCATAGGTTGAAGTTGTGTCCCAAATGATGCTCTATATGCACTTATACAGTATGTACTTATGGACTATGTACTCAACCTTATAGTGTGTGAAATTTATAAGGTTATTTTGTCATTCATAATCAGAGTCTGATAGTCACTTCTCATCCATTACATAATTAAAGCTGCAAAAGTTGAGTGCATGAGGTGTGAAACATTTTTTCAGTTAAGTGCATCATCCGGATATTTAAAGTGCACTTTTTCTTTCTAGAATTTCCAGAGTAAATACACTACTCGCACTATTTATACTATTAAACGGCATGAAATAGTGCATAAGTACATGAATTGGGACATAAATGAATTGCATTATGCACAAAAAAATTACGTGAAGTAATTGCATTGTGCATAAAACGGTGAGGAAACATAGGAAACAATTAAAAAGTTATGCATTAACTGTGATACTGGTAAGGTTTCTTGCATGTATGGTCTGCTTGAAGGACTTGGCCATTCTAAAACCCTCTATTTTAGAGAGCGGACACTGTGTCCTTACAGTGAATGGGTGCCGTCAGAACCCGTCAGAGTCCAAACAGCTGATAAAAACATCACAATGATCCACACCACTCCAGTCCATCAGGTAACATCTTGTGAAGTGAAAAGCTGTGTGTTTGTAGGAAAAAAAAATCCATCATTAAGACATTTTTAACTTCAAACTGTTGCTTCCAGCTAAAATATGAATCCTCCATCAATAATAACGCTTCCCCTAAATCGTCTCGTCTGAATCAAGAGAGAATTCTGGACAAATCAAGCACAATTTTCAAGCCAAAACAGTCCAAAACAGCTCTAAACAAATATGTGGCTGGATTTTAACGTGAGAGACAACAACAGTTTAAAGTTGAAATGCCTCGATGGATTTGTTTACTTAGACTTTATTAGACTATTTTATGTGGGGTGAAATGGTGGGATTTAAATTTCTTTCCAGATTCATCAGACTCACCAGCCTTCCTTCTGAGACTTCTTCTGGCTGCTTTTGTGATCTTAGCATAATGCTGCCAAGTACTTAAGTATGTGACCAAACCAGGCAGTCTGTTGATGTTTATAAATGTGTGCTTTTCCTTTAAATGTTGTCTACTAATTTGCATCTGATTTTTAGGCACTTGATACAGTGAAGATATAGGGATGTACTAACATTTTCCACACAAGAAATGGACAATTCTGTTTTAAATAAGGTGTGACACAATGGTGTCTGGATGACACTGGCATCAGCGGCAATCATTTCAAAGAAATATAGCAAGACACTTTTCAAACAAATTGCAAATAATATAAAAAAAAGTAATTAATTTTCATAATTCAGTCAAAAAGCATTTAAGAATTTAATCAGCTTTCTACATTTTGTGGCAACAGTTAATGTGATGATCTACACGTGTGGTAATTCTTCAAAGACAACTACATGAACTTGAGGAGAGCTGACTTCTTGAGTTCATCTGTTAGAAATCGCTGAGGCACGAGATGATTAAGTCATTGTAAAAACAAATAAACAAAAGCAAGCAAACAAACGAAACAACTTGACTTGATAAAAGGTTTGGTTTGGGGATGTAGTGACAACTGGAGAAGTGAAAGCAACAAGTTGGCTCGGCTCCAGGAACAAACCACTTTTAAATGAAGTATTGACCATTACAAACACTAATGGAGCCGTACCGAACATGCCGTGACAAAGTAGTGACCTTTATACAGTGTGTGACTTTTATACGTTGTGTATGAATGAATTATTAGTTTGTTTACAATTGTGAAAACCTTATGTCAGCTAAACCCATAGCACCATAGGAATTTGTCAGTAACTACATTTAATACTTTTACAGAAGATACAAGTGTTTTTAGATGTTTCAATTTATTTTGTGAGCGGTAACACTTGATAATAGGGTAACACTTCAGATAGTACTGTTGACTGACGGAAACCATACCAACTAAACAGTGCATAACAGCACATTTAGCACTGAGATGAGTTGAGATGAGGTGAGTTCCTTATTAGTTCATCAATAATTACATAAATGATTTTTTCTCATTAAGAACTACTAATTATCTTTCAGTTTTTGATGATAATTTGCCATAGGTGTTGCAACCCTTTCATTATAAAATATAATGATTATAAAACATTAATATTTTTTCTTTCTTTAATTTTAATTAATATTTTCAGGGCAATAATGCTTACATGCACTCAAAAAATACATTAATTTTTAAATTTATAAATGTATGGTTTTAATTTATGTAGTTTAAATACTTTATAATTATTTAAAGAAAAAAACATTGTATAAACTATATTTTGTGCAAGTCCACATATGTATTTATCATAATCTGTTCAACATAAAAGTCAAACTGTATAGATATTAATTAGATCATTAAATTGATATTTATGCTAACTTCCACAATCCTAAAAAGCATTGGTTGAATCCTGTGAGAGTATGTGTACTTCAACATGATTTTCTGTTTTAAAATAAATAAATAAATAAATAAATAAAAAATAAAAAGGTCATTGTCACAGTCACAGTAAAGAACCCCTTGCTTTAGCCACAGGAAATAATATACCATTTAATAGCTCAAAAAGTTGTTCTACAATTTATTTACAACTCTTTTTATCACTCCATAAATCCATAAACCCACCTATCAACAGCCAGAAAAAATATATATATTTTCATCATGTTTTAGTAATGACGTGTTAAGGTAAATGATAGATGGACAAATTCCTGGGTAAAACCTTCAGAACATAGATAGGAATTGAATAGAATAGGAACTGTGAAGTGTGGTGTAAGTGCTGCTGATGTGAGAGAAAACTCATTTTGAGAAAATGGCCTTTAAAGATATTTACCGTAATTAAATTCTACAGACACAAACAGATAAAGTGTATAACCACAAAAAAAGGTAAACACTTAAATGTGTATTCCTTTCAATTAGTCTGAAAGAAAACATGTTATGGAAACAAAATAGTCCAAAAACTGACCAGTGGGTGGGGGAAAAACAACAGTTTTGCCTGTAGTTTCCTGTCTTCTTTGAATCAGCCAAGAGATCAATCTGTGACGTTTACATCCTCCATACTGGTGAAACACATAGTGTTCGTAAGAAACTTGCTTCTCATCTTATACTTTCAATCTTTGATTATTGTGATGTTGTTTATCAATCTGCATCAAAAATAGATCTTGCTCGACTTAACACAGTATATAACAGACTTTGCAGATTTGTTTTTGGATGTTCTTTTCATGCCCATCATTGTATAATGTATGATGCAGTCCAGTGGCCATCTTTGCATACAAGACCACATATTCATTGGCTTCAATTTCTTTTCAAATGTATTTATTTTAATTAACCTAGTTATTTACAACAATATTTTGTACCTTTGTACGATCAAGTTAGGCATTTTGTTCAGACCTATTTCTTTGTTCCTCGTGTCAGTCGTGATACATTGTGTTCTGAGACCCCCTCGAAAACGAGATGGTACATCTCAAGGGGTTAATGCTAAAAATGTGTGCGCTTGGATTTGTGACGGCTCACATTCAATCACGCTTTACGCGTTTCGCTTGTGTTTGAACAGATGTGCATGGAGCGCAAAATCTAGTACATTCACAGCTTCACTATATACGGCAGAATAATTGAAATTCTATATAGAAACAATATAGAATTTTAATTGAATTAAATTGCATTTGTTAAACCTTTCAACAAAGTTAATAATATGAGATTCTAGTACAGTCCTACAGAAATCTTCAGTACGCAGCGCGCAATAAAACAGACACTGATCTAAAATGATAAACTAAGTCAGAATAATAATAATAAAAATACAAGCTTTTGGTCCCAGTATCAGGGCACCACAGGTGCAAACCCTGTGATTCTTTATTCCATATCCGAATGTGCTTTCGCTTTATAATCTCTATGTCAGTGATGGCAAAGACTGGGTTTGAACCTTGAACAGAAACTACAACCACAATGAAACTAGCGAAAGAAAACCAGACACATGACATTCATTTGACTGATTAATGATTTAAAGGAAGTTACATTTACAAATGAAAATGTGAAAGAGGCACAGGTTTATTTAGTACAGACGACACAGTTTCCTACCGATTTGAGATGAAAGATGTCATCTGACAGGACAGTGAAAGGCTATGAACACTGCCATTAAGTCTATACACTGTCAGCTTTGATCAAAGTCAATTTGAATTTGAAACAGCAGCTAGCATTTAAATGGTAAATGTCTATATTAAACAAAGAATAAGTCCATTCAGCTTTACAGCTTGCATCAATAACGATAATAAAATTTAAACTGCAACCTTTGTATATGAGTATGAGAGAGAATAATGCCATTATATGATGTAGATCTGCTGAAGAAACGGCTTCAGAAAGTCAGTTAATGTCTTTAAAAATAAACGACAGATTATAAAGGATGTGCGCTTTTGTAATAACCCAAGCAAATTCTGAATTACCAGGCTCTAAATGTGAATCCGACAGGAATGGTAATATCTGATCACCTAAACAGGTTGATTAATGCAGGCGTTTACTAAAAATAACATAAAACAAGTCAAATCAAAGACGCTAATTCAGAAGTCTCCAATGATTTCTGTGTGGCCTCTGGATTATAAATAAAATAAAAAGTGTTCATTTACAAACTGGCAACCCGTCCGTATTGCACATTAATGGTGACCAGCCAAGATCCATCAACTTAAACAAATAGTTCACCCACAATTTTAAGAATTCTGTCACTATTTACTCACCCTTGTTTTGATTTTATTTTAGTGAAATTTAGCAGAATATAAGGAGGCTGCTCTTTTGCATAAACCATGCTTCCGAAATGACAATCAATCACCATTACAATACTCCATATGACTAATGTGCTGTATGTTGTGAAGTCATGTGACAGCTTTGTGCGATAAACAAAGCAGAATTTAAAGGGACAGTTCACCCAAAAATGAAAATTCCGTCATCATTTACTCACCCTCATGTTGTTTCAAACCCATAAGACTGATCACATTTTTAAACACAAGTGACAATATTTTTAATGAAACCTGACAGACTTCTGCTCATCCACTGAAAGTCAAAACTTGGCACTCATGAAAAAAATCCATCAGCTTAACCCGAGTCTTCTGAAGAGACACAACAGACTGAATTTAGGCTTTTATTCACATACGAACATTAATACATGCACCTACATCAACATATGGTAAATGGAAGCTCAAGTGTACTTGCTTGACGTAAAAATCAGTGAGGTTTGTTCATATGCATCACACAAGTACAGTTGAGTTTACCACATCCAGGTGTTCTCCATGTATGTTAGTTGATCTTGATGTGGATACATATATAAAAGCCTAAATTAAATCTGTTCATCATATAAAGAGATTCTTCAGATGGCTTGGATTAAACCACCTGATTAACATAGGCCTCTATAACGTTTTTTAAATCTGACCTTACTTTTATCATGTATTTTTCATGTTTTTAATGCATTAAATTGTTGCTTGCATTTAATAGATGCAAAAAAATGATCTTCCTTCCTAAGCTTTATGGGTTTGAAACAACACAAGAGTGAGTAATTAAACACAGATTTTTCATTTTTGTGTGAACCACCACTTTAAGTCATCATTCACTTATATGCACTGTATCTCATTTGCACTTCCATGTATTTATGTTTCACACGTCCAGGTTTGAGAGTTTTGTTGTTGTTGTTATATAACAGCATTTTGCAAGTCTCCCTAATCAAGCAAAACAAATCAGCTCATTACTAGAAAGTCTGCAGTGTTGTCATGTGGGCTATTGCAAAACATCACAAAAAAGATCCTTTTGTGTTTTACAGACCAAAGAAATTCTTATTGATTCGCAATGACATAAGGGTGAGTAAACGATCTGTTTTAAAACATTTACTTACGGATGGACTATTTTGTTAAGAAACCGTTGCATTCACGTAAAAAGTTACTTTTAAGTCCTTTTTGGACACGGACCAAGTTTTAGGGGAAAAAAGATTTTGTCACCAATCTATGTTGATGTCAGAAACTATGATCTGTTGCACATACGCCGTGTAGTGTTGGACGCACTAGCTAGTTAAAAAACACAAGACGGATGCATATCTCAGCGACAAAATAAAGGGTGTAAATATGAGCTCTGCGATACACAACAGAGAAAACACACCCGATAACAGCCTCAGACTCGTACAGCGCCCCGTCCGATAAGCTCTGTGGTGTCGCTATCCGAGGGGTGACCCTCCTCGTCATCAGTACCTTCATCCGAGTCCTCTATGGGCGAGTAGTACTCGTCGTATCCCAGCAGGGGCACGTCGGGCTGCGGCGTGTGCGGCAAGCACTGCGCGGAGGTCGTTACCGTAGTGGCGGCTGCCTCCGACGTTACTGTGGAGGCGTAGGTGGGCGGCGGGCTGGAGGAGGCGGGGGACGCCGGGTTGGAGGGCCGAAGGAGAGGCGTGCGTTCGGAATCGGCCTCGCTGGTCGCTCCTTCCTCTTCCTCGTCAGCCTCGTGCGGCCCCGACTCTCCGTCGGAATCTGAAGACTCGGAGTATTCCGGGTTGGGACGGGTCACGCGTTGTTTGCACACGGGGCAGGTTTTCTTCGTTTGGGTGAGCCAGGGGTCCACGCACTTGCAGTGGTAAGCTGAATGATGGGACAAAAATAATGGTGTTATGGTAAACTGAACAGGGACAAAAAAAAACAAACTTAAGTAAAAAAATTATTCTTATTTATTTATTTTTTAAATTCTGCTCACCAAGGCTGAAATTAGGTTCTCAAAATACACCAAAACACTAATATTGTGAAATAATAGTACAATTTTCTATTAGAATGATTTCTGAAGGATCATGTGACACTGAAGACTGGAGTAATGATGCTGAAAAATTCAGCTTTGATCACAGGAATCAATTACAGTTTAACAGATATTCACATAGAAAATAATCATTTCAGATTGTGATTATATTTCATTATATTACTGTTTTACAGTATTTTATGGCCAAATAAATGCAGCCTTTGTGAGCTAAAGAGACTTCATTATAAACACTGAAATATCATAATGTTTATAAAGTTTTGACAAGTACTGAATGATGAAATACTATTTAATTTAAAGTCAGTAAATGACATGTATATATTTATTTTACAGAACATTTACTAAAATAATTCGTTTTTTCTTGTGGTTTAAAATCCATGCATTTACGCATAACAGTTTCTGCAATGACATTTATATTTTATTAATTTGTACATTTTTTTCTACTTATTTCAGTATTAAGCCAATTAAAAAATTAGAACTTGATTTAAAAAAAATGTGTAAAAATGCAGCTACTTTATTCTGTAATCAATGCTATTATATTATTTTTTCACAAACACAGAATTTTTTAAAGACATTAATAAAAAAGTAAATAATCACTGTAATCAACAGTGCACTGTTATCTGTCAAGTTTGTATACACTGGGAATCATCTTTTCTCAAATAAACGCCATGTACTAATCTTACATTCAGTACAAAGAAAATATGTGACCCTGGAGCACAAAACCAGTTATGTTGCATGGGTACAATTGTAGCAATAGCCAAAAACACATCAGATGGGTCAAATTTATTGATTTTCCTTTTATGCCAAGAATCATTAGGATGTTAAGTAAAGATCACGTTCCATGAAGTTATTTTGTAAATTTCCTACCGTAAATATATATAAAAATGTAATTTTTGATTAGTAATACACATTGCTATGAACTTCATTTGGACAACTTTAAAGGCAATTTTCTCAATATTTTGATTTTTTTGCACCCTCAGATTTTCAAATAGTTGTATCTCGGCCAAATATTGTCCTTTCCTTAAAAAAATACATCAGCGGAAAAGCTTATTTATACAGATTATGTATACATTTAGTTTCAAGAAATTTACGCTTATGACTGGTTTTGTGGTCCAGGCACAAATACATTACATAAATATGGCATTAAATGTTCATTAGAAATAGCCAAGGAATGTGTTTTTTTATATTAATACATATTTGCTGTATGACAAAAGGACAGTAAACTAGACAGAAAATGAGCACTCATCTGCACTCAGGTGTTAGGGTTCTCTGTGCTATCATAATAAAAGTCCCACTTACTAGGTAAGAATGCAGTCAATGAATGCAGTTAAACTTTATGAATGGGTGACTTAAAGGAACACTCCCCTTTTTTTTTGAAAATAGGCTCATGTAACTACACGAGTTTTAAATAGGAAAAAATGAAAAGTCTTTGGTCATTTTTGAGCGAGATGCTATCAGTCTCATCAGATTCAATGATCTATGCTAAGCTATGCTAAAAGTGCATTTTAACACTTTTTCAGGTTCAGTGATTATTAATTTCTCCATAGAAAGGCTGGCATTAAAAACATTTTTGTGTGTGATCAGATTTAAATCAGCTCAAATGGTTTTGATTTGTTTTTGTTTTTTTGTTTTTTTTCTTCTTAAAATCACACCAAACAGAATGTCAAACTAAAACATATAACTACTTGCATACATGTGCACTTTACCTTTAACAGCCATACATTCAATATCTTTAAATTATTAGACAAAGTATAAAGACAACACAAATTCAACTAAAACACACACTTTACTAACAAACACAGGCGTGAGCAGCTCACTTACCATGTGAACACGGCAGCACTCTCAGTTTATCTCCCTCTTCGTATTCATCGAGGCAGATCGCACACACATCATAACTATCACCTGAGAAAAATATGCAATTATTAAAGTGCTAGATGACGCAATAGAACAATCAGAACACACTCTGAAAATGTACACAACCCGACACATCAGTGATCAGTGAGTTTTCTGCGGTGTAGGCCACTGTTATTTCACTGACTATTATAGTTTATTTTAAATTTGATTTTTACATTTTTTGCTTTCATGTTAATTTTACATTATTTTATCATTTTTTATTTTAGTTTTAATTATTTTTGAACATACGTCCCCAGTTTCACAAACAAGGATTAATCCTAGTCCTACACAAAAATGTGAGTCTGAACTGTTTTAACTGAAATAAACTTGTGCTGACTTATCTTAAAATATACCAGTGTCTTTGTTTTGTCTTTACATGCACACTAGTTATGTTTTTTTTTTCCTAAGACACGTTTATAAAAATTACTTAAATGTGCTAATTGGACAACGGCTTAATCCTGGTTTAGTCTGAGCCCTGTCTGTGAAACTGGGCCTAAATTTGAAGAACATTTACATTAAGTGAAAATGTTGCCTTGGGCAATAACCTAAAATAAAATGCATTTTTTAAATCTTATTTCAGTTAACAATTACTTTATTTCGATGAACAAATGTGTTGTTTTGTGTTTTTAGTTTCATATGCTCCTAACTTCTGTTTTACAACAAGCAGTTGTGATCTTTTTTATCTTTCTTTTGCTATGATGTGGAATTTCTCAGACTTTGCAAGGCAAACTTTACTATATTTTGGACTTGATTGTCAGTACATATTGCATCGTTTTGGAGTCAGGTCTATTTCCTGTGGTAATTAAGAGCACACCACAGATGTGGCCCACAGAGTTTACGTCCTGTTTAAACCTGAATAAATCTTTAATAAAGTCTCTTTTGCTCACCTTTAACAAACTTGTGAGTGGGGATTTTCTTCAGCTGTTCTTTGGAAAGCCTGTTTTTCCGAAGTCTCTTCCTGTGCTGCACGCACCGCACAATCTGGACCAATCAGAAGCACAACATGTATTAATACCTCCCAATGAATGTATCATTGACTAGACAACATTTGAGCACCCCTGACGCAAGCAAAACTATGCTCTACACTTTTTTATATGCTTTGTGAAGTGATTTGTGAATTTTAAATAATGTTTTAGACACCTATACTTCCACGCATGATTCTTGTCTACATCCACAATGCGATTTAGAGGTTTATAAAGCAGTCAAGGCAGCACTGACCAGAATGATGACCATGATAATGATGATCATGCCGACAACTCCAGTGAAGGGGATGAGATAGTAGGACAGAGGGAAGGAGAACTCGGGCTTAAGAATCACGTAAGCCCTAAAGCAAAGTGGGTCAACAAACAAAGTTATACACACAACTTCAAAAACATAAATCAACCTTTATGACAACCTTTGCCCCGAAAGACAGTCAGCTGAATAAAGTCATTTAAAATGTGTGAATACCAGTTAAAAGTCTGGTCACAGTGTTCTCCGAGTGAAATTAGATTTGTACACGCATTTAAATTGCGCTCAAGCATGATTTTTTGGATGTGTTGAGGTAGACACGTTCTTGCACAGTTCTGTATTTTAGTATTTGAAAATATTAAAGTATGACATAGTTTTCATTGGTTGACTATTTTACATTATTTCTACACGTCCATAGGTTTGATCACTTACTACCTGTGTTATAGTAAAATTGTACAAAATAGTAACTATTATAGAGAACACTCCCCCCAAAAAAAGATACAAAATCTGTCATTGCGGCAGTACCTTCTCAAAACACACTAATACGTTTAATTTAGGTACTAAAATGCACCCTTTAAGAGTAAATAAAGTACTTTTCGTAACATTTCAAAAAGGCACTGCCCCAGTGACAGCTTTTGTACCTTTTTTTTCTGAGAATGTAGGTGTGTCCAAATCTGTTTTATTCATTCATCTATATATTTTCCCTTTTTGTAAAAATGATTGTAGACTATAATTCTCACCCTTTCTCTGGTATGATGAAGCTGCGCAGTATCTGAGAGGCATAATAGCTTGTGAACACAGAAGGAATCTCGATCCCCTCTGCAATGGTGTCTAAACAGAAACAAAAAGGACATCAGACTAGACTGCATACATGATAAAGTGTGTCTTACAACAAATGTCTTAAAGGAGAAGTCCACTTCCAAAACAAAGACTCACCCCCTTGTCATCCAAGATGTTCATGTCAAGACGAGTGTTTGACATTAAAAAGTATGTAAACTGTATTATTGTCATGAAAATAACCGATCGTTTCGCTAGATAACACCTTCCTCTTCGACTGGGATTGTTTTACAACCGCATTTGTGATCGTTTGAAGCTGCATTTAAACTGCATTTTGGAAGTCCAAACTCTGGGCACCATATCAGTCCATTATATGGAGAAAAATCCTGAAATGTTTTCCTCAAAAACCATAATTTCTTTATGACTGAAGAACGAAAGACATGAACATCTTGGATGACAAGAGGGTGAGTACATTATATGTGCATCTTTGTTTTAGAAGTGGACTTCTCCTTTAAACCCCTTTCAACAGGGGTCAACTGTCGTTCTATACATCCACCACTGATTATATGCTCATTTATGAATCATTTTTTGATTGCTTTCAGCTACTAATAAGAGTGCAGTACTCTCATTACTAATACAAGCAAACCTCTGAAGGTGCACAGGTGTTATGTCACATAACTGCTCAATAAAAGCAGTGTGTTTGTGTCAATCTCACCATTGCTGTATCCCATACTGAGAAGTGAATTAGAGTACATGTTGTGAACTATGGCTGCACTGAAACCGGCCTGCTGCGCATGGAACACCTACAAGATAAAAAAAAACAATATTGCTCACATATTCTGTTATTCATTGTACACTAAACATAAAATGTGGCTATTTAATATTCTGACTTTATGAAAAAGAAGTGTGCTTCACTGTACTGAATGTGCACTTAGTGTACCTGAAATCTTAGAATTATTTAAAAAATACACTACTTAAAGATTATGTAATATTAATAAAAGTCTGCCTAAGTATACTTAAAGAGACACTTTCATGACTGTTACACACTTAAGTACATTTACTTTGTGATGTCAAAAGTTTTGCTTTTTAAGCACATTTTAAATCACCGTTTTAATTTTTTGTCTTGCTCCAAAGAAGTACACTTATTTTGATGTGTTGACTAACATTCTGAACTCGACATTACATTCAAAGCTAATATATTTTAAATTGCCTAAATTGTGTTTGTGACCAGTGTTGGGTGTAACTAGTTACTAAGTAATTCGTTACTGTAATTTAATTACTTTTCCTTGAACTAGTAAAATAAGGGATTACTTTTTGTGCAATTTGTTTTATTTTTTAATTTTAAAAAATTCTAATTACAGTTACTTCTTATGTAACTGAACTTAATACTTTGCATAGACATTTATATACAATACAATAGTGGATTTAACATCAAAAATTAAAGTCTAACCTTAAAATGCATGCTTATGTAACCTTATGTAACAAAAAATATTGGTATTAATTCAAGACTTTTTATTAGTTATTAGCATGAATATTACTGGGATATTGCCTGTTTATTATTACTTAAATTTCTTATTCTGCCAGACCTTGTTCAAAATCCTTAATCCTACCCAGTTCTTAAACTTAACAACTACTTTACTATGTATTAATAAGCAGTAATTAGGAGTCAAAGTTAACAGTTAGAAAATAGTGGGAATTGGACCCTAATCTAAAGTGTGACCAGAATAATTTATGTAGTTATCTATTATTTATTTAAAAGAATTAAAAGAACATTTCATGTTTATCCTTGAATCATTAACTTGTAGAGGTTGATATGGGAAAATAATTAGTAATAAGTACGGCTTTCAAACGATTAATCACAATTAATTGCATACAAAATAAAAGTTTGCCTAATAAATGTGTGTGTAATTATAATGTATATATACATAATATATATACATATATATTTAGGAGAAATATGTTATGTACTAAATATTTTTATTTATATATAATATAAATTATATAAAAATTGTAATAAATACATATACTTGCAAATATTTCTTAAATAAATACCTTAATGTATTTGTATGTATATATACATAATAAATACACACAGCACACACACACACACACACACACACATACATATATATATTTATATTTATACATATACATATTTATATATATATATATATATATATTAGGCAAACTCAAACTTTTATATTGTATGTGATTAATCACGATTAATCGTTTGACAGCCCTAGTAATTAAATACTTTCTGGAGAGAGTCATTTGTACAGCAATGTCATGAAAGATGTAATTAGTAACTAGTAATTAATTAATTACTTTTTTTTAGAGTAACTTACTCAACACTGTTTGTGATTTTATCATTACAAATGTATAATTGCAAATATATTTACAAGTTCCTATAAAGATTAAAGTATATTTTAGTTTTCCATAAGTGTCAGTACATTAAGCAGTAACCATATTTCTAAGATGTAATTATGAAATTACACATAAAGATGCACTTATGTTCTACTTAAGTGGGTCAAAACGAGTAGGAAAAGTGTAGGAAAACATTACAATTACTTCACACTTAAATATATTCGTTTAAAGTATGTTATTTTCATAATAAGTAGTAAGTGTTCACAAGCTAAAGTGCACTCTTTTTCACAAGGGTAGCTTTTCTACTGTCACATGCTTTTAGTTGTACATATACTTTTGTCAGTCAACCATAATATTATACACTTTTATAACCCATATTTTAGAATCGGTTGTAATAGCGCAGCTGTGCGAGAACATTAACCTTGATATCAAAGTTACAGTCGTAGCGTCGAATGAGGACAATGTATTTTGTAGTGCTGTTGGGATCGGAGGGTGTGGGAGAAACTGGCGGAGGATCTATAGGCGTGCAGGCGTTTTGAGGACGAGCTTCAATCAGCACACCCTGGTAGAGAGAGAGAGCAAAAGAGAGACACGTTAATCGCTCACATGCATTTACTGGGTAAAACTTCAAGTCCAGAAGTAGAGGTTTATTACCATGAGTCCATCTTTTGGCAGAGGAGGGCCAAAGAGAGCGGGCAGATCTTCAAACAGCATGGAGGTCATGTTACTGTGATGCTGCACGGAACAGAAAATAGGCCATTAGCGACTGCAGCATAAAGCCATTATAAAGCAATCAAACGCTCACATTATAACATTTACATTGACTGCTGAAAAGAGCAGTGTGTGGATTTGATGTAACCAAATACTTAACAAATGTTCTGAACCATAAAAACATCTATAAAACTAATGAACGCCTGAAACCAGACACTTACCGCATATATGTATGCCTGACCAGGAGACGGCGCCATAGTCCAAAATAAGACTAGGACCGAAACGCCCAGCCGCGTCCCCACATACGCCATCCTGAATTAGGCTGGGCCCTGATGAGGGGTGACGAAGACCTGCATACAGATGCATGAGTTTACAACCTTCAACATTTTCACTGACAAACATACACTGCTGCTCAAAAGTTTGGGAACAGTAAGACTTTTTAATGGTTTTTAAAGACATTTTTTATGCTCATCAAGGCTGTGTTCAGTTGATCAAAAATACGGAAAAAAATGTAATATTGTGAAATATTATTACGTTGTAAAACCATGTTTTTATATATGAATATACATTAAAATTTAATTTATATCTGTAATTAAAGCTGAATTTTCAGCATCATTACTCCAGTCTTCAGTGTCACATGATCCTTCAAGATTCATTCTAATATGCTGATTTATTATCAATGTTGGAGACAGTTGTGCTGCTTAATATATATATATATATATATATATATATATATATTTTTTTTTTTTTTTTTTTTTTTTGAAAGAACTTAATACTTTTATTCACCGAGGATGTGTTAAATGAATAAAAAATGACAGCATAGATTTATATAGTTAGAAAATTTATATTTTGAATAAATGCTGTTCTTTTTAACTTCTTATCAGAGAATCCAAAAAAATTATATCTGTCAGCACAACTGTTTCCAACACACTGATAATTCTAAAAATAAATCATCATATTAGAATGATTTCTAAAGGATCACGTGACACTTAAGACTGGAGTAACAGCTGATGAGAATTTAGCTTTGCATCACAGGAATAACTTTTAAAGTATATTAAAAAAACCAAAACAAAACAAAAAAACATTATTTTATATTGCCTTGATAAGCATAAGAGACCTCTTTAAAACACATCACAAGTCTTACTGATCCCAAACTTTCGAGTGGTAGTGTGCAAGAGACAGTTCAATCTCTTCAATACATGAATCATTCTTTATAACTTCAAAATAATGGTTGACTTACAAATGGATCCTAAGAAAGCACATAACAACTCATGATTAAACACTTCTCCCCTCAGGATAAAGTCTTGATTATCAACGGTTTTTTAAAAGTGGCCTGCAGACTGTTAAGCAATGGCTGATCTGTCATGTGCTAACACCAAAAAAATCTGGAATTATGAATGATTTCACCTGTGTGAGTTACAAATGAGCTTTTAAAGTTGCAATAGGACTGAAGTTGCGACACAAGGGTGGGATTTGGTTCTAACTGTTGGCTGCTGATGGCACTCATCTCACAGTTTTTATTGGAGGGGCGGGGTTTAAGCCGACTAAATGATTGGAGAAACCCAGTATACGTAACTAATGAAGTCATTTTAACCAGAATAGGAAGGGAGCGATAACCGGTTTGACGATAAATCATAATAAAATTCCCCACAGTTAGTGTTACCATTTCATATTTTAATTATCATTAAAACCGTATTCGATTACTGCAATTTGAACAACTCGCAGTAATAAATACTATCCAGCATAAAGCAAAGTTTAAATAACAGTCTCACGTCCGCACAGCACGCAGAGTAGTTTTGTGTGAAAGCATGGCGGAAAGCTGGGAGGTGCTGAGGGAATTATACAAATGATTATATGAATGAACCTCAGAAAAGATTCAATGGCATTTTGTTTTCATCTTCGCTCCACATAATACCTAATAAAGCCGCGTTCTTAATCGCAATACTGCTTTGTCCACGTTGGTTATGGGGAAACGGCTGTAACTTTGCTGTTCCATAAGCGCCACCTAGTGTCAGAGAGTGGATTTACAGAGACTTATGTTTACATTCAGCCTGTGTGCAGCTTTTTTTCTGGTTAAAATGGACCGAATTTGCATGTTGTAAATTTTGACCGGTTGATGAAAAACAAGCTTATATGGATTCTACACAGTTAAACAATTCAGATAAGGTATCTAGAATTATTTATGAAGCAGATAAAATACATATTCATTTATTAATGTTGACTTAACTCCTTTTTTAAAAAGCTGATATGAGAGGTTTCCCATTTTATGAAATCTTTTCAAAGCTTGATTTGAACATTTCGAACATGTTATTAGATAAACTGTTGTCAGTCATGTTGTGGTTTAAAATCTGGGCATCACTGGCAATGTTATTGTTTTAGTGTTTATGCAAACAAAAAGTCATTTTATTTGTTGTTTGTTGATTTTAAATATAAAACTTGGTGAAACAATACCGTGATATTACTGATAACCGTGATAATTTAGGTCACTATAATCATGATAAGAAATTTTCATACCGTTACATCCCTAAACCAGAAAGTAAATAAAAATGAAACATGGCATGGATCAATTGTTCAAAATAAGATCTACAAAATGGATTTAGAAAATAGGCAGGGAGATTTTTATATCAGGCCAACTTCAATGACCTGTAAAGTATTTTTTTTTCGTAACAAGTCTTGTTTACAAGTCTTATTCGAAAAACATCCCAAACTAACCAGGGCTTAGTTCCACAACAGCACTGTAAACCAGGTATACATTATCTCGTGCACAGCTCTATCTGGGTGAGCACCGATGAGTGAGTTTGACACACGCACAATACAATCTTCTGTCTCAACATTAACCTTGCACAAGCGCACGGACGCTCAAAAAACAAAAATTACATCACACAAACGGTGCATGGACCAGAACAACGTGGATGTACAAGGTCTTCTACGCGGAAGTAAGGTTATGGGTGACTCCTGGTTAATTAGCCGCAATAGGGAAGTAATGAGAAAAATAACAACATGCAGTAAACAGTAAAACTGTTTGCACTACAAACCAGCGTTCATAATTATAGGGGTCATCGGATGCCTATTTTCCACTAGTTGATATGATTCTGTAGGGTCTTAATGAAAAGTCTATAACATGCTTTGGTTAAAATTTCTCAGTGGTAGTGTAAATAACACCTTTTTTTACCTTGTCAAAATCAGCTCTGCAAAAATCATCACGTTCTGGTCGAGGCTGCTTTAAATGTAAATGAGCTCTGCCCGCCCCGCCCCTCTCTTCTCTCTGTGGAGAGACGAGCCTGTTTACTTTAGCCGCATTTAGCCACTAAACTTGCTAGATAGCACATTATTAGGAAAGGCGATTGCAAAGATTCATAAAAAAACCCTTATACTCACTTCTGCTGTAAGTGAAGCTGGATCACGAATGATTTGCGTGGACATAGACGGATATATGTAGATCAGGAGGTGCATTCCCCTCACAAACAAACATAATCCACTGAATCTTCAGCGGCTCAGATGTCGGGAGTAAATGACGACCACTATGTTCATTATTACATCCAGCAACACAACACCTCAAACTCTCCATCGGAGATATTCTTGTCTAACTTACATCCCTGCTCCGGCATCGAAACAATGGAGGTTGGACTGTTACTGGAGATTTAGGCGGGTCTGAGGTAAGACGCTCATGTCAATCAACTATGGTGGGAGCGGCCTCTGTTGGTGTGACGCCACAACGACAGGCATCTGAGAACGGCTCGATTTGAAAAAGGGGATATTATTTTACAGATTAATTAAAAACCTACTACATATATTGTAAAAATGTCAATTTGGTGTAAAGTTGCTTTGCGACAATATGTATCGTGAAAAGCGCTATACAAATAAATTTGAATTGAATTGAATTGAAAAACCACTGCATGGATTTTTATCATTATAGAGTAGATGTGTACATACACTGACAACACACATTAATGTTCAAACAACATGTAAAATGCATCTGATGACCCCTTTAAGATACATAAATTAAAATAATATGGTAAGACGCAGCCAAAAAATATATATAACAGTCACAAATATTAATATTGTCATTTCACAGTTGAAATGTAAAACAACATTATTGTTACATTATTTCTTAACTAGTATTTTATATTTGCAAGACATTTTGAAGAACCAAACAGTTGATGGTATCCACTGAACATAGTATTTTTCAATACTATGGAAAACAATGGCTCTCGTCAACTGTTTGGTTTTGGTTACCCACATTTTTCAAAATATCTTCTGTGTTCAGAAAAACCTCTAATATTTGGGAGAACTACTACTTAAAAGCTATTTTAAAATGAACCACTCTGCATATCATTTTGAGAACTGCAGTTCACTCATGTTTCCAATAAATAATTAACCCTAACCATGAAAGGCGCTTGCACATTCAGCGATTTCAAGTGTTACTACACTGTGAGGAATCTGCTGTTTACATGACTCATCAACAACCTGTAAGGAAGTAAAACTACTTGAGTCTCTCTTGTGTAAACTGTGTTAACCTCTATAAAGGTCTAATACCAGCTTAAAGATATGTTTTTTAATGGGTTTATTTCATAAACACTCCCTGTAACGTGTCGGTAAAACGACAAAAAGAGTATTCTTTTAAGAAAAACAAAACAATAGATAAGATATGCAACACAAGGTGTGTCTAACAGTCACCTGACGTGTTCTGTAGCTGGAGGCTTAAATGAAAAGTGGCCTCGCTAGATTTGCAAATGGGAAGTTTTGGTTCCTTATTATCATGACCAGATCAAATGCCGAGACTAGAGAGATTCCAGACAGAAACTGTCACTGTCACTTTAAACTAGTCTTGGCCTACTTATAAAGAGGTCATAAAAAAAGAATTAAACGTGGTTAAATTTCATAACTCAAAATAAACTCTCCAGTTTAAAATAAACTGTTGTTCACATAAAATGTTGTTCTGTCAGTGGATGTAAAGAAACTGCACCTCTAGAAACTTTACATAAGTTCAGGACATTAGAAATGCACGGCTAGAGTTTATCTTTAATGACGCACAAGAGTGACTGAAAGATAATATTTCGTTCTTCACATTTCACAGCTTTTTTTCAGAATTATTCTAAATATGATGAAGACTAACAGATATGCCAGTGCCAAGCTACACATGCAATTACAATTATATGCAATCTTAGTGTTTGTAATAAACATCAAACCAGCTTTTTATGCTGTTTAAGACACCAAGTGTATCATTGTTTGAGTGCTGCAGCAATATTGAGTTCAGTATGTTCATTATGTGAGTTGAATATGATGTTACTGTTGTTCAATAAACCCTTATTAGTCCTTCACACAATGTGTTTGAAGAAATGTGTGTATAGTAATCGGTATACAGATATCTGGTTACATTTATGCTGCTTTGCATTGCAAATGATTGTGTTGTTTCAATTTCCTCTGAGTCAAACATATACAGCTCTATCACAGCGCTTGCCGTCTCGACTATCAAAACACACGGCATGCTGAGGGGCCATGAATATGTGCATTCACTTCTATTTCCACAAGAGGTAACGCCCCTTAAAATTGTTTTTCACAAAGAGTAAAAATGAGGATAGAAAATAATAATTTTTACAAATATTGCACCTTTCAGCACAGGAAAACCTTGCAAACTTTATAAACTAACCACGGCATCTGAAACGACATTTCCTGACCCCTTTAACCTCAGCCTGAGGAAAAAAAAACAGCAAAAGCACTGTTTTAAGTGATCTGTGTGTGTGCTTTAGCAAAGTTTATTAAGAGAACAACAAGAAAGGAGGCATAACATTTTCCAGTTATGATTCTGCTAATGTAAACATTCAGTCTGTCCTTACATATCAACAGGACAGATTAGTCTAGTATTTGGCCATTTGGAGATTAATGTCATCAACCCATTATTAAGCGAACTTAGCCAATTAACAACAGTAGCATTTCATTTGCATGGAATTTTAATCATAATTAATCATTTGCATTATTAGATATTTAGCACTTAAAATGCTAGATGGGTGAAGAACTTGAGTTTTTTTAGTTTTTGGTCATTTTGTGCTAGTGTTGTTGTCTGCTGCATTCAAGTTTTCACAGGAACCAAGGCGTATTGTGCGCTGCGTTCCCTGTTTTGGTCGCAAAATAGACGCATCTGCATTGTTTTGTCCTCTATTATTCTAGAATTTCACAAAAACTAACACTTCTGTTTGTTTGTTTGTTTACAAAATGAAATCCAAAAAATGCGCATTAGTTATGATATAGATGTTTAACGTTATTTAACGACGAGCCCTAGATAATTATAGGGAAAAGTGACCCAAATTGAAGTTATATTCCCCAGCAGACTTCATTGCTGTGTATCAGCACTTTAAAACCAACAATTACAACTTATTTACAACTTTCTGGGCCCATTTCTAATGCGAATTCTTTAACTGGACTAAAATAAAATCGCCCCAAATCCTCACTGATGACTATGATAATGTACGAAATACAATCATTCCATCAGTAACTGATCATCCCCGACTACTTCCTGCGATTCCTGCTGTCTCATAGATGACAATATTTCTAAACACCGAAATGACATCCCAAATGTACAAAATATTCAAATGGAACAATGGCAAGGAGTCAGTTCAAATGTAGTTGAGAGGTTAGTAATTGTTTACTTACTGTACAAGCGACTGCCAGCTAACGTTAGCTGGCTTATCACTCGGATCCCAGCTAATGTCTCCCACTCGTGCCTTCGTTGTGATTCAGCTGTAATCGTTGTAAAACGGCGCTTGTTCTCACAAAAGTGCTTTCTCGAAGCTTACAAATCATTGACCTGTATCTGTTCTGGAAGAACTTGGCTGATTCGGCCCTTGGTGGAACTACGATCACACGTTTGTTTACAATCCCGCAAGGCCAACGGGAAGTGCGAGAACTGCAGTTCTCGCGATACAGATGATACAGATGATCGACTTTCCCAAAGGTTCGCGGATCCACCTGGAGATTCATGAAGGAATTGCAAGGGCTGATAGAAATGTATAAAAAAAAATAAATGAAAAAATAAATTATATATATATATATATATATATATATATATATATATATATACATATATACATATATATATATATATATATATATATATATATATATATATATATATATATAATAAAATAAAACAAAATCAAATTAAATTAAATAAAACTAAAAAATGAAATAAAACTAAATAAAATTAAGTAAAAATAGTTGAAATAATTAAATTCATCTAAAACTAAAATAAATGAAATAAAATAATAAAATAAATTAGATAAAATTAAATTAAATAACAATAAAATACATCAAAATAAAATAAAAAGTACAATAAAATGAAGTAAAATTAAATACAATTAAATGAAAAAATAAAATAAATCAAAATTAAATTAAATGAAGTGACAAAATGACAAAATAAAATGTAGTAAAGGAAAATAAAACAAAATTGAATTAAAATAAATTAAATTAAAAATTTAGACAATAATTCTAAAGTTGAGTTATGGTTACAAAGTTTAAGAATAAAAAAAAAACAAAATCTTTTTTTTTAACTATCTAACTAAATGAATACTGTATTTGGAAGTTGATAGTTCAAAAGCAAAATTAAGTAAAATAAATGGAAAAATTGACAATTACTCTACATCTAAAATAGAATAGGGGTTAAATATTATTTTTATTTAGAGTAAGCTGACAGAAATGTTAAGTATAACATGTTAAAAACAAAACAAAAAAACAACTATGACATGAAATTTATGACATTACACATTTTTATTTGTCTAATTTGTCTTCCAAACCTTCTGTGAAAGGAAAGTAAAATAATGGTAAAGAACCACATCAATCACTAAAGAGACTATGAATAGGAATCAGCTGTGCTTACGGAGTTGTTGATTTTTTTTGTCATTGTGATACCTTTAAACATTGTGTTTGATTCATCTAGTCCATATGAACAAAGATGCAATGGTTCACAACCCAGAATGATTAGCCAGTGTAAATGGACAAAAAAATAAATTTGATATAGAAGAGATGATATACATACACTACATATACAACACCAGTGCATAAAAGACACAAGGAGCACTTCAAATTGTCCTCAACCAAATTTATTTAAAACAAAGCAAATAAACGGTAACATGAAACAACTACTAGTTTAAGGACATTATGTTTCATGACTTGAACATTAAAATGGCCATGGAGTCAAACATACCACCACAGTTATGTCAAGGCAATAAATATGACCGTTTCAAGCAATGGAAATGCAAATAAAAACTACTCTTAAACCAACTGAGGCTTTACTTTAAAAAGAGCTAGTTGCTCACCATGCCAAAATACAAAGGAATTTGCATTATTAAACACCACGTTTCAGTTTAATCTAATGATGAGCTCTAAAAACACATTATTTGGGACAGTAATATAGAGGTGAAAGCGTTTCTGAACAGTGCGCTCACTTATATTGCAGCAGCTCTGCACTGCCTTTATGTGCATGACAATTCATCTTTACCAAACCCTGCTGCTCATGTAAAACATTGTTATAGGATTAAAATACTGTTCAATCACTCTTCTGTTCGGATCATACACACACACACACACACACACCACACACACACACACGCAAACACACACAGCGCTCACACACTACTGCTGCCGCTGCCAGCTCCTTCCTCCTCGCCTTTCTTCTGCCTTTTTTTGGCTCTGATCTCGTTCATGGCTTCCTCAATGGAGCGAGTGTCTCTCTTATTGGCCACAGGGACTGTAACAACCAGACAACAAACATCATTAAAAAATAAATAATTAAATAAATCAAGGCAAACGCATGAAGGACAGCTCTCTTTGGGCTACTGTAGTTGCACAAAAGCTTTATATGAAATTACAGTTGATTTACGTTTTTTAAAACATTGTGTACAGCATTTACATCTGGCATTAAGTTTAGTTTCTTGTCTCAATCAATGTTTAAACCTGACAATAAAATTCTTCTCAAATGCATATTCTGTGACCACTCGTGACTGAATTTACAGGATTTTCACCACTGTGGTACTGCCTGATGATAAACTACAAGAATGAAGAGAGTGTGGAAACGTTCTCCAGTTCCTACATGTGAACTCAAAGACAGAATTTTTAACTGAAGCACAAATGTTTTGAGCAGAATTTTCAGTGTCACTGCAAGCTGATCTCATGCATGTCAAAGAACTTCTGTTAACCTCCTTGAGATGTATGCTCTTACACAAATCTATTTTTTTTTTCTTTTCTCATGTGACTAACTTTTCTTTTTTTTGTATGATGGTGTTAAAATAAATAAATAAATACATGCCTCCATAAATATCACAGGGAATCTGACATTTTCAATGTTTTCAACATTTTTAATGTTACACAGAGTTTTTATGTCAATCTCACCTTTATGTTAGGCCTGTAAGACTCTTCAGCATTTTTCTCCATATAATGGACTGATATGGTGCCCCGATTTTGAACTTCCAAAATGCAGTTTAAATGCAGCTTCAAACGATCATGATCTTCTTTGCATGTTCACTTTGCCAAGACTGTCGGTACTTCTGCAGTGATGTAGGATGATTTTGAAATGATTTTTGAAGTTGAGGGAGAAAATACGATTGGAGTTTTTCGACATACCCTAACTGTCTTGAGCCAGAATACACACAGTTCAGGGAGACAAAGACAAGATGAGCGTCTGAGATTAAAAAGTATATAAATTGTATTATTTTTATACAAATAACCGATCGTTTCACTAGATAAGACCCTTCTTCCTCGGCTGTTTACAACCACATTTGGGATCGTTTGAAGCTGCATTTAAACTGCATTTTAGAAGTTCAAATTAGGGGCACCATATCAGTCCATTATATGGAGAAAAATCCTGAAATGTTTTCCTCAAAAAACATAATTTCATTACGACTGAAGAAAGAAAGACATCAACATCTTGGATGGCAAGGGGGTGAGTACATTATATGTAAATTTTAGTTCTGGAAGTGGACTTCTCCTTTAACCGTGGTAAAGTGTTATTTTAGTATTATTTACATACCATTACAGCATTTATAAAAATTATGAATTACCTTTTATTTTTATTTTTAAGTTTTTAATTTAATTTTAGTTCTTTTGCCATTTTTTTTTTCAGCTTTAGCTTTACTAAAATTACTAAAACTGAGATTTAAAAAAAAAAAAAAAAAAAAATTACTTCACTATAACCTTATATAGTTGCCAAGGCAACATTTCTATGATTTTTGTCTTGTATTTGTTCATTTCAGGGTTTTTCAATTGTCAAATGAATGTTTTTGAATGATTAACAAGGAATGATTTTTTAATAGTTTTTGTTAACAACACTGCTGTGGTAAAATCACTGTAAAATGACGCTGTGTCTTATTTCGGAGGCTGCGTCCTCTGGAGGTCGTTTTTAAATCGGCCTCATGTAAGTAATTACAGTATTTTACACCTCACAAGGAATAATAGTTAATTTTATTACAATAACTTTTCTTAGCATCTGAATGACGTATGTGGCTGACAAATGCATTCTCCAGAGGATGCAGCTATAACCTCATGGGCAGTGTTTCAACATGTAGCACAATGGTGCAGTGGGTGACTAGAGTTTGGGTCACAACTTTTTGTATTTTTACAAATCTCATGTTTCTTTTCACTATCCTGTTGCAAAAAGTCATTCTTTTGAGTAATGCATTTTTCCTGTGTGACTTGGTAGGCATCTACACTACTAAATACACGATTTTGTTCATTTAATCATTTAGTAGATATAAATCTGGTCAATACATTTTTTTTCTCAATTCAGTGATTCAGATTTGAAGTGTTTTTCCTCAGTGTCTAGTTTGTTCAAATACACTCACCACAGCCATATGCCCGGTTGGCCTGAAGCGTGTGGGCGGCGTCTTTAGCAGCAGATGTTCCAATCAGATGGCTGTATTTGTCTCTGTAGTTTGAATTGGGCGACGCAGGCCTCTTCTGAGAGCGACTGGCCTCTTCCATCTCCAGTGCAGCCTGTTCCTGAACAGTGCAGTAAAACAATTACCCAGCTTAAACGTGGTGTTCTAAGCAGTAAAATAAAACATATCCAGTTAGAAAGGCATAAACTAACAGAAATATTTTTCAAAGCTCTGCAAGATTATGAAAAGTCTTTCTCTCCTCAACTTTCTTCTTTGAGGTTTTGAACAGGTTCTTGCACAGCATTCAGGATCTTACCTTTAGCCGACGTCTCTCCTCAGCTTTCTGCGGGTCCCACTCCTCGCCTTTTCGATAAGCCTCCAGTTCTTCATCTGATGGAGCAAACTCCTTCATACACACACACACACACACACACACACACACACACACACACAAAATCAAACACACTAAACATTAATGCAGAGAACTCCATACATCAGAGGAGAACTGGTCCTCTGACTGAGCCTGGTTTCTCCTGAGGATTTTTTTTAATCCATTTCAGTCACCTGACAGTTTTGGTTCCTTGTCACCATCACAGTCTGCTCAGTTGGGGTTTAAAAGACCACTGATACTTAGTAATATTATCTATTTGACTGTGTTGACACTATCAAATAAGACCAAAAATTGAGCTGAATAATGAAGAAGTTGAAGTTGTTTCATAATTGATGAATTCTGCATAATTAAAGAAGTCCACTTCCAAAAAAAAAAGATGCACATATAATGTACTCACCCCCTTGTCATCCAAGATGTTCATGTCTTTCTTTCTTCAGTCGTAAAGAAATTGTGTTTTTTGAGGAAAACATTTCAGCATTTTTCTCCATATAATGGACTGATATGGTGCCCCGAGTTTGAACTTCCAAAATGCAGTTTAAATGCAGCTTCAAACAATCACAAATGCGGTTGTAAACGATCCCAGCCAAGGAAGAAGGGTCTTATCTTGTGAAACAGCCGGTTATTTTCATAAAAATAATACAATTTATATACTTTTTATTGTCAAATGCTCATCTCGTCTTACTCTGCCTGAACTGTTTTTGTTCTGGTTCATGACAGTTAGTGTATGTGGGAAAACTCCCATCTCATGTTCTCCCTCAACTTCAAAATTGTCCTATATCACTGTTTTACCTTTTTTGTTAAGAGATCTTCTTTGCATGTTCACTTTGCAAAGTTGATGCAGATAATACGATTGATGTTTTTCGACATACGCTAACTGTCTTGAGCCAGAATACACAGACTTCAGGCATAGTAAGACGAGATGAGCCTTTAAGATTAAAAAGTATTTAAATTGTATTTTCCGATCGTTTCACTAGATAAGACTCTTCTTCGTCGGCTGGGATCATTTACAACCGCATTTGTGATCGTTTGAAGCCGCATTTAAACTGTATTTTGGAAGTTCAATATATCAGTCCATTATATGGAGAAAAATGCTGAAATGTTTTCCTCAAAAAACATAATTTCTTTACGACTGAAGAAAGAAAGGCATAAACATCTTGGATGACAAGGGGGTGAGTACATTATATGTGAATCTTCGTTTTGGAAGTGGACTTTAATTTCAGATTTAGTACATCATTCTGGTACATCAACTTAAACTCATTTCATTTACTTGCCAATGCAACACTGTAACAGAATTTATAATCATTTCATAACTGATGAATTTCATACAGTTAACTTGGTTATTGTCCTGTTTATCACTGCCAAGCTGCTTTGGAACAATCTGTATTGTATGAAGTGCTACGTAAATAAATATGAGAGCAGAATGCTAAACACAAGGGAACAAAGATCCTCCTGAGAGGAAGTGGCCTGTGGTACACACGTACCTTTTTAAACAGCATGACGTATCTGCTCTCTTCATCCTCACCAAAGGAAAAGGATGTCAGTCCAGCCACCTCAGCCACATCATGTCTAAGAGAGACGGAGACGTTAGTGCTAGCATGAACTGTACGGTACATGGGAAAACAGGTAGTCCTGCCTAAAACTCATGCCACTGGTTAAACCAGTAGTTGAAAGAGAGCAGTAGTCTAGTTGTCTCTTAATATTAAACTAGAACAGTAATGTTTTTAAAATAAATGTATTTTAAATAAATGTATTTGATCAAATTCCACAAACGTCTAAACCACAGCTTTTAAAGCCATTCTGAACAACATTAAATTCAACCCAAACCCAGAAACTGAACCTGACATTCAAAAATATCCCACTACTACTATAACACTGTGTTGAACTCACAAAATGCTTCTCTCGATCTTGCCCATTGGGTCGTATTTCTTCTTCTGCAGCGTGCTGTCCTGAATGAAGTCTGACACCTCCTTCTCCATCTAATGGAAACACACAGTCATTTTCATAAACAAAAGCTTACTGTGTCACAGGATCCAGTTTATGTGAGACAAAGGAAAGCAGAAGTGGGACGATGCGGTTATACCTTTTTCCTAAACTCTGCTTTCTTTCTCTTCTCATCCTCCTCAATTTTCTTCAGTCGGGCAGCTTGTTCTACACATTCATAGGAAGAGCAAGAGTATATCATGAAATCACAAAAATGTTTATTATGCCCCACATGTATGTGAACTGTTAGTAGGAAAAATGTAATATTTTATTAAACACAGTCATTGTTCATGACATGGCATCTTGTTGGCTCCCTCCTGTTTTGCCTCATTTTGAAAAAGTCGCTTTTCATACAGGCATGTGTGTTTCAGCACAACGCACGGCTTATTTACGTAAATTAAATGTATAAAAAGATATAAACAAAACAACGATGACGTCGAGAGGATTTTCAACGGCAGACGTGCAGAAATATGACGTATGCACTTGCGTCGATCATTTCTCAGACGGTCATTGGCTCTTCGATTTCAGCGTTAGTGTCGCAGAGGACACTCGGATATTGCTCAAGTTTCACTTGGAAATCTACAAGCATGCTCAGGCTCGTTCTGTAGACTACGAGGAAGTGTATTCGTAGGATTAAAACTTTCTACCTCTCGCTTTCCGTCGGCTTTCTTGGTCGTGAACGGTTGGAGGCTTTTCCATCGAGCTCAAGATCGAGCCCAGGAGGTCCGCCATCTTTGGACTGTCTAATTTTCACCGGAAGCTCGCTGCCGCTGCGTTCTTGAAATGGCATTATGGGTAATGTCGTCCAACCACGGGATTTCACACGACATGACGTCATTGGGACGCTGCTGTAATGTTATTAGTTTAATCTTGAAAGATACAATTTTGATTCTAAAAGTACAATTTATTTTCTTACGCAACTAATTATTTTACTTGGAAAGTATCACATTCATGTCAAGAAATGGACTAAACCTAAGCCAAATTGTGAACATTTTATTAAAGAAATTAAACAATGTGGTTTTACTTTGCAAAATATTAGAAACAGAAAAGCTAAAAAGACCTATGAAGCACTTTGTCGCTTTAATTTGACTAATGAAATTTAGTTAGTTTGTTTGTTTTTTATCCCTGGCATAGATTTTTATTTATTTATTTATTTATTTTACCCATATACATGCACTTGTTGTTGTTTTTTTTCTCTGTATACCCTTTTTCAGTTCTTCTGTTACTGTTGTGAAATGTGTATATTTGTATTAATGTACATAATTGCATAACAATAATAATAATAATAATAATAATAATAAATAGTTTAATCTTGAATTTGATTCTTGTTTAATCTCTTAGACCTACACATAACAAAAAGACTGCCAAATTTATGATGCATTATGACAAGATGTAATTTATTTTTGCAGTTTTCTTTACTGTATGGATAAAACCATAATTTGATGTACGCAAATCCAGAATATTAATTTTCTGTCCTTATTTTTATGATTGTTATTTGCAGGAATACATCAATGTCTTATTTCCCTGTTCTTGTATGTTATTTTTTTTTTCCTTATGCAATTAAAAAAACATAATATTAATAATAATAAATTCGTTAATCTTGAGATATAATGAAGTTCTGAAATCTAAAGGAAAAAATGCAGGCGCGCTATTATTAACAAAGTATTGTCTTCGCACACAGTTGTGCTAATTTTTGCTACACAGCTTTTATCACGTTGTAATGTATCATGTTTGATTCATTAAAGCATTATATTGACTTTACAGCAATTCACACCACTCAGTGTTTTGCAAATTAACAAGTACTACTAAAACTTTTGCAAAACCACAAAACTGCTTTTGATGTGAAGAATATTATGTGCATTGATTATTTTGTGATCCACATTCAAAAGCAGTAATTAGTTTATTCTGGTTTTTAGCTTTTTTTTATTCACATTTTTTCTTAAATATCAGGTTTGTTTTAGTAATTACATTTCACAAGTAATATTCAATTAGTTGTCACCTTGTTACTTCTTTTTTGTGCATATGTAAAAATATAAAACCATTTTTAAATGTTTAAACCTGAAACCCAGCACTACAACTACAATTGAATTGAATAATTTAATGACCATGTTTTCAGGTTACCTGACTTTAAACAGTTTGATCAGTTGGGCTAGTTTTTTTATTCAGATTGTATAATTTGTTTGTTGTTCCTGCATAGAAAGCAAATGAGAAACACAACAATGGGTAATTTTTTAAATGGCTTTTTTACTTGATGAAAGCCACAACCACAGGAATTTTTTTTTTTTTATAAAAAGCTGGGCTCTGTGATGGATACGGCTCTTCGTTAAAAACAAAAATACTACACCTTACATTCTAGAAAGAAAATATTAAGTGTCTAGTTACTTTCATTTCTCTTCAGACCAAATAAAATGAATTCTCAAATGCATAGTTGCATCATTTAATACATCACAACAAGCGGTCTGGTGTGGTATTGGCCGTAACACACCAAATTATCTTTATTACATGACAATTTCCAGTTAATTGTGCTCAACGTTAGCAAACATCACCAACTGTTCACTGCAAAGCAGTCGTTTATGGTAGGACATATGGTGGACATGGTGATCTGAGGCTACGATATCACTGCAGTGGGATCATAAGAGTGTTTTGCCCACCGCGTTGGTAAGAATCAAAAGAATTATGAAATAAGAAAGACAAAAATCTTTTTCAGTCAGAACACAGGTTCAGCATCTGTATTGACAAAGACTCTTCA